>MU225625.1:1125294-1172619 GCA_018584345.1 Thuja plicata | reverse complement strand
AGGAGCTTTCCTGATTGAACCCCAAAGGCACATTTCTTTGGATTGAGCCTGAGTTGGAATTGTTCCATTCGATCCAATATTTTTCCTAAATCTGTAATATGAGTGCCTCTTTCTTTGGATTTAGCCAATGTGTCATCGACATAGTCTTCCATGTTTTTGTGCATTATGTCATGGAATATGGTTGTCATAGCTCTTTGATATGTTGCTCTGGCATTCTTTAGCCCAAATGGCATGACGTTCCAGCAAAATGTTCCCCATGCACATGTGAATGCGCTTTGCTCTTGATCCTCAGGGGCGATCTTGATTTGATTATAACCTAAGAATCCATCCATTAAGGAATACATCTGGTAGCTAGCTATAAGGTCTATGATCATGTCAATATTTGGTAGAGGGAAGTCATCCTTCAAACATGCTTTGTTGAGGTCTTTGAACTCTGTGCAGATCCTAATAGATTTATCAGTTTGAGAAATAGGGACCACATTGGAGATCCAAGCTACATAGGCAATGAATTGAATGAATCCAAATTTTAACAACTTTTCTAATTCTACTTTCACCAGTAATGCAACATGAGAATGCATTTTTCTAAGTTTTGGTTTCACTGGTTTGATCCCGGGAGCTATAGATAAGTGGTGCATAATGAGATTAGGGTCTAGCCCTGGCATATCAGTGTAGGACCAAGAAAAGTTGATCTTTTTTGCTTTAGGAATTCTGTGAATTGTGCCTTCTCTTCTTCTGATAGGGATTGTGCTAGATGAACTATCTGAGGATCTTCAACAGTGCCCAAGTTCACTGGCTATGTTGGTTCAATTAATACCGAAGATCTTTCCTGAAAGTGTGTAGGGAGGATATCAAGAGTCTCATCCTTTGGTGCCTCTGAGAGGTTTTCACCATTGGATACATCTTTTTTCTTTACTATATTGGGATCTGATACTGCCACAGAGTGGTTTTCACCATCAGTCCACTTTTTCTTTTTATTTTTCAATTTGTGACTAAGAAACTTGATATCTTCCTATGACATATTCTCACTCCTTGCATTGGTGGGAGAAGGGTGAGGTTCAAAAGCATTGACGTAACAAGCCAGGGAGTGGTCATTGGAAAAGTCAAGCATAGGTGTAGGATCTATTTCAGTCCAATCAATAAGGTCTGGAAGTACCAATTTTAGGGAGTCAGATTCTGAGAAGGATAGCATCGTGTTAGCATCACAACTGTTAACTGACATGACACGATCTGTTAATTTAATATCTTTTATGTTTAGATCTATAAGAGAAAGATCGTTGTTAAAAGGATCATTGTCAGTCATATATGGATCGAACTCTAGCAACTCATCAGTAGATAACTCATCATCATCTCTTTGTAGGAGGAGGCTTCTTGCTTGTAGCCTATGAAATTCTCATAGAGTTATGTATTCACCAGTGTCTCCATCAATGATCAGAGGAACTCTTCTTCTACTTCAGGAGGATCAGTGTCATTGAAAGGGATGTTAGGTCGCCTACTAGGAGCTGTGGGAGCTGCAAACATGTGGATTGTGTCTATCCCAATTTCTTCAGAAGTAATAGATAACTGATCATACTCATAGTCATGAGAGTCTGTGACATCATCATCAGATCTATTCAAATATTCAGAAATGTTTATTTGATGGACTTGGTTAGCTGCTTGTAGATCAAAGTGAGGTAGATCTAGAACATGTGTAATAGTGACCAATTGCCCCAAGTTAGGATGTAAATTCTATGGCTGGGGTTCCTCTTGAGTGATTGTAGCTATGGTGTCTCCTACCTCTTGAATGGGTGGTTGATATAGCAAAGGAGTATGAAGATCCTATGGTACCTCAAAACTAGGTACATAGAGTTCTCCTTGATATTCAAGATTCTCTGTACCAATATGTAGCAATCTCTCATAAAGCTATGGGTCTCATACTATTTCATCTATTCTATCACTCTCTGCTTCAGAAGGTGGACTCTACTTTGGAGTAGGTTTGTTGGATTGAGTATTAAATTCCAATCCCATTTTATCTCTGTTGAGGTGGAACTCCATGGGTATGGGTTCAATGATCCCTCATCCTATGTCATTCAGAGGTCCTTTTCCTTTGTATCCCATTTGTTTGAGGAAATCATATCCCTTTCCATACTATTATGAGGATATCTTTAAATTTTTGACCTCAGAGTCCACTGGTTCTCCTTTGTAAAGACAATTTAAGACTGCATGTTCTTCTATGTTATCTAAAGAAGACATGGATGCCTTTATCATAACAGTAGCCTTGTGTACTTCTGGTTCCTGGACTGCGAGAGGTGTGAATATTGATGACAGTTTTTTGTAGGATCTTGGTGATACTGGAAGCTCTATTAGGGAGGGAGTCAGGTCCAACTTGTATTCTCCCATACCTATTTCTTGAAGTTTCAATGTTTTTCTAAAGCCCTTCATGACCATTTCTTTGGTAGTTTCAGGAGTAACTGCATCCATAGCCTCCTTGTTGTGTGGGATCATGCTACCTGCTTTAATATTGTTGCAAGCGTAGTTGGCATCTGCGGTAATTGTTACCTCTATTCCATTATGTGGGAACTTGATGTATTGATGATAAGTGGATGGTACAGCTTGCATCTCGCAGATCCATGGTCTCCTTAGTAGAATGTTGTAGGCTAGTGGTAGATCCAGAACTTGACATATAACATCCCTTTCAATTGGTCCAACCCTGATGGGTAAACAAATAATACCTCAGGAGGATCTTTCTTCCTCATCATATGCTTTGATGGTTATTTTATTTCTAGAGTCAATTTTTTTCTTGGAGAGGCCTAGCCTCCTGACAAGATCTAGTGTATAATATTTAATCTGGCACCTCCATCTATGAACACGCATCTAACACGGGATTTATGAATAAGAAATTCGATATGGAGGGGTTGATTATGTGGATGGTTCAATGATTTGTCATCCTCCTCAGAAAAGGAGAGGTAATGTGGCATTGAGATGTGATTGACCATCGCTTGGAATTTGTTTATATCTATATCCTTTGGAATATTAGCAGCGTGTAGAGCTTGTTCTAGGATTTCTCTATGCACAGTGGATATTTTCAGTAATTCGAAGATGGAAATTTTGGTAGCAGTTCTTTTCAATTGATCTACCAAGTCATATTTCACCCCAGGGATAGTGACCACATGTTTTTCTCCTGGTCTAGGAATAGTGATAATAGGAACCTTGGGTGTGGATGTTAGTTTTTGAGGTCCCTTGATCATAACCTATGCTTGGCTCTGGGTTATAGTGTTTGTGGAGGATGAGACTCCTTTGATGGTGACCATGTTGACAGATTCATTTTTAATGTTGAGCATATTGATCACAATGTCATTCTTGGAATAGGTGTAGTTTACCTCATTACCTTTCCCTTTGGATGTTTCTCCTTGATTTTAATTGGGGAATGGTTTATTAAATGCTGTGTGATCTTCATTCGTAGTGTGTCCATCCACCTTGATCTTACCCCCTTCAATGAGGTCCTGGATAACATGCTTGGGCTTGAGACAATTATTTTTCTTGTGTCCCTTGTTTTTGTGGAAGACACAGTAAGAGTTATCATCCCACCATCTTGGTTTGACCATTGGTTCCCAAGGTTTAGAATCAGGAATTGTAAGGACTTTGTTATCCACTAATGTTTTTAAGATGGTCTCAAGAGGTTCTCCCAAAGGTGTGAATGTTCTTTGGGGTTTTGAATTCCATGTTCATCCCTTGTCATTATCATTGTTGGCTTTGGGAATGGAAGGTGTTATTTTAGCCTCCTTACTTGCTTGCATACCATTGGTAAGATTGAATGCTTCGGTTTTAGAATTAATGTTGGAAGCATCAACCACTCCGTCATTGAAAATTTTTTTATTTTGTTTCCACCATTTAGGCTTAGAATTGGAGCTACTGCCTTTGCTTTCATTTTTTAGGGTAATCTCCCCCTTTTTGACCATGACTTCTTAGATACAGAGAGCATTCTTAATCATCCTATCAAAGCTTGGAGAATCTTGCATTTGTAGAGCATAACTCAATTTAGGTATGAGATTATTAACAAAGATCTCCATCTTTTCTGTTTCAGGGATGATTCTTGAATATCGTGCAAAGATCTTCCTCCATCTTTGTAGGAAGTGTGTAAAGGATTCTCCAATTTTCTGCTTGGTGTTACATAGATCCATCATGGTGATGTCATGTTGAATATTGTAGGAGTAATGCTGAATGAACTATTGCATTAACTCCTTGAATGTTTTGACTTTAGGATTCAATTTTGAAAACCACTCCATGGCATTTCCTCCTAGACTTCCTGGAAAAATTCGCATGAGGCAAGTGGGTTCACGCATATACTCAATGCTAAGAGCACAAAATTCTCTCACATGGTCATGTGGATCAGTTTCCCCAGTGTACTTTTCATATTTTGGTCTTGCCACATTAGGAGGAAATGGGACCATAGTGATGCTTTTTCCGAAAGGAAATGGACAAATGGCGTCCAAAGAGTATTTTGTTTTTGGTTTGTCCTTCTCTTGCTTGAGGTTTGTGAGCTTGGTTTGCATTTGATTGAGCTGTTTGGTAAGGATAGATATGGGGTTTGGTACCTCCTTTTCTTTGAGATCATTCACATCGTAATCCTGGGGTAATTTGACACCCGTGGATGCTAAATGGAGGAAGTATTTTTCCTTGTCATCTCTAATTATTCATTCCAATAGCTTGTGGAATCTTTTGCTTTGCTTAAGCTTCTTGTATTCATCTTCAGGGATTTCTTCATCACTATCTAACCCAAATGGATTACTTTCAAACCTGGGTCTTTCTTCCTCTTCCGTGCCTACGGATTGTGCTTGTTTGCCATCATCATAACCCTCAAAGGCTTTACTCCAATTTTTAGTGTTGCTACCCATTTGAGGTGAATCAAGATCAAACAGGGAATTGCGAGAAGTTTCTCCTTGAAAGTGTGATGTTTTAGGAGGCACTTTTGATCCTTCAGTTGTATACTTGTTGCGTCTCGTGTTAACCATGAAGTTTGTTTCTCAACTTTGTCAACGTTTCCCAATAGTGCTAGCAAGGATTTTAGATCATTCAAGTGGGTGTGTCTAGGTAGAAGTCACTATTTGTTTGTTGGTGGATGTAAATTATTCCAGCGTCAGAGGGTTAGAATGCCTTGATAGTGAGCTGGGAACCAAGTTGTTGATAGAGAGTGGGTAGACCACATGCATTGAACTGATCGTGAAATACTGACTGAGCATACAAGGTAGATGTTTCAAAAGTTTTTGAAAATAACAGCAAGGAGACTAGAAGAGACAATAGGGACCAGCCAAAGAGAAAAAAGGGGTATCTAAAACAACTGAGACTTCCTAGGAAAAGCTTCTAGAAATGCCCACTGTCTAGGATGTGAGCTCCCAGATACGATCTTCTGACAGATCTAGATGCGATCCTAAATCCTGGATACGATCCTAAAAAATTGGATGTGACTATATGTTTGGCCAAATATGATCTAATGCACCAGATATGATCCTAAATACCAGATATGACTTAGGAAAAATGGGATGCAATTTTATGATGGTTTTGTCAGTTTTGGTCCATTTTGAAAAAATTTCTTTTGAGGAACGTGAAGTTGTTTTCTTCCAAATTGCATCAAAAGGTTTTATAGGGCGTAAAAAACACTTGTACTCCAGGGTATGAAATTTATTGATTTTTTTTGAGGAGCTTATCTTTTTAGTGGTCTTTCTGACATGTTAGATAGTTTTGAATTGTTAAAGGGATGAATCAAACACATATGTTTTCCTATTCTCTAGGTGGAGGATGAAAATCATTTTCTCGTTGACTTAGGTACACACTCAAATGCTAATCAGAATACAGCCATCACCAAGCACACAATGGCTCTAGTCATGATGTTGTATTAGCTAACTCCAAACACAAGTGAGGGCACGATATGACGAGTGTCTTGGGGAAATTAATTTTTGCCTTGCACAAAGATTATCACCCTTTCGGGGATGAATCAGGAATTCTTTCAGTTGAATGTGTTGTAGATTATTGGGCAATCTGTTCAAACTGTCCCCCAGAGAATTGCACAAGGAAAAATTGAGGCATATAGCCCTATGAGTACCTGAATAAATAGAGTCTCGCAAGCAAGATTCAAGCGGCTCTGCTCTATATATACCCTGATATGTTCAAGGAATGATGTCAAAATTCCAAGAACAAAACCAGTTCCATCTTCTGAGGCTTTGGCCTACAAGGAAGCAACTATTTATAGTGAGTTGGAAGGGTCGGCGTAAGACCTGTCCTCACTTGGGTCGTTTCCAGGAGATTTTTTCCTCAACCGGCAGGCCCTCTACTGTTAAAAGATCGGTAACTAGGATTGGTGAGCTTAGGATTTCTAGATTTTTGATTCTTAAAGAGAAGAAGAGCATACTCTCCTAGTCCATGTTGTTTTCTCCTCAAACACTTAAAACAATGATTCTTTCCCTCAAGCTATGTTGAGCTTGATTTAATGGTTCCTATTTTAAAGACAACAGGATGCTTTGAAAGGGAAATTTGCCTTGTTTAATTACCACATTGATTTAGTGATTTGTGTTTGTTCAATTTCTGATTTTCCAAAAGCAAATATACAATTGAACTTGTTCAATTAACCCACATATTTAATGCTTTGTTTTGTTCATTTACTATCCCAAATTGAATTAAACGATGTGTTTTTGGTGTTCATTTACCCCCAATTTTGTCACAAATGATAAGACAACGTCTGATTTTCTGATTCTCCCCATGGTGGGTGCTAGAAATGTGCATGTGTATTTGGGTACCTGATGAAAACAACACTAGCAGGCATCCACAGGGCACTCGGGCACACGGGAATAACTCCACGACAACTTTTTGATCCATTTTGTGACTAATTGAAAATATTCATTGAACGTAATGTCATACACACTCAACATTGTGAGCGTGCTACCTAAGATGTGGCTCATGATTGTTATGCTCATCTTTTCTCCCTTGTACTTTTTGATGATGACATTGCACTGCTTGAGTCTCTTTATTTCTTACTCATCCTCTGCCACGACCATAAATCCCATCCAATTGGCATGGTTTGTCCACAGTTTCTCCCCCACCCGAGGCTTTTTGAAGAAATTGGGGAGATTAATGTTGGAGGTTGCGTAGAGATTAATATATGAGATCCCCAACAAGTTGCTGCTAAAATGTACCAACAATCGAGAAAGAAATTAGATCAACAACTATTGTTGTTGGTACTTTGTAGCAACAACTTGTTGGGGATCTCATCTATTTGACTCACAAGAATTGACATTTTAGATGTTGTGGGCATGGTCTCTTGATTCATGTGTGGGCCCCATGGGTTGCACTAGAAAGTAGCCAAGCAATTCTCTACTACAATCAAGGTACTCAAAATTTTGGGATTCACTACACAACGAGCATTGATTTTAACTCGATGGACTACACAAATTCAGATTGTGTAAGTAATTCTCTAGATCGCAAGTCTACTTCAAGTTATAGCTTCTCACTTGGTTCAAGACTTGTTAGCTGATTAGGCTATTCCACTTGGACCATCCTTCACCTATAAATCATCACTTCAGATGAATTCACCTATTCAGATGTCAGACTTCTTTGATCACCAAATAGCTCTCTTTTTTCTAGGGAACAAGGGCACACAGCTGCTTGCTGAGGATATGTTGCCTATGAAATTGACGACATGATGCTTCTTTTGTTCATTGCTTATTCATGAGTTTGAGGACACCGTGTTGTTTCCCTTCAATGCATGTTTGCTTGTTGTGTCTTGCGGAGATAGCTTGGGGTAAGAGATAAGCCTGGGGATTTACCGCCAGCAAGAGTAAGCTATGGACTGCCAACATAAGTTGCTATATAAAGTATGTATGTAGTGGTCACAGAAGAATATCACTTCTGTTTTAAAAATCCAATTAGAGTAGGTTTTATTAAAACCCTAATATTTGGGTGTACTTAAAACTGTCTATTTTAGATGAAAGTGAAATTGATGGTATTTATTTGTTTGCACATGTAGGAATTCTAGAAAAAGGCTTTTACAATTTTTGATTGAGGTTTGTTAAGCATTTTATTCCTAAGTTTTTTTGCTTGAAGGATGTTCGAACTGTATTTTCCATTTTTTTCCCAGATCCATTCAAAATTGAATATGCAGTTTTACAATGCTTATCCCGTCTTCACATGTATGTTTGATTTTTGTCTTTACACCTGCTATTTGCAATTACAACAATAGTAATCTGAAAATGAAAGTTTTGCAATTGAATTTACTTTGTGATTGATAAAATGGTTTATTTGTCTCCAAACAGCTCTGTAATTACTAGATTACATAAATTGATTAGGAAAGTCTTTCTTTGGTTATTTGGAGCTGCACACTATCACTGCTCTATTTGGAACTGCACGGTTCTTTCTTCATCTGACCTACCTGTTGCTTCACAGCACTCCTTTCTCTTGCTCTGATTTCTCTCCACAAAATCTACTATTATAGTTTGCTATTTTGTGAAAGAACTAATTGTTTCAATTTCATTATTCTTTGAAGGATATCCATACCTTATTCGTGAAATCCTATTTTGGCATAGATAGGGAGGATGATGGAAAATGTGATTTCAATTGCTTGTACATTTCTTGGCTTGTGAAAAAATCCACTTTGTGCATATCCGATAGTCATGACATTACATTTCTTTTAAGCATTTTTCCAAACAATTGTCGTGTCTTGTTTATTATGCTAAATAACTATATTTAGAATGTTAAAATAATGAAATCTTTCTCTGTTGTTCAATCTGATGGGAAATCAATGGAATTATTATATTCTATTTAGAATTAAATGTTCAAAACAACTCTTAAATATTTCCATAACATAGGAAGAAATCTGGGCATGGAGATAACCCTACACATCCTGCAAGAACTAGAGAATATGACAAAAACTAAAAGCAATTTCAATAAGTGGAGCAGATGGTGGGAATGTTTTCGGTGAGTTTAGAGATAGTAAGAGTGAGATGAGTAACAAAGGACAGAAAACACAAGTTTACGAGCAAACTAAAGGGTGCACAGCCATAAAAATAAAACAGTAGTGCAATATGGTTAGATCACTAATCATAAGCTAGAAATATAAAACATGCCTAGATACAAAACTATCAAAATAGAATAAAGAATCTAATTAGATTATTATGCTTTACAAGATTGGGAATAAACTCGTTAATGAACTTTTACTTTTAGCTTTTAAATACTAATATAGGCACATGTATCCCACATTGTCATTTGCTTATGTAGATGAATAGGTGAAATATTTCTTATCCTCCAAGGTGGTCTGCGAAAACTGTTAGCATACATAGGAAGGATAAAGAAAAGGTCTTCTAAATACTACCTCTTGAGATGGTGGATCAGTAGTGCATTTATTCCTTAAAACTGTGAAGATGAAAGATTTACTGAAACTATTGCCTTCTTATGTTTGACCCCATATGGTGGCTGATGTGAACTATATTTTCTAAGCTGAGCCTATGCCCGTTAGAAATTCTCGAGTTTGACAACAAATTTTTTCATCCACATTAAAAAGTATTGAAAGCTCTATGAGTTTTCCTTGGTTGTAATAGACAAAATCTGTCCTTTGTTGACTACTTATTTGTGACCAGATAGCTCAAGCAGATCATTGTGATGACATTCAAAGAACTAGTAAATATTTGTAAATTGTTTGTAGATCAAGAAAAGGCCATTTTCAAATTTGTTCTTCTTTGATGCAATGACTTTGTAATATCCTTTACATAGTTAAATTTGATATTCAACGAAAGATGCTCCATATAGAAACATACCATTTCGTGTACAAACACATCTCTCTGATATCAAGTTAAGAGTTTGAGAGTGGGAGTCTAGAGAAAAAGTATGGTAAATTAAACTTAAAAAATTGCCCATGAGAGAAATCCAAATTGGCGAGGAGAAAATTTAACAGTACATACCCATGGCATTTTGGTTGGATCAAGGGTAAATTTTGCAATATGCTGGCTATCATACTCACTGAGAGAATGAATTATAGTTGTGTCAGCTCAATTAATGTAACATTCAGGTTTCTTCATTTATATATTTGGATGCTCCTATTTCAAAGTGACTAAGAACTTTGTAAATTAATTTTTTCCTTTTAAATGATTAGTTGCATAGTGATCAGTAAGCCCTCTTTTTGGCTACTGAAGATTAAACATGTCTGAGTGCTTGATCTATTTATTTCTTATTCATATCAAGGTATTAGCTAAATCACTCATTTGTATATAGGCAAACATCTTTGGAAATGTTTTTGGGTAATCTTCTCTATAAATGAATGGAAAAAGATACACAAATATATGATAGAAAGTATATAACATTGACAATCTAAATTGAAGTGTAACATTGACAAATGTTAATGTTAGAATTTAAATTTTTCTTACTTATAGGACACATGAACATTAAATTAATGAAAACTTATTTGTTGGCTTTCTTTTCTTGGGGATCACAACATTAACATATGATGAAAAAAATGCATCCTTGGAAGGTGAAAGTACCCTGAATCGTATAATCCTCAAGCTCTATTTTTCATTCTTGGGGTTTTTTTGTTTGTCTGGATTGATCATTGATCATCAGTCATCCTTTGTTCCTGAATAAAAGTTTACAGGAATCATATAAAACTATGATCTTGATAAAGGAAAAAATTCAATAATCATGGGTAAATGCATAGGAATGGGATTGTTGAAAGTTGTAGTAGTCATGTCCCTCAGCTAGCTTTTTCTACCATATATTAGGCTGGTTTATCAAGAGCCCTACCTATATTTGAGAAATTGGTTCAAACAGTTAGTTTTAATCGTTTGCTAAGGTATGCTTCAAGATTACCAAAGTGGAATTTTCTTATAGAAAATTTGCCTTTGCAGGACATGCCAGAGAAAATAAGAAACATTAGACTGCAGATTAGGATTCAATAACACTACATACCATAAAATCTCTACTGAGACAAGTCACACCTTCTCTAGATTTACTAAAATAAATGAGCTTTGCATATGGTACTACTTCCAAATTGCACCTGTGAAACATGCACAGACATAGCCTGTGAACCATTTGACAAAATATATCAGTAAACTAAACCATATTAGAATGACAATAATATCTATATAGCAATCTAGTGTTCATACCAATTGAAGTAACTTAATGTTGCTTAAAATAAAACTTCATTCAAGCTATATGAAAGTATCCTAATATCATGATTAAACAACTTCAAGCTGGATAGTTCTAATGTGAAGAGGAGAGATGAAAACCATCATATTTATCATGTAAATATGGGTGAAGGGCCAGAGCACCCAAATGGATATCTTGATGAGTGAAATTGTTATCTTTTTGAAATCTTCAGTTTGTCAAGTTGTGAATATTTGAAGTTTCCCTTCACCCAAATGGATATCTTGATGAGCGGAATTGTTATCTTTTTTAAATCTTTAGTTTGTCAAGTTGTGAATATTTGAAGTTGCCCTTCATCCAAATGGATATCTTGATGAGCAAAATTGTTATCTTTTTGAAATCTTCAATTTGTCAAGTTTGTGAATATTTGAAGTTGCTAATATTTGAGAACAACTCAATTTTACTATATTGAATATCATTTATGAAAATAAAATCAAAATTGGATGTTTTTGAGTTCATGGATTAAGGTCTGTACTCTATTGCTTTTTTGGAAATCTTTCTTATAGATACAGTGTTTTGTGACTCATGTAGAATCTTTACTGTTTAGACCAGAGTTTAGATGTGTTATCCAATAATAGTGTTTCACACAAAATCGGCTAAACCCTTGCACCTAGAAAGTGCAAGTGCTAGTTTGTTAGAGAGTAAGAAGCAATTTGTTATTGTTCCATCTTCTATTGAAGTCAAGTACAAAAACTGAGGCTATTTGGTTTCAAATTTAAAAAAAAAAAAAATTCAATATTGGTTGAAATTTTGACATCCCTTGGTTTAAACATAAACTTATGCCAGTTTATGTTTTGACTATTCTGTGTCAAAAGCTTACATCATGGGTTTGGCATCCTAGTCGGATGGGTCAAACATTTTGACCAAACTTGGTCAAAACATTAACTTAGGCTGGTTTAATGTTTCAACCATTGTGTGTCAAAAATATGTGTCGTGGGTTTGACATCCTGGTCAGATGGGTCAAACATTTCAACCAAACTTGGTTGAAACATTAACTTAGGCCTGTTTAATGTTTCGACCATTATGTGTCAAAAATATGCATCATGGGTTTGACATCCTGGTCAGATGGGTCAAACATTTTGACCAAACTTGGTCAAAACATTAACTTATGCCGGTTTAATGTTTCGACCATTATGTGTCAAAAATATGTGTCATGGGTTTGACATCCTAGTCGGATCGGTCAAACATTCTGATGAACATTGGTAAAATTTCAACAAATAATATGGACATTTCAAGCTGCCAATTTTGACCAAGTTTGTGTAGAAATGTCAATGTTAATAAGGATGTGTTGATCTTTCGACCAGAAAAATACTGATAAAGAGATTTATGGGTCTTTTGACCAATCTAGGTAGATAGTTCGACCAATATTCATCAAAAATAAGAGCCAATTCTACTAGTATGAGCTGTCAACCGACTTAGTTTTAATAATTTCCTTTCCTTTGTCAGTAAGAAATTCAGTTGCTAGCTTCATCTTAATCAAGATTTCCTACTGGTTAGGTACATTCCCCATTTTTGGGTCCAGTGTGGGTAGATGAAGTAGAGTGTGGTAGGTTTACCAACACTTGTATAGCCTCTTTCTCTTTAGGCTTGTCTCTAGTTGCTTCCATTTTGTCTCCATTGTTTAATAATGTCTGAGCAACCTCTAGAATAGGTGGATTTTCAGTATTTACCTCTTGATCTTATGGTTTCTCTTTCTCAGCTCCTTCTTCTTTATTTTTCTCTTCATTGAGCTTAGTAGCCTTGATATGCGATTCAACAGTTGTGTCTATCAGCTCATCTTGATCCTCGACATCCACATTGCTAACATTGTCTAGTGTGGTGTCGATGGGACTATCCATTGTTAAGTCTGTAACTTTCTCATCACCTATTTCCTTTTGTGTTTCATTTTCTATTTCTATTTGATCAGTCATGATTTTCTCAGAAGTTCCTTCATCTATTTTCTTCTCTTTGGAGTTGCCAACCCAAAAACCTCTTTCCAAATTTGAGTACTTTTCTATACTATTGCTTCAATATCATTCTTCAAAATAGCATAAGATCTATATTTGGGTACAAAATTTTCTTTCTATTTCTTTGTCAATTGTGGGATGGCTCTATCCAAAGTTTCTTCCATAATTTACCTTTTAGTCATCAATGCAAATTCCCATTTACTAGATAAGAAATCATAAAGTTCTGTAGGGACATTGTTCCCTATCTCTATAGGTGTCAATTTGAATGTACTCATCATGTTTAATAGAGCTTCTTGTAACTTGACCTTATTCTCTATACTTTGCTTTTCATACTTGATAAATTTAAATCCAAATAACCCAGTTGAACTTGTAATGTTCTTGTATACCTCATCAATGTCTATAGGATGTTTGAATGATGTTGTAGGTATGTTTCTCGGCACATCAGTGTGAGTTTCCTCATCTTCTTCATCACTCAAGATTAGTCTCCTTTTCCTTGGTTTCTTGGCAGAACTGCTCGACACTGCCTTGGTCTTGACTTGTTTCTTCTTCCCTGAGCTACTATCGGCAATCTTCCTTGTGTAAACTGATGTTATCACCACAGGAGGTGAAATAGTTGATGCCTTGATCCTTGGTTTGTTTACAGTAGGAAGGGTAGCCTGAGGTTTAACTTTTCTTTCTTTGGTTGCCTTGGCAACCATTGGTTGTTTCCCTTTCCCTTTAACAACTACATCCTCTTCATACTCAACTTCTTCTTCTTCACTAGGTATGTCTTCTCCTTGTCCAGTAGATAATTCTAGAGGAGCATCCTCTTCTTCCTCATCACTTGCAATGCCAACCATCTTTTTCAAATTCTTGACAATATTTTTCCTCTTTCTCTCCATGGTACCAGCCTTTAGGTTCATAGAAATTTTGGCCTTGGCTTCTTCATAATTACCAAAATGTATAGCAGTACAGTCAATTTCCTCTGCTAGTAGTGTTGTGATTGCTGTAGATGTTTCATCTATGTTTACTTCATAAGGTAATGGCCTTAGCCATGATACCCTAGGTACTACAGCCTAAACATAAGTGTAATCTGTGTCAACTAGAAAACACAAATCCTCATAATGTTGTTCCACTAGTGAACTAGGAATTCTTCTTCTCAGTCTCATACTTTTCTTGAACTCCACAAAGTATGTTCCCATCACATCATCAAAATTATCACCTAACTACTGAATCAGTACATTTATCTATTGGGTGATAGGTCTATCTATTTTCCATACTATGTTTTCATAGGTAGGAAAAGTCTTTTGAACATAGAAAAATATGCATACAAGCAAGGATCCAAACTTACACACGTAATTCCTCACTTTCCTAATTGATGTGAGGTTCTCGGCAAGCTGTGTTAGCTATAGCTCAGCTAAGTTGTATGTGTGATCTTTCTTGATGATCTTCCATGCTTGGTCTACTACAATGCAAGGCACATTGTCCAGTCGGCTTAACTGATAGAAATTTTGAGCTATAACCCTCACAACAAAATTAAGTTCTAGGTCTTCAATGGTGGAAATAGTCATTCCCATTTTTTTCCATATGGCTTTAGTGACCTTCTCTATGCCTTATTTACTCTGGCATTTCATGGTCCTTTTCCTGTTGATTGTAGGGTAACCAGTTACATGACATATGATATCCTTGGTAATCTTTACTGGTCTATTCTCCAACCAAATGCTCATATCATGTACCCTGCTAAGAACAATTTTGGTCCATTCTTCCCTAAAATTCCTTGGAAACTCTAGGGCTCAAGTTAACCCTCGCTCAGCTAAATGATTGTGTTCAGGTTTTAGGGCTCTATCTATACATAGTTTCCCATAGGATTCCCTCAGCTCGTGGTCTCCAACTTCACTAATTTTACACATGTAACATGCCCTAATGTCATAATCATGATTAACTTCAGAGGGATCAAAGATAGGGCTCTAGTTAGATCACCTTTGATTGCGCTCTCAGGAATGGCTTGAAAGTTGGGAGGCACACAGGTGTCGCTCCTCACCAATTAAACTTCTAACAATTCCTTCTCCTTTACCTTAACTGGTGCAGATGAACTAGCAACCATGATTTCTTGATAAAGGGTTTCAAATATGAAACAGAGTACCTTGGCAACTATCAAAGTTCACACTTTTTTCTGAATAACAAATGTCATGCTATAGAATTCTTCAAAAATCTCTGCTGAAATCAGTATTCAAGAAATCTCAAATCGCAAGGTGAAATGAATCGTGAATGGTTCATCCATTTATAGGCTTTGAGGTAGGTTTACAATGAATTTTTTGTCCATTGGAGTTAGTGTAAGATAGTTGTCCTTGGCCAACTTTGACAATCTCTCAGTCGCAACCCAAACTAGCTCGGCACATATGCCGACAATCTCGGTCTCAGTAAAATACTAATGCTTGGCACCTCTAGTGATTAAGTGACTTTTCTCAGTACTTTAACTTTAAAATATGTCTTGATGCATCTTATCATATGCAGATATGGACTTTGGCACAATATATGTTAGGAACTGATTGAAGATATGAAATTTAAATATAGTTCCTTACGTACCTCTTCTGTTTAGTTTGAAATTGTGTGATCACCTGATCCATTGGATTGGGTGACCTCGGCTTTAGTAGATTCATTGCTGCTCAGCTCTGTTTTCCTTACCCATGTCTGGTTCATCTATGCTCTAATTTCCTCAACAGTGGGAACAGGTACTCTTGTCTTGCACTCTCTCTTAGTATGATCGATTTGCAAACAACTAAAAAAACTAGGCTTCCATTCATCCAACTCTTAGATCTTCCTTTGAAATGTGTCTTTATGCAGTCTTTAGGTGCATGTCCATACTCTTCACAGTAATGACAAATTTTCCTTGTGTTATAATCCCAATTGTAAGTGTTTCTTTTTTTTGGTGCTTTTGCTTGTGTCTTTGATGTCCATTGTTGTTTAGCATTAGATTTTCAATCTTGTGCCTTATGTCCAAATTTTTGACAATTGTAACAATATCCATTGATTCTTGATGTGAGAGGTGCATCATTTGCTTTGGCCCAACATTCATGTGCTTTATGTCCAAATTTCTTACAGTTAAAGAAATAACCATTGAAATTAGGTTTAGGATTGGACTTACCATTCTTGCTTCGGCAAATGTTTGTAGTGTGTCCTAGTTTTCCACAGTGGTGGCTTACAGGTTTGTTTCTCTTTGTCTTTGTGTTCCTCTTTTCACCAGTCTTTGATGATTCTCCTTTCTTAGTAGATGTCTTTGGTTCAGTGTGACCTAATCGAGAAGAATCTTTTGGTCTTATTGATGCTTCCATCATATTATAAAAATGAGTCAAGGCTTCATTAGGTTTATTCAACCTTTCATTCAGTTCTTTCTCAGATCTCAAATCATCTTTCAATTGATTGTTCTCAGATCTCAGATTCACAATTTCCATGTCTTTCCTACTGATCTCCTGATTTGTAAGTAGCAGTTGATTTTCCATGTCAACTTGATTGATTGTCATTATTTGCACATCATGTGTCCTTTCATCAATTCTGATAGTTATCACTCTTTTATCTTCTTCAACCATAGATTTTTCATCTTCATCTTTCTTCTTTTGTTCCACTACTTCACATAGTCTTACTATCTGCATTTCTTGTTCTCTTTTCAGCTTCCTAACTTCTTTACACAATACATTGTTCTTTTCTAGTAGATCTACAATTGTTGCATCACTCTCGGTAAAATCTCCATTCTGAAATAGATTTGCAATGTCTTCTTCTTGATAATGAGTGTCATTCATTTGTTTGGCCAAATCTTTCCTAAATTTCAATGAATTCCTCAAGTCTTGTCTAGCTATCTCAAGATGTTGTAATGCTATCTGAATTTCAATCTTTTGATTCTCAATGACTTTACCCAATCTGTAAATCTCCATCTCTAGATCTGTACTCTCAAGCTGATTAAAACCTTTTGTAGGAGAACAAAGATCTGATACCAATTATTGGAAATGCAGTATTGGGAAAACAAGATACTGATAGGGGGGTGAATAAGATCTTGAACTTTAATCACTTTAAAACAAACTCATCCATAATCATATAAATATGTAATCAATCTAACATCTAGTAGCATCTATGATAGTAACCAAATAACACAATACACAGAATTTGGTAACCCAGAAACCCAAATAGGTAAAACTAGGGTGGGGATGACACCCACAAATTCTTCACTACTGCAACAATAAAGTGTGCCTGTTAGGGGTACAAGAGTTTGATTACAATATGAAATCTACCTGGTTAAAGGTCTGCCCAGTTAAGAGCTTTAGATCATTACAATCTACCTTGTGGAAGGATTTCAACTTACAGTAAAGTAAGCACTCTGCTAAGAGATTTACAAAGGTCTGCTAGAACCACTCTGTTATGAGATTTCACCTGATACACTTGTTAGAATGTATCAAGATATGATCCTTCAATATGCACTATGATGCTGATAATGGATTTCCTCTTTATGATACCTTTTCTGATCTTCTAATCTAATATGTCCTTACTCTGCTTCTCACTACTCTTCTACTCTGCTAGATCTATGCTTCTTATCAAAACAACTCTTCACACATCTCTCAGTTATGTATGCACCTTCTCTCTATGCTCTCCAATTGCTCACATATAATTAGGGTAAGAAGAAATATTATTATACTCTTCGAATATGGCGAATAGATCTAGATCAATGATCAAAAATAAAACTTATGCCACCTAGGCATTCCAATTTTATGATTAGCTTCATGCCATGCATAGGATAGAAAAATTAAATGCGTAATTAAATCCATAGAGAATATTAAATGCTTCACATTTGTTTGCCTAAAACACCCATAAGTTGGCCCAAATATATTACCTTAAAGTTTGTGTCATATCTGACATGTATGCAAAATTGTCTTGCTCAGCACTTAAGTCTCTAGCATTCAACACTAAATTTCTAGATAGCTCGGCATCTATGATCTATTCTGCTTGGCAATGACTTGCCTGGTAGCTTGGCCTATACTGTTTTAGCTTGGCCGGAGTGGTAGTCGACCAAAACTGCCTGAATAAATGACTAAGTGTGGACACTAAATGATCAACAAAAACTTAGATATTAACAACTAGATGTTTGATTTGTGTTTTTGCGCCTAAATCTATTAAAATTGCACTTGAGAGTCAAGAATGGGTTAGTTCTATGAATGAAGATATTGAACAGATTGAGAAGAACAAAAAATGGACATTAGTACCTTGACCAAGTGACAAAAATGTCATTGGTACCAAATGGATATTCAGAAACAAACTGAATGAGAATGGAGAAGTCACAAGGAACAAAGCAAGATTGGTATGCAAAGGGTATGCACAAGAAGAAGGTATTGACTATGGAGAAACCTTTTCACCCATTGCTAGACTAGAAGGAGTAAGAATTCTACTTTCTTATGCTACTTTTAAAGGATTCAAAGTATACCAAATGGATGTTAAAGTTGCATTTCTAAATGGAATACTAGAAGAGGAAGTATACATTGAACAACCTGTGGATTTGTTGATCCTAACAAGAGGAACATGGTATGTAAACTATACAAATCCTTGTATAGATTGATACAAGCACTAAGAGTATGGTATGAAAGAATTCACTCTTATCTCATTAGTATTGGATTTGTTAGAACAAGTGATAACAATTTTCTGTATTTGAAAGGAGAAACGGATGATAAAGTTTTGATTGTTGAGACACTTGTTGATGATATCATATTTGGAGGTAATGATATGCTATGCAAATCATTTGCTAATGAAATGAGAAAATAATTTGAAATGTCAATGTTTGGAGAGATCAAATTTTTTCTTGGTCTACATAATCTACAATAGGATGTAGGAATCTACATCACACAATCCAAATACATCAAAGAAGTTATGAAGATATTCAAAATGGAGGACTCCAAACCAGTTGGAACAACTATGTCAATTAAATGCAAAATAACAAAGGAATACAAGACAATTGAGGTAAATCAGACCTTATACAGATCTATAATTGAAAAACTAATGTATTTTGTACATACTAGACCTGATATAGCACGTGCAGTTGGTATAGTTGCAAGATTATCTGCTAATCCCAAGGAATCACACATGACTACTGTCAAAATAATTTTTACATATCTAAAGAATAGCAAAGACTATGGTTTGTAGTATAATAAAGAAGGAAATTTTGACCTTTAAGTCTATACTGATGTTGATTGGGGTGGAAACATAGATGATAGAAAGAGCACAATAGGAGGAGCATTCTTTATTGGTGACAGACTTGTCACATGGATAAGTAAAAAGCAAGGATGCATATCTCAATCAACTGTAGAATTAGAATATGTGGCTACTACTACAAATTATTCTAACATTGCATGGATCAAGCAATTGCTAAAAGGTATGAATGAAGAAATTCTTGAACCAGTAATTATCTATTGTGATAATACTAGTGCTATAAACATCTCAAAAAGAACCATGTGATGCATGCTAAGACAAAGCATATAGCTATAGAGTATCATTACTTGAGGGAACAAGTACAATAAAAAGAGGTGATACTAGAATATATACAATCTAAAGAACAATTAGCAGACATATTCACAAAGCCATTGTCAAAAGATACATTTGAGTACTTGAGGAATAGACTAGGGTTTGACCCTTGTCTACTGGTCACTAAGTTGACTAGGAGGCTGCATTAGAATACATATTATCAGAAGATCAATCATGTTGATGCAAGATGAGATATGGATTGCAATGATATATCAGTACACTGAAGGTACTCACCTACACCAAACACAAGAGATATTGTTGGCTACTACAAAGCTATATTACTAATGGAGAGAAATATTTAATGATATATTAAAGTTTGGCATTGTTGTCAAAGGGAGAGAAGTATTCAATGAAATATCTATCATGATCATACAAAGGGAGAGAAGTGAAATATCTATCAGGGAAAAGAACATCAGTCAAAGGGAGAGAAAAGATCAAAAAATGAATTTTCTACAAAGGGAGAGAAAGATCCAATGATGATGAAGCAAAAGATTCAAAGAAACAACCATCCATCCAAGTGAGAGAATTGGAGAAAATTTAACATAGCATATTTATCCAAAAAAGGGAGAAGAGATTCTACAACAGAAGGAGAGATAGAAGCAGAAGACATAATTTCTACACTTTTATCCATTGAAGGGAATGAAGAAAGGAAAAGCACTCTACAAGAATCAAATCTAAGCTAGAAGAGCTTACCGAGAGTCAGATATTTGAATTGGTTATAGAATAATAAGTTTGGTATGTTATGGTATTTTTAAATTATATATTTCTTAGTATGTTTCCATCAATGCCAAAGGGAGAGATTGACGAACTATAACTAATTGAATATTTGAAGATGATAAGATGATGATCACTGAGCTGCAGAAAGTAAATGCAATACATTAAATCAGTTAATATATTGTATTGTCATTGATGTCAACTTAATATGTTATGATTTCTCATACACATATTGTCACAACACTTGAAGATCTAAAGAGATAAAGTTTTTGTCATCGGTAAAGGTCTACACCGAGTGACAGGGTTACCTGAGAATAGTGAACCCCGAGGAGTTCACAATGTTGCCCGACAAATAGTCAACACCGATGGACAGTGTTACCTGAGAGACACAATGGTACCCAAGAATAGTGTTACCCAAGATTAGTAGTACCTGAGAAAATGTTACCAAGAAAACTAAGAGTTGATGACTGAAATCAACCGGAGTTAGAAAATGACAAAACTACTTAGCTGGCAGAGCTATATTTAGAGTTAACTGATTGATTGATTAATTTTCATAGACCAGTAGAACTAAAGATAAGAAGAAGATTTAAAGCTATTTTTATTCACATTTGTCAAGGAGTAATCTATAGAATAAAACTAAATCAAAGCTTTAAATATTAAAGCAATGCATGGTAAGATTTGCGGATCAAGAAGCAATCTATGTCAAGAACAAGAAAGACAAGGAGACTGAGCGACTATATCATGTCTATATAAAAAGACAAGTAATTCATTATGAAAAAGAGAGGAATGTTGAATATAATTATGGTGAAGATAGAAGTCTTCATGCAGATCTAATCATACATGTTGAAGAATAGAACCAAAGAAATTTTGCAGACACCGAGCAACATAAGCAAGAGCATTCACCGAGTAGAAATAAAAAAGAAGGGGAGCAAAGGAATTGAAGACAAAATTGATCAGAGAGGTATTATGGAGTAAAAATAGATCTGAAAATATGAAACTTAAAGTTGTATTATTGAACAGATTATTTATTGTTTCAATTCAACCATTGATTCAGAAAATCTCTTAACCTAGTGGGATTTAACCATCCTTACTGTATTGAGATACTCAAGAGTATCAAAAGGTTTTCTTGTTGAAATCATAGTCAATGCTAGGTCAAAAGATAAACTATTAGTTTTGAATTGTCTAACAAGGTCACACTTAACATTGTATTTGTAACCTTTAATAGGGTTGGCTCTTCACCGAGCTCACTTCAGAAGAGTGAAAATTTTGGGTTACCGGTCCCAAGTGGTTTTTCCCTTAATAGGGTTTCCATGTTAAAAATCTATGTGTCAAATGTGTATTTATTTTATTTCATTGATTGTTTACTTTACACATTACTAAAACTGGATTGGTCAGTAAACACTAAGTTTAATTGCTAGTATTTAGTAGAGCTTAGAAAAGATAAATAATATATCTTACCGAGCAGTATATATTTGATAAGATTACTTAAAGTCATACATATTGAAGGACTGAAAGATAACTAGAGGATATTATATTTGTGATATAAGTTTTGGTTGGATTATTGGAATTATTTTTAAGGCCACTAATTCACCCCCGCCCCTCTCAGTTATTCTAAAAGATCTAGTGACTCAGCAAAATAAAGAAGTTCAGTTACCCAGGTTTAAAGATGAGTCAAGGTAGAGTTAGGGCTAAGTCATAGATAAAGATAAAGATCGAGCAAGTCCCAGAAGATCATGTGGTCAAGGTAAAGGCTAAAAGACAAAGTGCTCAAGATCTATTCATCAAGCCATTAAGCCTCAATGACACGTGTCCATGGCAGGCCAAGAACAGTGGTAAGGATGAGAAATGTGTCGTGCAACTCAATTTTGATCCAAAGGTGGGCTTAAAGGCTTAAAGCCAAAGTGCTCGAGATCTAGAAATCAAGCCATTAAGCCTAAATGACACGTGTTCATGGTGGGGCTGGGCTGGTCATCAAAGATAAAGTAAAGACTGATCAAGTTTAGTTTTAACAGGCAGTCAACTTAAAGGATTAAGGTTGAGATGATTGAGATCTAATGTCAGTTAGGGGTTGTTGCCAAAGGTAAAATAAAGATAAAGCAAGTTCAATTTGATCAGATAGTCCTCATGATGCCTTTATCATAAAGATGAGGATGTATAACCTTTAAGGCTTTACACCTACTTGTCACATGGTAGATCTGATCCTATGCTCACGGGTAGCTTAAGCCAGATCAACTGTCGTGTTTTAAGGATAACAAAGTTTCAAATCTGAGTCATTGATCAGGCATTTTGTGCCAACTGTGACCGTTTGGGTTTTGAATTCAAATATTTAAATGTTTTTTCTCAGGGTTTTCATGGTAGTGGTGACATTTTCAACTTGAAGACAGAGTAAATAGATAAACTGACTTCTCTGCTCAAATTAATGATGATGGGAGATGCATTCATGGTCATATATGATCTTTTGAGATATTTCCCAAGTGTATTGATGAGAAGACTTGACTGGTTTAGGGTTTTTGCATTATTTATTGAACATATATTCTAACCCTAATTCTTCCCTAACTGATCGATGGATTGAATCCTAAGCCTATGTGCTAGGAGAGGTTGTTAATAAGTAGTTTTAGAAAAAAATTTAAGGAGAACTTTTTTTAGCTTATGCAAGAATTTCTGTGGAATCTTCTCTTTCCTCAGGTTTTCATCTTGTTGTAATTTCTCATTGAATTCCAGATTATGCAAAGGTTTTTTGTGACATTTTTCTATGCTTAAGATTTTCTTGTCTGTATTTTCTTATTTGAAACATAATATAGTGGTTAATATTAGATAAATCTTGGAGTTCTCGAGCCTTCTATCTTTCTGCATCTTTGTGCACTACTTTGCGTGATTTGATTTAGATAATCTTGTGGATTTTTTTCATCCCTTGTTATCTTGTCTCATTCTTATGCCTATTTGTTGAAGTGGATGTTTGTTTGTAGGTCGCAGTCTATGTCTATTTCCTTGGATATGCTATTGTTTGTGAAATCTTCTCTTTCCTTGAATAGCCTCTTTTCATTCCAGACCTCTCTATGAAATACTTATCCAAACCTATTTAGAAACTTGTGCTCTGCTAGATTCAATAATTTCATGCTAGTTTGGTCACTATGTTATGATTCATGTTACCTTTGGTGTATCACCTAGTAGGATAATTTGCTTTTCAATCATTTCCCTTTAGTTTTCCTTCTATCCATTTTCCTTCCATGTTTACTTTCATGTTTAAAATAAAATAAGGTGATTATCCAAGAGAAACCGGCCTAGAATATAGAGGCTTCACTTAAGTTAGTAGAGGTCCCATGACCTATAAGTGATTCCCATGTTATACTAGATTGTTAGGTTCAAGCGCTTAACAAGGTGCAAAATATAGTGTATAAAAATTCTGGCACGCCTGATGGGACCACAAAAGAAGTTTCATCTTTCAAGAACTGTGTCATCTCTGATATGATGATTACATAGTACTTACCTAAAGAGGTTTCTCTTCAAAGCATATATGGTGACTCCATTAGTGGGAAGAATAGGAAGATCTAGTTCCATCAAATTTTATGATAAGGATAGAAACAAGGAGTTCAAAGCCTTTTGAGTTCTTGTAGTTGCCTCCAACAAGAAGAAAAGGGAGACCATCTCAAAGGACATCCCCTACAAGGAGAGTATAGTCTACACCACATATTTTAGAGGGGAGGCCCTTGATTTTCCACTTTAGAAGGAGAGGAAGATCTTTAAACAAAGAATTTATAAAAGATTCAGATCCACTCCCTGGTTCATGTGCAACCCACACAGTTGTTGTTCAACAGATCATAGCTCCTACAATGGCGAGATAGTTTGCATTTATACCCTTTAATCAGGGTATCCCATTAAAATTTCTCAACATCATGATCTTCCCTTAGCAACACTAAAGAGTTTTCCTGATTTCACAGGTGAAAGCTAGACAAGAGCTTGTGAAGACGTTAGAGATGTGGCTACCATCTATAGCATACACCATATAACTGAGGAAGATGTGGCTACTAAATTATTGGAAACTATTTTTAAGGGTATAGCCCTACAATGGTTTAAAAATTTAGCATTTGGTTCCATTTATTCATGGGATAGACTAGCATACTCCCTCAATAGATACTTTGAGGACAAGTCAGATAATTTTTCCCTATTTGCGAAACTGACTACTACACAAAGAGCCCCTTAGGAACAAATGATAGAATTCAATAACAGATTCCTCAAGACATGGAACATGATCCCTATTTTTGTAAGGCCTTTTGAATACCATAAATTTCTATACTTCTTGAAAATTTTGAACATCAACATATCTGTCATGATTTAATCCATGGGAGACACCTCATTACCTTAGGCTTTTGACATAGTTATTAAGGTAGAGAGTAGCTTAATTCATGTTGGTATGATAGCTAGAAGACCACCTATGCCTCTCTAACCTAATATTCAACCCAAAATACCCTTGATAATTCCTCCATTCACTCCCATACCCACTGTGATAGCACCTCAAGCTAGTACAAGCAGCGACGAGTCAAAAGTAGTGATGCAGAGGGTTTGGTACTCTAGTGATTTCTTTCCCCAAGTTTCTCCTATCTCTCTCCTAATCATCCAATGATTAGTTATCCTTATTTTTTTCTCTAATTTAGATCTCCAATATCCTCACTACCAGCTTCTCCTCCAAGGTATAGTTGATTTTTTGAAGATTCTAACACTTGTAAGTACAACTAGTCCAATTAGCTCCTCAATTGCCTACACTTCTTCACTAGATTTCCTACTAGAATCCCAAACTCCTTCTTAGGATCTTCCCATACATTCACTTAGACTCTTGGCTATGATCTTGGCCCATTCATAGGTCTTTATAACCCTTTCCCACACATTTGGTTACTTTACCAATTCATTTGGCATCAAATTCACTAGGAGGCCTATTTGGCTTGTTTCCTAGTAGGTCTAATTTCATAGTTTTTGGGATAGTGCTCCCAAATCCTCTAAACAAACCCACATAAGAGCTTGAAAACCTTCAAGGTGTCTATCAACTCTATTAGATTCCAAAATATTAGCTCCTGGATGCACCCACAACCCTAGCTTCTATCAAGCCCTAGTTTTCAGCCTATTAATTAGGCCTCTAGACTAGTCTTGATCAATTGTCACCAAATTGATCTCCAAAATTCATTTCACCTCCTCCCAAATTTTAATACTTCAAGGAGACTATCTAGGGCTTCTAAAAATTCCTCTAAATATTTTCTCCAAGATCATGGGTGCTCAAACCAAATCCATCTTCACCTTGTCCAGGCTCACCTGTATTCAATAGTCAGCCATAGGGATTCCCATTTAGTCTAGGAAATCAATTACAACAATAAAAATGAAAAAAAAAACCCTATTTACAAACTCTAACCATACTTCCCCCATGGTTTCAGTCAATTCCACAGATGGGTTCTTAGGTTAGAGCCATTTCTAACTCTATAACACTGGGAATGTCACTTATAGACCAGTGACTTACAAAACTCTATAACTTTACACTAGATGAACTTGAAATCAAAATACCTATTGCATTAAAAAGCTAATTGAAAAAACTACACCCCCATGGGGTCTGATCTCCTCTCCCAATTTGTACACAGTCATATAGGAGCAAGAAAACAATGTAGATTATAAAAATATAGTCATAGGCATTCGTACAAAAGTACTAAATACAAGTTCTACAATTAAAAACTTCATTAACCTTCCAAAAACATCAAATCAAATCTCATATACCGAGCATGATCAGTTACAACTGCTCCAACTTGATTTTGCAACTTCTTGTCAAGAAGTTGCAAAAGTTGCTCGAGCAACTTTTTATTGTTGCTAGCAACTTTTCCATTTTTGTGCATTTTGACTTCTTTTGTCAACTCGATGGTCATGATTGAATTCTATGACCATTGTTAGGAAATTTATGGTCCTAAGACACATTCTAACCCCAAGGTACACAAAAATAACTCATTTTGGATTTCTAGGGCAAAATAACCATCATATCCCTCCTGAGCTCATTTGGCTCTTACAAACATGGAAATGACCACAAATTGGATCCACCCTAGTGGACCTTATTGTAACTCATCCTAAAAACCTAAACTAACCCTAAATCACATCAAACACAATAAAAATGGAGGTGTCCAGCACCAAGAAAACCCTTCCCAAGAGCTAAAAGAAATGAAGAAGTTATTATAGACCATGAGTAATGAGTTGAATCGTATTAAAAAGAACCAAGGAAGTAGACCACCCTTTCAGCAACAAAATCAAGGTCCTAACCAACAATATAAAAATCAAGGACAATCCTCCCAGTGGAGTAGAACACCATATCAAGGGAATTATCAAGTTCAAAGGCAGATTTTCAATCAGAGGCCATTCCAACCTTATAATTCAGCGCCTCTTAATTCTGCAAATCTAGTCAGAGATATGGTTCCAAGTTGGAATAATCTTGCATCAGAAAATGAATGGTGTTTCCCCTATAATCAATCCCATAATCAGGATACATGCTTGAACGGATTGGTGAATCAAGTACTCATGGCACAAAATTCCTTAAACACCCAACTAGAAGCATCTTCTAGTGGGTCAGTACCCCAACAAGATATGCAATTTGATGAGACTTATCTCTTTAGCTTGGAAGAGAAATATTTTAATGGAATAAATGGTTAATCTTCAATTGCAGCCAATACTATATCAAAAAGGAGAACCCAAGACATGAAGCAATTAGAAGATGGAGGAAGAGCTACTACATATGTAGAGTCATCACATCCATATATTCCTACCATACTAAAGAGATCCCGTGTCATTCCAGTCAAGGAAATCAAATCTCCCAAGGAGGTTGAGCCTACGATAGTGAAAGAACACCAAAGATTCCACACAGTAGCACCATTCAATATTGTGGACAATATGAAGAAGATGAATGTGACTATGTCTATGTGGGACTCCTTGGCTATTCTAGGGTAGCTTGAGATCTTGAAGAAAACTATGGGTGAAGTGGAAATCCCTCAATAGCCCACAAATGATGTAGCTAAGACGATGTTGGTCAACACTGATCAAGAGAAGAAAGCTTCAAGCTGCAACATCAAAGAAAATGCCATTCAAGCTAGGAACCTAAAATCACCTCCCTTTTTTGTGTCATTAATTATTGGAAATTCTTTAGTACATAATTGTATGGTAGATAGTGGGGCTACTAGTTTAGTCATGTCCAAGAAGGTAGCTGACCAATTGGGATTAAATATGAACCATTCCAAAAGAAGATAACATCTTGACAGTTCCTTAGTAAACAAAATAGGTGTGTCCAAGGATAGAATCTTGATCCTTCATGAAAGCCCCAAATTCTCTATCTTACTTGACATCTACATCATAGATCTCCCTTCTCTCTTTGCCATATGTTTATCAAGAGAATTCATAGCCAAGATAGGAGGCTATCTTTCTCGTGATTGGTCTCACATGCTTTTCCATACTAGGTATGGAACCATGGTTACTATCAAGTCTGAATCATTGGCACCACATCATACAGAGCCTTATGTGTCCAATATATTCAATGCAAGTTGTCTTGCACTTGATAGTAATGACTTTCCAATCATCATAGAAACAAGCACTAATATAGAAAACATCCCAGATATCTATCTAGATGAATTGGAATTAGAAAGAGCTTCAGAGGCCCAAGCCAATATATTTGGGATGTTGGTTTGGGAAACTATTTGATACAAGAGGATGGGTTCATAGAGCCAAATCTTTTCAAAGCAGATACTAAGGAATTAGAAGAACAGAGAAATAAAGTTTGGGAACTATTCTTTGATGGTGCTAGAAGTAGGTAGGGATCTGGTGGTGGTGCAATGTTAGTCTCCCCAAAATGTGAGAAGTATTATACAACTTTTAGATTCAGTTTTTCTTGCATAGGCAATACATCTGAATATGAGAATCTGGTGAATGGATTGGAGTGTGATAGAAAGAGAGAGATTGAAGCCATAAAGGTATATGGTGTTAGTGAGCTGGTGTTTAGCTAGGTAAGAGGGATAAGTGCTACCAAAATGATACAATGAAAGCTTACAAGCATCAATTTTGGGATGCAATAGAAGACTTCCATGCTTTCAACAACATTGCTATCCCTAGAAAACTAAATATGAATGTAGATAGATTAGCTGTTGTTGGATTCCAATTTGATATTCCTAATAACATATCAGTAAGAAAGGATCAACAAAATGTTAACATTATTTTTAGGCCTTCCATCCTTGATAATAATGTTAATTGGCAAGTGTTTTATAATTATGAACAAATTCTACAGTTCTTGTTTGAAGAAGATGTCTTTTTAGAGCACAATCAAGATAGAATGATGCAAAACTATGGTGACCAAGTGGTACAAATTAAATCAAATAAGATTCCTAAAGGCCTGGTCACCCTGGAATCTATCTTCAACAAATATGACCAAGCAAAAAGGAATAAGACTATCTTGGTAGTTCAACAAGAACACTATGTTGATTTATAGATGGAGCCAGCTAAAAGCCAAAATTTTGGAAAGGTAAACACTGATTTAGAGAAATGGGCTTATACTCAATTATTTCAGAAGTTTAGTTATGTCTTTGCATGCAAATATGAAGACCTCAAAGGCTTTAATCCAGCACTTTCTCAACATACCATTGAGCTAGACCCAAATTCCAAGCCAGCCAGACATAAACAAAGGCCTGTCAACCCCAAACTAGAGTCACTCATGCATAAAGAAGTTCTCAAACTGATAGAGAGTGGTATCATTTTCCCCATAAAGCATACTAGTTGGGTATCCAAACATGTTTATGTTAGGAAAAATAATGGGGAACTGAGGTTGTGTGTTGACTTTAGGGACCTAAATAGGGCATCCCTAAAAGATCGCCATCCATTGCCATTTATGGACAAGATTCAACAATGTGTCTCTAGAATAGAACGCTTCTCATTACTAGATGACTACTCAAGATACAATTAGATCCTAGTTAATAAGGAGGATCAATATAAGGCTGAATTTACAACCAAAAGGGGAACCATGGCTTATCAGAAGATGCCTTTTGGTTTGTCAAATGTAGGTGCTACTTTTCAAAAGGCTATGGATATGGCCTTTAAAAGCCTCATGTACAAGTTTGTACTGGTCTACTTAGATGATATTACTGTCTATTCTAAACTTGCAGTAGGCCACATCAAACATGTGAGGAAAATATTTGAAAGGTGTAGGGAGTTTGGGATCTCCCTCAGTCCCAAGAAATGTGTGTTTGCAGTCTACGAAGGGAAACTATTGGGATATATTATGTCCAAACAAGGTATTACAGTGGACCCTGAGACAATTGCAGCTATTCTAGAGATACCCCTACTACCTCACAAGAAGAGTCTTCAATCCTTCATAGGAAGGATTAACTTTGTTAGACATTTTTTGCCTAACATTGCAGATCTTTTGAAGCCTTTAACAATAATGTTGAAGAAGAATGTAGTTTTTTGTTGGAGCAAAGAAGGAAAGCCTATTTTTCAAGCCATTAAAGAAGCTCTGATAGAGGCCCTGACCTTGCTAAATCCTAATTTTAGTAATCATTTCATTCTATATTATTATGGGGGCTCTAATGTCATATCTACAATGTTGACTCACCAAAATTCTGAAGGATTGGAGCAACCTATTACTTTCATTAGAAAAGGTTTTGAAGAATATGAACAGAGATACTCTGTTATATAGAAACATGTACTTGTTGTGGTGAAGAGCCTTAAAAATTTTATACATCTATTGACCCATAGTAAGGTATAATTGAGAGTCACTCATCCAAGTGTCAAGAAGTTCCTGCTTTCTAAGGACCTAAATGAGAAAAGAGCTAGTTGGATCACCAGAGTCATGGAATATGACATTGTTATCCAAGTAACCAAGCTAGTCAGAGGAAGAGGTCTTTGTGAACAATTGACCGATGATGAAACTCCAAAATCCCAAGAGAAAATGAATGCATCCTTAATTGTGCATTCAACAAAAGAACATGCCAAGGCAACAAGTTGGTTGCCTAACATGGTTCATTTTTTAAAGATAGGAGAGTGCCCTACAAATTTGGATTCAGCAAAAACAAGGTATTATAGGTTGCAATCTATCCCCTTTGTGTTGATTGATGAGATCATTTTTAGAAAGAATCATAATGGTGTTCTTTTAAGATGCATTGATTTAGAACAAGTAGCAGATGTCCTAAATGAATTTCATGATGGACCTTCTAGAGGTCATTTTTCTCCTAGGACTACTACTTTTAAGATCATGAGAGATGGATATTATTGGTCATCTATCTTTAAGGACAGTCATGATCATGTAAGAAAATGCATGAAATGTGCCATGTTTGCAGGTAAAGAAAGGCTTGTAACTCTTCCCCTCCAACCAATCAGGATAGACCAACCTTTTGTAAAGTGGGGCATTAACTTCATAGGCCCAATTAACCCCCCATCCAGTGCTGGCCATAAGTGGATAATCACTGCAACTGATTATTTCACCAGATGGAATGAAGCCATTGCACTAAAGGAAGCATATGAGAGTGTTGTCATGGGCTTTTATGATGACATAATTCATAGGTTTGGAACCCCAGACTCTATTATATTGGATAATGCACTTGCTTTTACAGGATTAAGAGTCATTGAATGAGAAATTAAGAATGGTGGTTACCTGAACACAAGCTCCAATTATTACCCCCAGGGTAATGGTTTAGCAGAGTCTACAAACAAGAACCTAACCAGGATAATAAAAAAGACTCTACAAGAAAATCATAGGGGTTGACACTCTAAACTAAAGTCTACCTTATGGTTAGACCAGATCACTCCCAAGAAGATCATTGAGAACTCTCCATACATGCTAGTCTATGGCAGGGAAGCTAGATTGTCCATTTAAACTCAATAACCAACTTTTGACCTTGATACCCAACTTGTCCTTTTTGAGGAAGGAGAACCTCTGCAGGTAAGGTATGCTCAGCTCATGGAGTTGGAAGAAAGCAGAGACAAGTCCATGCAGACTATGGAGTTCCAACAGATGCAAATCAAGAAGAGCTTTGATAGGAGAGCTAGATCAAGGGATTTCAATGTTGGGGATATAGTCCTCAAATGGGATGAGTTTAGATCTAGGCATGGTAGGCATACCAAGTTTTACTCCTTTTGGGGAGGCTCATTTGTGATCGTTGAGTGCAAGGAACATAATTCTTTTCAACTATCAACTCTTGAAGGAAAAATCTTACCCATTTCAGTCAATGGTTTTCACCTAAAACCTTATTTTGAGGTTTGTACCACCTTGTAATTATAGTTTTCCTACTTTTTTTTCTAATTTTTAGGCTAGTTTCTCCTACTTTCCCCAAAGTGCTTTGCATAGTCGTTGTTTTTGCTTGTATAGTTCTTTCCCTATTTTGGTTTTTTGTTCCTTCCTCCTAGTTTCAGTCATCATACTTCCCAGAGGTCTCTTTTGTGTGCTCAAATGGAGATTCATATTCCCAATAGAATGTCATGAGGCCACTGGTTTTATATGTCTAGCAGGCTGACATCTAGCAGAAATTGCCAAAAATATTACCCAAAATTTCCATCCTGTCAATTTTGGCTACAAGTGGAGTAAATGAGGCTCCCACAAGGGTAGAACCCAGCTTGTATGGTTTTTGTCATGATTCCTTATCTTTTTCTTACTCTAGGCATTTTTTCTAGGTCTCTGGTTTACCCTTGTGCAAGTTTAAAGACCTAAGTGCAAGAAACCCTTTAAGATTCATGTTAAAAGCCCTAGCTCATTCGTGACTTCTTCTATTTTTTGAGTTACTTTTTTGAGTGACTTAAGTGATTTATTAGCCATGTGCGCATTGACATCTCCTTGTTTATATCTTAATCACGCAACCCAGAAGGAATATTCCAATTTATTCAGCAACTTTGAGATTGCCTTAGTCACATAAACGCTTAAGGAAATGGAATATGCTCTTTACATATAGAGATTATGTACAGGATGTTGATTCAAAGATGATCATGTGGCTGGTATGAAATCTCATGATAAACTTAGAGTTAAGAAGATGATCTAGAGACTTAGTGACATAAAGAAGTTCAGTTACCCAAGTTTAAAGATGAGTCAAGATAGAGTTATATTGAAGTTAGAGATAAATATAAGGATCGAGCAAGTCCTAGAAGATCATGTGGTTAGCGTAAAGCCTTAAAGACAAAGTGCTCGATATCTATTCATCAAGCCATTAAGCATCAATGACATGTGTCTATGGTGGGCCTAGCACAGAGGTAAAGATGAGATATGTGTCATGCAACTCAATTTTGATCCAATAGTGGGCTTAAATGCTTAAAGTCAAAGTGCTCAAGATCTAGCAATCAAGTCATTAAGCCTGAATGACACATGTTCATGGTGGGGTTGGGCTGGTCATCAAAGATAAAGTAAAGACCGATCAAGTTTAGTTTGATAGAATAGTTGACTTAAAGGCTTAAGGCAAAGATGATCAAGATCTAATGTTCAAGCCATCAAGTTGTGATGACATGTCGAATAGATGGCATCACCCTAGGGTCATCGCCAAACGTAAAATAAAGATAAATCAAGTTCAATTTGATGGGATGGTTGTCATGATGCTTTGATCATAAAGATGAGGATGTATAACCTTTAAGGCATTACACCTACGTGTCATGTGGTAGATTCGATCTTGTACTCATGGGTAGCTTAAGGAAGATCAATGATCATGTTTTAAGGATAGTAAAGTTTCAAATCTGAGTCATTGATTGGGCATTCTGCACCACCTATGACTGTTTGGGTTTTGAATTCAAATATTTAAATGTTGTTTCTCAGGGTTTTCATGGCGGTGGCAATGGTTTTAACTTGCAGATAGAGTAGATGGATCAACATACTTCTTTGCTCAAATTAATGATGATGGGAGGTGCATTCATGGCCATATCTGATCTTTTGATATATTTCCCAAGCACATTGATGAGAAGACTTGACTGGTTTAGGGTTTCTGCATTGTTTATGGAATATCTATTGTAACCCTAATTCTTCCCTAATTGATTGATGGATTGACTCCCGAGCCTATGTGCTAGGGGAGGTTGTATATAAGTAGTTTTAGAAGTTTTTTTAGGGAGAAGGTTTTTCAACTTATGCAAAACTTTCTGTAGCATCTTCTCCACCCTCAGGTTTTCATCTTGTTATAATTTCTCATTGAATTTAATATTATGCAAATATTTTCTGTGATATTTTCTCTATCCTCAAGCTTTTCTTGTCTATATTTCTCTTATTTGAAGCATAATATAGTGGTTAATATTAGAGAAATCTTGGAGTTCTTGACCCTTCTGTCTTTCTATATCTTTTTGCACTACTGTGGGTGATTTGATTTAGATAATCTTGTGGATTTTGTTTATCCCTTGTTATCTTGTCTCATTCTTGTGCCTATTTGCTAAAGTGGATGTTTATTTGCACGTCACAGGCTGTGTCTATTTCCTTGGATATGCTATTTTTTATGAAATATTCTCTTTCCTTGAATAGCCTCTTTTCATTTGAGACCTCTCTATGAAATACTTATCCAAACCTATTTAGAAAGTTGTGCTCTACAAGATTCAATAATTTCATGCTAGTTTGGTCATTGTGTTATGATTCATGTTACCTTCGGTGTATCACTAGGTAGGATAATTTGCTTTTCAATCATTTCCCTTCAGTTTTCCTTCTATCCCTTTTTCTTCCAAGTTTACTATTATGTTTAAAAACAAATAAGGTGATTATCCAAGAGGAACCGGCCTAGAATCCGGAGGCTTCTTTTCAGTTAGCAAAGGTCCCACAACCTAGAAAGTGATTCCCATGTTATACTAAATTGTTAGGCTTGAGCACTTAATAGGGTGCAAAATTTAGTGTATAACACTAACAATCATGACCTGGTGACTAACATTCTGTATCTACCTTTCCATAGGTTTCATTACTTGGAGATTCAGGAATTTCACATCCTCTCTCCATTCTGTGATGAATTCACACTTCTAATGCACTTTTTTTAAATAGAGGAGTTCCGCCAAGCTAACAAGTCTTTTCATCATTCACCAAGCAGGAATCTACTGAGTTAGCTTCTTCCACCATCTTTAAATCATGCACATGGAAAATCGGGAGTAACTATTTTCATGACTTAGTAAAAATTTAAACATAAATTTATCAAAACATAAGCTCAAAATATGTTAGATGGGAGGAAAAATCAAATTCAAAATTTGTGTGCCAACAGGCTCGACCCTTCCATTAGATAGAATTGCATTAATAGGAAAACATATACCTTTTGAAAAAGGGTGTTAGACCATGCCTAGAAATATAGGTGGTTAATACAAAATCTTGTGTTTTTAGTAAATTGTACTTTCTTTATCTGAGTTATTTATAGCTATATATGAAGCCAAGTCAATTTTTTGGGTTGTCCATTGTAAAATGCATGCATACTTGTTACATTCAAAATTTTCTAGAAGAATCTCTGCTATCACACACACACACACAATTTTATTTTATCAATGAGTATTATGAGTTAAGTGATGGGGAGGCCTAGATTAAAGAAGGTACAAATCTAATAATTTATGGTTAGATACCATGAACAAACCATCTGCATTTTTCTTTCATACAAAAAAGTGTGGTTTATGATTTTGCACTTTGCATATAAGTTACCAGAGCTCTTCCATATTCTATTGATGTATGTCCATGCCCACCCAAATTCCCAAATTTAGTATATTATCAATGCACTTAGTGGGTAGCACTAATGTCTACAGGTGATTCATAGTGCATCCTTCACTGGATACCTTCGTAGTACCATTCATATGTTCTTAATTAGTAGAGAAAATAAACTTTAGACTAACAATTTGTATAGGCTTTTATTATCTACAAAATTTGCATCATCTGATCTAGTGTTTAAAGAAAATAGAAGCGTAAGGCATAGTATATGGTTAAACTTTTTTTTTTTTTAAAGGGGATGGTGTTAGTGATGACACAAAAAATCAACTAGATTCAATCCCCAATGAAAATTTTAAAAACTAGCTAAACCAAACGACAAAGAATTGTCGAATTTTATTTACCATTGATTAATACTAGATTTCTATGCTTCTAGTTACACAATTATACTTATTAGTTTGGTGAGTATATGGTATTTCCATTCTTTTTAATTTTTCTTGAGATAAAAATATTCTCTATTGTGTTGTCTTAGTGACATGGCTTATATGAATGAGAAAAATAGTTAGAAGTGGTGTTCGACGTTTGTATGAATTGTTGATATGTGATTAAACATGAACTTTGTGTTCTTGATTGTTAGAGTACTTGATTGAATAGAATATGTATAGGTAGGAAAACATAGCATATGATGAAACAAATTTCAAATCTAAAGAATAAAATATTGATATTATTCATTTTTATCCTACCTTCATATGGAAATGATATACATCTATTTGAGAGGAAAATGTAACAAATGTTGAAGTAGTTTTTCTTTCGAACCTGAGTAAGAATAATATTTTTTAATAGTTGTTTATTTCTCTACTTTCATATGGATATGAAAATTTTGGAAGAGTGTTGAATGTGGGTAATCGAGGAAGGGTAGAAAATGATGTTCTTTTGTATTCTACCTACCAATAGAGACTGGTTTAAAATTCACTTTAGCCAAATTATTTTTCATATTGTTTAAACGTTGGTTTATGTTTCATCTCTCTACCACATCCATGACTTGTTCATATGATATTTTTAGATAGTTACATGATTGCACCATATCAAATCCATCTAATCCACATTTACTGAGTTACTAGGCTTCCTTGGCAGGGTCAGCGTGCTCAACATGTCAAGATGATCCCCCAGGGAGCTAACCACTCTATGGTTGGACGGAAAAAGAACCTAGACCACACTCCCATCTCAAGATTGTAAATGGAAATATGTTAGATGAATAAGGAGATAGGGATAGAGAAGTTGCATTCTTTTATCATGCACTCATGATTGACCTTCATAGTCTATTCTATTAAATGATTAATTTATCATCTTATTTGATGTAAATAAAATTGGTACTTAATGTATTATTATTATTTACTCAATGTTCGACAAGTAGGTTGACATATATTGATGTAATGATCTAAAACATTTGTTTTTTATGCAATCGAAGTGTATTCGACAATATGGTTGATACCTCTTCTATGTTATGAAATCATGTAATTGATTATCCTATTTGACTAGTTGGACGATCTTTGTACTTTTAATGATAAATTAAATGGAAACTTTTTGAATTGTCATTATTTGGATTTGACATTTGAATATCTTGACCAAGCTTTATATGTTATTCAGATTTTTTCTTATGTGGCTTTTGTTGAGGAAAACCAGTCCTTACAAAACCAGCCAATCAAAACAAATTACTAAATAATCATTTTACTCATCTCACTAATCAAATCCATTTATAAGACAATGAATTTGGATAACTTAAAATCATAAATTAATTGATATATCAAATAATTATCAACTTAAAAATTAAATTAGTTGACTATATAATCACCTTCATCTAATTATAAAATTGATTTTCACCTCTCCCCCATTATATTAACCATTTGTGGATCCAATTCACGATCCAAGGCTAAATCTCTACCATTCAATTTTCTCTCAATTTTTAATAAATTGGAGCTAAATCCCCCATTTTTATTTTATCTCATCCCATATTTACCAAGTAGATATTTCAACACTAAGTAACAAACATCACAAATCATTCATAGACATCCACTCCATTGATAATGATTCTTTGCATTGGTTTTGAATTTGATTTTTTTTTCATTTTTCTTTGGTGTGCAAATTATTAAGCTCAATCAAAAGGTGAGAGTTGTGATTTCATTTGGATTTTGATTCTTATTCCTTTATTTGACATTTTATTTCTATTTTTTCTCACTTATCTCAAAGATGTGTATAAATCCACTCTTTAGATTCGAGTAAGCATCCCCCTTTGTAAACTACACATTTATTCAACATCAAAATGTCTAAAAGTATAAGAAATATAAATCAACAAGAAGACCATTATAAATTCCAAAATGAGATGTTAAACAATCCTTATTCTTTTCTACTATTACCTTCACATGAATCTTTTATGAAAATAAATCACCTTTTTCATATTGATCAAAATTTGTGAACCCAAAACTAAAAGATCTTCATTCCCTATGAAAATTAAACACGTCTCAAATATCCAAACTTCAACAACCCAAAATCACACATGTTCATATATACACCTTATCTCACAATTTCATTAATTATATCATTTACACTCAAAATTGTTGGAAGTACAATAATGGGAAAACAAGATACTAAGAGGGGGGTGAATCAGATCTTAAAACTTAACCACTTAAAACAAATTGATCCACATTCATACATATATGAATTTAACCTAACATCAGATAGTTTCCACAACATGAAATATATAACTCATAACATAGAATTTTGGTAACCCAGAAACCCAAATAGGTAAAACTGGGGTGGGGATGACACCCACAAAATCTTCACTACTGCAACAATAAAGTGTGCTTGTTAGGGCTACAAGAGTTTGATTACAAAATGCAATCTACCTGGTTAAAGGTCTATTTGGTTAAGAATTAAAGATCATTACAATCTACCTTGTCAAAGGATTTCAACTTACATTAAAGTAAGCACTCGGCTAAGAGATTTAAAACAGTCTACTAGAACCACTCTGTTAAGAGATTTCACTTGATAGGCTTGTTAGAATGTTTTTACTCTGCTCTTCACTGCTCTGTCATTCTGCTTGATCTAGGCTTCTTCTCAAAATAAATCACTGTTCATCTTTCATGAACACAACAACCCTTCTCTCTCACACTGTATCTCTCTTTGTATATTTATTCTAGGGTTAGAAGCATTCTTATATGCCTTTACAGATCTAGCAGTGAGATCTAGATCAATGATCAAGATCTATTATTTATGCCCCCAAGGCATTCTAATTTCTTGATTGGCTTCATACCATGCATAGTATAAAAAAATTAAATGTATAATTAACCTAGTAGAAAAATATTAAATGCATACATATGTCAGCCCAAATCTAATACAAGTCAACCTAAACATTTCACATCAAAGTTTGAATCAATCCTGACATGTATGCAAAAACTATTCTGCTCGGCACTTAACATCTTCATTGCTCAACACTTAATATTCTACTCAGCTCGGCATGATGTAACTCGGAAACCTAAAACTTTCTCATAAATTTTTCTCGGCCTTGAATGTTAAGCTCGGCTACAGTGATAAACTAAAACTGCCTAAGTAAATGACTAAGTGTTGGTCACTAATCATCAACAAAACTTAGGGATTAACAATCTCCCCCTTTGATATTAGTGGCAAAAACACACTTATCATTTCTTTCAATTTGTTCCATCCAAAATGTTGCCTAAGTACACAATGTACTCCCCCTAGGAATGTACACCATACTACATACAAAAGTTTATATAGTATACATGCCTTAAAAAAATATATTTATATTGATACCTGTACTGATCTTCTTACGTTGTATCCCTGTCAGTCCTGTCAGATTCCCCCTTTTTTGTCACTGATTTTAGGTGTGGTTAAGTTATACTTATCCAAAAAATGTTTATGAAGTTGTAAGGTGGACACAAATGTAGTCTCCCAACTATCCTTAACAAACTTCATAATCTCTAATTTGACTTCTAGCTCGGCAGCTAGACTTACTAAAATTTCTGCAGTGGAGAGATGCAAATTTCTCTTAACCAATTCTTTTGCAGCTGAAATTTCTTTTTGAATTACCTCCATATGAGGTATTAGGTTTTTTTGGATAGTAATCAATTTGGTCCTTATCTGGCTATCTTCAGCCATGAGCTCGGCTATCCTCCTTTATGCATTAGTCAATCTGTTAAAATGTAAGGAGCTAGTGCTAGCATCCATACTCAGTGATCTTCCAGTTGACTTTAAGTCTAATTGCAATTTCTCTATGGCCTGTAGATTATCCTTTGTGAAAAATTCAACATCACATAACTTCTTATACAAAGAATAAACATTAGTTGCAACTTCCTCCAAAATTTCTACAAGAGAAGAAAGTTCAACCTGCTTTACCGCAATCTAACCTAAGACTTTTGCCAGTACTTTGTTCTTGAATTTCCTCTCGGACCATTGCAATAACTTTTAATTAGATTTGATGTTGTCATCATTCACCTTTTGCAAAATATGAACTAACTGTTCAAGAATAGGAGCTTGAGGATTGTCATCTTCCATGTCAAAATATTTTACAAATATATCCTTGATGTCATGTAACACCTTCTTTTGCTTCTGTTCTCTTTTCATTTCTTCCTGCCTTTTCTTCCTGTTGTGTAATTCTTGAAGATAAAACATTGGGATCCCATGGTGGAATCACAATAACTTCATCTAATGTGACATTAGGAGTGGGAGACTTCTTCCTCATGATTTTCCTCCTCCTAAGTTCCAGTGAGCTACAACTTGGCTTTGTTCCCTCAATACCTTTTCTTGTATGAGTAGTAGTCACCATTACATTTTCCAATTCAGTCAAAATTCCCTGTTAATTAGGCATACCTCCTTTTTTGATTCCAGTGGGAGTAGATGATGTAGAGTGTGGTAAACCAACCAACACTTGCATTGCCTCTTGCTCCTTAGGTGAATTTTGTGTAATTACCTCTTGTTCATCTGTTTTCTCCTTTTCTGCTTCCTTTGGTTCAACTTTATCCTCAGATTTCTATTGAGTTCTCTCTTCATCTTCCTATGTAATCTTCTCTCCTTCAGTCTTAGTAGCCTTAATAGGTGATTCTATAGTTGTGTCTCTTGGCTCATCCTGACCCTCATCATCCAAATTGCTAGAATCATCAATTGGATTGTCTGTTGTCAGATCAACAGTGTTTACTGTCTCTGTTCGTTCTTTTGGTTCTACTCCAGTCTTGTCATGCTTAGTAGAAATTTGCTGTTTTTCTTTCTGTGGTACATGGGTGGTTCCAATTTCTTTAGCCTTTGGCTCAGATGTTCCTTCATTAGTCTTCTTCTCTTTTGGAGAAATCAATCCAAAGATTTCCTTCCAAATCCTAGTACTCTTTTGTACTACACTTTCAATATCATTTTTCAAAATAGCATAACCTCTCTATTTAGGTATGAATTTATGCTTATATTCCTCAACAAATTTTTCTCTTTGTTTCTTAGTCAGCTCAGGAATGACTTGTGCTAATGTTCCTTCTTGAATCTGTCTCTCGGTTGTAAGTGCAAATTCCCATTTGCTAGATAGAAACTCATATAACTCACTTGAAACATTGTTTCCTATCTCTATGGGAGTTAACTTGAAATTGTACATCATATCTAGTACTACCTCTTGAACTTTGTGCTTATCTTCTAACTTCAATTTCTCATATTTGATAAACTTAAAACCAGATAACCCTGCATAATTTCTCAAATTCTCACATACCTCATTAATATTAGTTGGTCTCTTGAATGGTGTTGTTGGTATGTTGTCAGGTTTATCAGTTTCAGTCTTTTCTTCATCACTTTCTGGATCCAGATGTAGTTTCCATCTAGGTCTCTTTACCTATAGGCTCGGCATAGCCTTTGTTGCAAATTTAGTCTTTGATCTAGAACTACTCTCTCCAACATTCTTCTTTGCATAAACATTTGTTTGCACTACTGGAGATGTAATAGTAGATGCCCTTGTCCTTGGACGATTGGCAATGGGAGGGGTAAATTTAGGTTTTGCTTGACTCGGCTTGGTTACCTTAGCTACTACTGGTTTCTTTCCTTTTGCCTTAACATTAATCTCTTCTTTAGATTCACTAACTTCTACTTCTTCTTCTTCTTCTTCTTCTTCTTTAGATACATCTTCTCCTTGTCTAGTGGATATGCCTAGAGGTGTATCCTCTAGCTCTTCATCACTCGGAAATCCAACCATTTTCTTCATATTTTTCACAATCTTTTTCCTCTTTCTCTCCATGGTTCTAGCCTTAAGATTCATAGATGTCTTTTCCTTAGCTTCATCATAATTTCCAAATCTCTTTTCTTTTGTATCAGTCTCCTCTGCTAGGAGTGTTGTGATAGTTGCTGATGTTTCATCAATGTTAACTTCATAGGGAAATGGCTCCAACCATGATACCCTAGGTGTCACAGCCTGAATGTATGTGTAATTTGTGTCAACTAGAAAACATATCTCTTCATAGTGATTTTGAACAAGTGAACTAGGAATTCTAGACCGCAACCTCATTCTCCTTTTGAATTCCACAAAGTAGTTTCCCATAATACTATTGAAATTATTACCTAATTGTTGAATACATTCACTAATCTGCATAGTAATAGGTCTATCCTTCTTCCAAACAATATTTCCTAGTGTAGGAAATGACTTCTGTACATAGAAGAATATGAAAACTAGTAAAGAGCCTAACTTACATGATGAGATTTTATCTTTTCTAATCGATAGTAAGTTCTTAGCTAGTTGTGTCAATTGTAGCTTGGCAAGATCGTAGGTGTGATTCTTCTTGACTATCTTCCATGCTTGGTCCACAACTGTGTAGGGAACACTATCCAGTTGGCTTGACTGATAGAACTTATGTGCAATCACTCTCACTCCATAGTCAAGTTCTAAATCTTCAATTGTAGAGATAGTTATACCTCTATTATTCCAAATAGCTCTAGTGTTAGCTACTATCTCTTCTTTACTTTTATCTCTCATTGTTCTCTTACCACTGATAATAGGATATCTAGTTACTCAATGAATAATATCTTTAGTAATCCTAACTGGTCCATTGTCCAGCCACATATGCATATTATGAACTCAACTTAGAATAACCTTGATCCATTCATCCTTGAAGTTTGGTGGAAAATCTAGGGCACAAGTTAACCCTTTGTCAGCTAAATGCTTGAATTCATCTTTTAGAACTCCATTTATGCATAACTTGTTGTAGGATTTCCTCAATTCACTATCACCTACTTTGCCAATCTTAACCATGTAACAAGATCTAACATCATGGATCATAAGTACCTTTGGTGGAATAGATGAGAGGGCTCCATTTAGATCACCTAAAATTGTGCTTTTGGGAATGGCTCAAAAGTTAGGATGTGCACATGCATCACTTCTTACTAGCTTAATTTGTTTTAGCTTATCCTCCATACCTTTGAGTGGTGTGAAAGAACTTGTAGCCATAATCTCTAAAATTAGGGTTCAAAAATGAAGAACAGGGTACCTCGGCAAGTAACACTTCACATTGTTCACCTTAGGGTTTCTAACAGCACGCTGACAAAAATTTTGAAACAAACTTTACTGAGATCAATTCTGCAACTTCTTTGATTGCTCTGTGAATACTGAAAATCACAAGGTAAAATGAAGAATAAACTATTTGTCCTTATATAGACTTGAAAGGTCAAGGTAGGTAAGCAATAAATATTTTGTCTGTTAGGTTAGTCCAAACTAGCTATCATTGGTCGACTAACACAACTTTCATACCACTCGGCTTACCATACTTGACCATCACAAAAATTACTCAACCAACCAACTCAGCACCTATAGTGTAGTTAACTCTTCTCGGCACTTGTCACAAACATGTCTTGGTGCATCTCAACATATGTAGATATGGACTTTGGCACATTTACATGTTAGGAACTGATGTAAGATTTGAAATTTAAATGCAGTTTGTTACATACCTCTATTGCTTAGTTAGAGATGGTGTGATCACCTAATCCATTGGATTGGGTGACCTCAGCTTCAGTGGTTTCACTGTTTCTCAACTCGTTTTTCCTTACCCATGTCTGGTTCATCTGTGATCTTATTTCCTCAATAGTAGGAGCAGGTACTCTTGTCCTACACTCTCTCTTAGTGTGACCAATCTTCAAAAAACTAAAGCAGACTAGGCTTCCATTCATCCAACTCTTAGATTTCCCTCTAAAATGTGTCTTGAATCAATCTTTAGGTGCATGTCCATATTCTTCACTGTAATGATAACTCTACCTTGTATTATAATCCCAGTTGTAAGTGTTGCCTTTCCTAGGTGCTTTTGTCTGTGTCTTTGATATCCATTGTTGTTTAGCATTGGATCTACAGTCTTGTGCTTTATGACCATGTTTCTGATACTTGTAACAATAACCATTAAATCTTGGTTTGGGAGGTGCATCACTTGCTTTAGCCCAAAATTCATGTGCTTTATGTCTAAATTTCTTGCAATTAAAATAGTAACCATTGAACTTAGGTTTAGGATTAGACTTACATGTCTTGTTTTGGCAAATGCTTGTTGTATGACCTAGTTTTCCATAGTGGTGGCAAATAGGCTTGTTGTGCTTTGTCTTTGCATTCCTCCTTTCACCATCCTTAGATGATTCTCCTTTCTTAATAGATGTTTTTGGTTCAATAGGATCTAATCCAGAAGAATATTTTGGTCTTCTTGATGCTTCCATCAAATTCTCAAAATGAGTCAAAGCTTCATTAGGTTTATTTAGCCTTTCATTCACTTCCTTCTCAGATCTCAAATCATCTTTCAATTCATTGTTCTCAGATCTCAGATTCATCATTTCCATATCTTTCCTACTAATCTCCTGATTTGTATATAGAAGTTGATTTTCCATGTCAACCTGATTGATTGTCATCATTTGCACATCATGTGTCCTTTCATCAAGTCTGACAGTTATCACTCTTTTATCTTCTTCTGCCATAGCTTTGTCATCTTCAGCTTTCTTCTTTTGTTCCACTACTTCACATAGTCTCAGTGTCTACGTTTCTTGTTCTCTTTTCAAGTTTCTAACTTCTTCACATGGTACATTGTTCTTTTCTCGTAGATCTGCAATTGCTGCATCGCTCTCAGTAGAATCTCCATTCTGAAATAGATTTGCAGTATCATTATCCTGATAATGAGTATCATTCATTTTTTTGGCCAAATCTTTCCTAGTTGTCAATGATTTCTTCAATTCCTGTCTTTCTATCTCAAGATGATGTAATGCTAGCTGAATCTTGATCTTCTAATTCTTAATGACTTTACCCAACTTGTAAACCTCCATCTCAAGATCTGTACTCACAAGATGATTAAAAGCTTTTGTAGGAGAACTATGCTCTGATACCAATTGTTGGAAGTACAATAATGGGAAAGAAAGATACTGAGAGGGGGGGTGAATCAGATCTTAAAACTTAACCACTTAAAACAAATTAATCCATATTCATACATATATGAATTTAGCCTAACATCAAATAGTATCTATAGCATGAAATATATAACTCATAACATAGAATTTTGGTAACCCAGAAACCCAAATAGGTAAAATTAGGGTGGAGATGACACCCACAAAATCTTCACTAATGCAGCAATAAAGTGTGCCTGTTAGGGCTACAAGAGTTTGATTACAAAATGCAATCTACTTGGTTAAAGGTCTATTCGGTTAAGAACTAAAGATCATTACAATCTACCTTTTCAAAGGATTTCAACTTATAGTAAAGTAAGCACTTGGGTAAGAGATTTAAAATGGTCTGCTAGAACCACTTTGTTAAGAGAATTCACCTGATACACTTGTTAGAATGTTTCAAGTAGTGATCCTTCATTATGTACTCAGATGTTGATGATAGATCTGCTCTTTCCAATAGCTTATGTGATCTCACAATCTGATATGTCTTTACTCTTCTCTTCACTTCTCTATCATTCTACTTGATCTAGGCTTCTTCTCAAACTAACTCACTATTCATCTTTCATGAACATAACAACCCTTCTCTCTCACACTGTATCTCTCTCTGTATATTTCTTCTAGGGTTAGAAACAATCTTATATGCCTTTATGGATCTGGAAGCGAGATCTAGATCAATGATCAAGATCTATTATTTATGCCCCCAAGGCATTCTGATTTCCTGATTGGCTTCATGCCATGCATAGTATAAAACAATTAAATGCCTAATTAACTCAGTAGACAAATATTAAATGCGTACATATGTCGGCCCAAATCTCATACAAGTCGGCCTAAATATTTCACATCAAAGTTTGAATCAATCCTGACATGTATGAAAAAATTATTCTACTCGGCACTTAACATCTCTGTCGCTCAACACTTAATATTCTACTCGGCTCGGCATGATGTAACTCATCAACCTAAAACTTGCTCAACAATGTTGCTCAGCCTTGAATGTTTAGCTCAGCCACAGTGATAACCAACTAAAACTACCTAAGTAAATGACTAAGTGTTGGTCACTAATCATCAACAAAACTTAGGGATTAACAAAAACAATAAAAATATTTATTAATCTATATTTACCTTTAACCTTATAGATTTTACAAAACCTTGTATCTATTCTATTCTTGACTCTTGTACTTAAGAGCCCACATTTTTTAATAGTTCTCACACTATCAAAACTCTACTCTTTAGATTGGAGTAAATACCCTCCTTCATCAGCTACACATTTATTAGTACCTGCCAAAGGAGTCTATACTTATGCATCCATTATTATTTTTCAATTAGTTTTAACCAATGAATGCATGTAATTAAACTTTTTTAACAAAACTTCTATAATTTAAATTTAATTTTTATTTTTCATCATTTTTAAAATGTAATTTTCCCTTGTTTCTATTGGTGAGAACAAACAAGAAATTTATAATTTTTTTAGAAAATACAAATTAATGCATTTAATTGCAAAGTCGATTGAAAAGAAAAACATAGAAACTGTAATATGCATAGTTATCCAAATCTCTGAAAAATATATAGAAAGTGGTTGCCACGAAAACATGCCCCATAGTTTTGCTAATTTCCATAACTTTCTGCATTTTTTCATGTGCTAATTAAAACCTATTTGTGTCAAAAGTTTTTGCAAAATGAATTATTGTTCGCAACTCTTTAATGGATCCAAGATGCCAAAAGAATTGCACTTTAACCAAAACGCCTCAAAAAATTTAGAAATACAAAAGATTAAAAATAAGGTATGATATTATCGTTGTCCAACAATTTCAATAAAATATGTGAATTCTATTATATTTTTAAAGATAAATAAATTGTAAACACACCCCACAATTTTTCTAATTTCCATAGCTTTCTACTGTGTATATGAAAATCATACCTTCATGAAATTAGTATTGTTGTATCAATTCAACTTCAAAATATGCAAATTAATGACTATGATCATATCTATGACGGATTAGCATGCAGACAGGTATTCATAGATCCTACTATCGGTGATGAGAGCATATGAGGATGACTTATAGCTACCATGTATGTATTGACCTCATTGGATGATAGGATGATCTCCTTTTATTATCGAGAGATTCTTCTTTTACAGAGTGATGAGATAATACAGCCAGACATAGGACATCCCACAGGGGTTAGCTTTATATGCTCAGGTTTAGGAAGAAAGATCAATGTGGGGACCAAAGGTAGATTTCAAATATGCATGTGAGGATATACATCAGATAGGTTATATGGTCTGGGACATGCTAGATCACATACTGGATGCACGAATGTCAGTAGATTATACTTAGTGGTTTGCTCGACACATATTCCTAAGATTTACTAATCCAGGGGAGCCTATACTTGATGTTTATGATCCATCCAATGATGATGGAGCCGGAGATAGTGGGAGAGGTGGTAGTGCGCCAAGATAGAGTGTCCTAAGGAGAGGTGCAAGTGGAGGTGGTGGGAGAGATGGAGGTAGAGTGAGAGTGAGAGGTGCAAGGGTGAGTGGAAGGGTTCAGATGAGGGTTGATGGGGTTGTGATGAAGGGCACTCCCCTTAATACCACAAACACATAACAGAAACAGAGAAGCAACAACAATTTGCAAGAACAGAAAATGGACTTCTTATTATCTCCATAAATGGGGAATTACAAACTTTCAGAATTACAATATGCAAAGCCACATGGGCATTCCCCTTACAATATTATGTAGGACAAAGCCTCAAATTATTACCCAGATCTACCCAGAACTGTCCCAAATTGCCTAAGACAACACTACGGGCCTTCTTTATATAGGCAATTTCCACCGCCCAAGAAGGTTCCAGAAATTTAGCCCTTAGGGCCGACCAAACTTAGAATTATTTTATTTTTCAATTTAGTACATCAAA
>MU225625.1:1080948-1093798 GCA_018584345.1 Thuja plicata | reverse complement strand
AAATGTATTTAAATAAAATACATTAGAATAGTGTTTAAACTATTGGTAAATGAAACTATTTAATTGATTTGAATTAAATAGTTAGAGGAATAAGAGGGAAATTAATAATAATATTAATATTAATATTAATATTTCTGGATGTCTACAAAAGGTAATACAAATCTTTCTCCATAGACCAATGAAAATGGTTTTGCCCATGTTGCTGTCCTTATGCTTGTTCTATAGGCCCATAATGTCGGATTTGGTTGTACATGCCAATTTCTTCCTAAATTATTAATTGTCCTTTTAAAAATTGTGAGAATGTCCTTATGTGTTGCCTCTGCTTGGCCATTCCCTTGAGGATAATAATTGGAAGAAGAATGATGTATAATATGAAACCTGTTACATATGTCATCCATGTCCCTATTTTTGAATCGCTTTCCATTATCCACTATTATAGCATGAGGAATGTCATATCTACAAATGATTTGATTTAGGATAAACATTGAGAATTTTTTACTCTTTGCAGTTGTCAAAGGTACAACTTTTACCCATTTTGTAAAGTATTCCACTGTAGTTATGATGTATTTATGGCCATTGGATGAAGGTGGATAAATCTTCCCTATTAAATCAAACCCCCATTTATAAAGGGCCAAGGTGTGGTCATTGGGTGTAAATATTGTTCTAGCACATGAATCATATTCCCATGATATTGGCATTTTTGACATATCTTGACAAACTGACAAGCATCCTTCTCTAGAGTTGGCCAAAAGTATCCCATGCGAAGGATTTTCTTAGCTAAATTTAACCCACTAGAGTGAGACCACAGATCCCCTCATGAACCTCTCGTAAAGCTAATTTTGATTCCTCATCCTCTAGACACCTAAGAAGAATTCTGTCAAGACTTTTGCGATACAATGTGTTGGAAAGGATGGTATAATGGGAATCTTGGCATATGAAGTGTCTCTTTTGATTGTAGGTTTGGTCCGAGGGTAGAGTTTTGTATTTTAGGTAAGTAAAAATAGGTCCATACCAAGGTGAGTCATGTCCAACTAACAGGCATATGATTTGGGAATCAGGAAGGTCAAATGCAGGTTTCACCAACTCTTCCACCAAGAATTCATATCTAGCATGTTGTTCTGGAATTTGAAGAAGAGAGGCTAAGGTTTCCATAAAACATTTTGCTATGTTTCTATCCCTTGGAATTTTCTCAAAATTAATCAAAGAAAAGTTCTTTTTCCTATCATCGATCATTCTCTTATAGGGCATCAAATTTTCATCCTTTGTTTGGTATTCATCATTAATCTGGTTTATGACTAGTTGAGAATCATCATATACTTGCAGTTTTGTCACTTTCCACTCTAAAGCCAGTTTGATGCATATGACCAGGGCTTCATATTCTACAATATTTTTGGTGCATGGAAAAATAATTTCTATGAGTTTGGAATTGTGTAACCTTGAGGGGTGATCAGAAGAATTCCTTCCCCCAATCCATGTTGTGTGTATGATCCATCAAAATAGAGTTTCTATGTTTTTGCCTCCACATTAATTATTTATGAATCTAGAAAATTCAACTTGAATAGGATGATTATCAACTAAAGGCACCTCCACCAATTTATATGATATATCTTGTCCCTTGATAACTTTTATATCCACATATTCTATATCAAACTTGCTCAATACCATCATCCATTAGGCCAATCATCCTGTGAGAGATGGTTTGCCAAGTAGATACTTTAAAGGATCAATTTTAGCAATGAGATTAACCTTGTGCACCAACATATAATGACTTAGCTTTTGGGAAGAAAAAACTACCATGAGACAAGATCATTCAATAAAAATATAGTTAAGTTCATATTTGACCAAGGTTCTACTAAGATAATAGATTGCCTTTTCTTTTCCATCTTTGTCTTCTTGAGCCAATAATAATCCTAAAGAGTTATCTGTTGCTGAATTGTACAAGAGTATAGCATTTTATTTGATAGGTGGCATAAGTATAGGTGGAGTCACCAAGTATGAGTACTTAAATAGGGAGAAATATTCCTCACATTGTGCATCCCACTTGAAAACTATGTCTTTATGTAGAAGTCTAGTGAAAGAATGACATTTTTCTGCCAATTGAGATATAAATATTCTTATGGATTGCACCCTTCCTTGAAATTATCTCATTTGAATTATTTTCTTTGGTGCATCCATGTCCTTGATAGCTTTAACTTTCTCAGTATCAACTTCTATTCCATTTTCTGATACTATGTAACCTAATAACTTTCCTGATTGCACCCCAAATGCACACTTTTTAGGATTTAACCTAACTTTGAATTGTTCTAAACTTGTGAAAATATTTTCCAGGATTGGTAGATGATCTTTCCTTTCATGTGATTTAGCTAATATATCATCCATATAGCCTTCAATAAATGTATGCATCATATTATGAAAAAATGTGGTCATTACCCTTTGATAGGTAGCTCCGGGATTTTTAAGGCCAAAGAGCATGACGTTCCAAAAAAATGTACCCCAAGGGAATTTGAATTTTTTTTTCTCTTGATCTTCTGGTGCTATCTTAATTTTTTTTATATTTTCTAAATCCATCCATAAGGGAAAACATAGAGTGTCATGTCATCAAATCCACTATAGCATCAATGCTAGGTAATGGAAAGTCATCCTTTGGGCATGCCAAGTTGAGATCTCAAAAATAAATGCATCCTCTAATTTATTTAACATGCTTTGAAAAATGGCACAATATTGGATATCATTCAGCATAAGCTATAGCCCTTATGAACCCCACTTTTAACAACTTTTCCAATTTTTCTTTCACTAGCAAGGCTATATGGGGATGCATCTTTATTAGCTTTTGTTTTACCATCTTAGCTCCTTGTCTTACATTTAGGTGATGCATAATGAAACGCAGATCTAAAACTACCATATCTGAATAAGACTATGCAAAGTTAACTATCATTTCTTTGAAGAATTGAATGAAATATTGCCTTTCTGTTGAGGTTAATGAAACTGCAAGGTGTATGAATCTTGGTTTTGATTTAGTTCCATTGTTTACCTTCTCTATAGGTTCAATAAGTATAGGAGATATTTCTTCATCATTCTCTAGAAAAGTATCCAATATCTCTTCCTTCTATGCCACAGTTGGGTTTTCACCTTCGGAAACATCCTTTATTTTTACTTTTTTTCGGGTCTAGTACTACCACATTGTAGTTTTTACCATTGGAACATTTTTTTTTTTCTTTTTTTTCTTTTTTTTTTCTTTTGGATTGAGATATTTTCCCCTTTCTTCCACCGCTATGCTTTGATCGAATTCATCGGTGAAAGAGGGTTCAACTACATTTAGGTATGGGGCCACAAAATTGTCATTAGGAAAAGAGAGTATGTCATTTGGCTCAGATAGATCCCAATCAATTAATTCAGGGTGCATAAGAGATAAAGGTTCATTGGGTAATTCATATCCACAGGGTTTAAGTACATGAATTCTTTGTAAGGTTCATACATTGTATCACTCAAATCTATGACATGGACTTGCTCAAGGTGTTCCATAGAACTTGGATCAAAATCATCCCCACTTGAGTCCTCTTGGATTTATAATGCATAAAAAACTTGTGGATTAAACCTAAAGTTTGATTCTCCTAACCATGAAGGTACCCATGGTTCACCCACCCAAGGAGATCCATTTGATTCTTGTCTTATGACTGATTCTTGATAATTATTTGACCCTTGATTAGAACTTGATCCTTGGTCAACACTTGGTTGTTTGTTTACACTAGATGTAGGAGCATAAGTATGAATTACATCCACTTCCTTGTCATGAAAAGAAGCCTTATATAATGAATCCCATTTATATTTACCAGATTCTTCTTCACTTTCTGAATCTAGCATATGAATGTGTTCATAAGAGTTTTTGAAGTTGTTGGAACCATTTCCTTGTTCTTTGTATCCTATTCTTGATTTTTCATCTTTATATCTCCAAGGAGGTTGTATGGGTTCTAGAAATCCTTTATTCCTTAGTCCCAATGGTATTTTCCTTTATATCCCATTTTTTTCATGATTTGAAAACCTTTTCCATATTGATGTGTTTGAATATTCATATTTTGGACCCTTTCTACATGGGAACTTGAAGCCTCCTCATCTTTGTACAACCATTTTAAAACATCATTATCTTCTTCATCCCTTGGTGAAATGTCACTTTATCTTACAAAATGGGCATTATAATTTTTATTTGAATGAGCACTAGTTGGCCTACCATGTGAATATGGAGAAGGAGGTAAATCAAACAATCACATAGAATATTCTCTGACACCTTTTTGATGGATTTTGCATTGTTTCTAAAATTTCTTCATCAACTTATGCATTTTTTTAAATAATTTGTTTCTTGGAATCATTTCATTTTCAACCCTAAAGGGGTTATAGTCTCCCTCCTCTTTATTTGAAACACTTAAATTTGCATTCTTATTACTTTAATATTCAAAACTAACTTTCTCTTTACCCTTAGTTGATGTGGATGAGTTATTTTTGTCTAAATTTCAGTTGGTGACCAAAGTTGAGCTAGGACTATCTTCTTGATTTTTTTCTCTAGGATAACTTGGGGTAGCCCCTTAACTATTGTGTGAGATGAATGTATCATTTACAATTTTAACAATATTGCAATTTTTTAATGGATTCACATCTCCACTTATAGTAATTTCTTCTCCCATGTATGGAAACTTGATACATTGTTGGTTTATTGAAGGTACCGCTTGCATTTAATGGATCCATAGTTTCCCTAGAAAGATGTTGTAAGTTAATTTCATGTCAAGAAATTGGAAAATGGTATCTTTTTTTATTGGCGCCACTTGAATGGGAAAAACCACCATTCCTTTAGAAGACCTTTCTTCATCATCATAGGCATTAATATTGGTGATCTTCTTTTTTGGATCTATGGCACCTTTAGAAAATCCTAGGGCTTTAAGTAGACTCAAAGTGAAAATGTTTAGACCAGCTCCCCCATCAATAAGAACTCTTTTGACATGGTGTTTATGTATCAAAAACTCTATATAGAATGGAATATTTTGGGGATGATTAATGGACATGTGATCTTGTTCGGAAAAGGATAAACAATGAGGTGCAATGAGATGACCCACCATATTTTGAAATCTATCCACATTTAGGTTGTTGGGAATGATATTATCCACAAGAGCCTTTCCCAAAATCTCCTTATTATTTGGTGAGAGATTTTACAATTCAAGGATTGAAATATGGGCTGGAGTCTTTTGCAATTGATCCACAATATTGTATTGCCTTTGAAAATAAGATGGTTGATTAGGACAAATAGTCTTAGCAGTAGTTCCTTGTAAGTTTATATTTGATTCTTGTCCCCCAGTAACAACATTAGAGGTTTCCTTTGATGGTTGATCTATTACAACAATAACATTGATAGTATTCTCATATCCTAATAAGGAATTGATTACATTAGCATAGCTATGTGCAAAATTAACTTTGTCATTTCCTCTTTTGTTATTTTGGTTGATATTTAAAGATTCCCATTTCTCATGATTTAAGAAAGGATTTTTAAAGGTCACGTGATATTCATTGTTTTGAGGCCACTCCACCTTGATCACCCCATTATCTATCAATTCTTTCACCTCATGCTTTAATCTCATGCATTCATTTGTCTTGTGCCCTTTGTTTTGATGATACTCACAAATATGAGATTGTTCCACCATGAGGGTTTAACTTGTGGTTTGTATGGCCTTCATTCTGGTAGGAAAATTATCTTATTAGCAATGGGGGTTTACAAATAATTCTCAAGTGGTTCACCCAAGGGTGTGAAATTCCTCCTTGGTGATGGACTAATGAACAATTTGGGTTTGTTATCTTCTTGCTTGTTTGGCAAGTTGTTGTTGTTGAACAGGACCTTCATTGATTGATTTACATTATTCTCTTGGTTATAAGAGCTTGTGAGATTGAAAGGAGTATATTTTAAGTTGTTTTCATTAACAACTCCATCATTGACAAGGCCCTTGTTAGTGTTCTTGAACCAAAATTGTTTTTTATTGTTTGAAGCTCGATTGTTGTTGTTGGAATTATTGTGGTTATTAGGAAAACTCTTATTTTATTTAAAAAGCTTGATCTCTCCACTCTTCAAAAAAAATTCCTCTATGGTGATTCCATTCTCAATGATCTTCTCAAAAGTAGGTGGGCATTGGAGTTGTAACCGATAGTTCATGATTGTGTTCAAACTATTTAGGAATATATCCATTTTCTCTTTTTTGGGCATACTTCTAGGATATCAATTAAATACCATCCTCCACCTTTGCAAGAAGACTAGTAATTCTTCTCCCTCCTTTTGTTTATTGTAGCATAAATTTATCATTGTGACCTCATGTTTGATGTTGTATGAGTAATGAGTCACGAAATTTGATGCCAACTCTTCAAATGTTCGAACATTTGAGGGTAATTTTGAGAACCATTCCAATGCAGGTCCTCCAAGGATTATTGGAAATAGTCACATTAAATAAGTGGTATCATGCATAAACTCCAAGCCTAATGCACAAAATTCTCTCAAATGGTCTTGTGGGTCAGATACCCCCATGTATTTATCATATTTAGGAAAGACCGCATTTGGAGGGACTGGTACCATAATTAAAGTCTTATCAAAAGGAAACGGGCATATAGCCTCGATTGAGAATGGTTTTGGAGCCGTCATTTTATTCATATTGTCCAATTGCATTTGGAAAATTTTTATTTGTTTATTCATGATTGCAGTTGGGTTTTCATCCTCTTCCTTCTTCTTTAGGTTAGTCATATCATAATCATGGGGGAGTTTTACCCCTACTTGGGCTAGGTCAAAGAAATACTTCTCCCTATCTCTCTCTAAGATTTTATCCATGATTTTCATAAAGAAAGGGCTTTGGGCTGATTCATTTACTCTCTCTTTGGTGGCCTTCTCATCTTGAGGGTCCTTATTTCCTCCATTATTCATGCTAATTCCTCCATTATTACGGTCATTCCCTCCCCCATTATTTCCAATGTTTCTCGCATCCTTATTTCTTCAATTTTGATTGTTATTTGTGTCATCATTAACATTATTTATGAGGTCGGTATCCATACGTCTGAAGGGAAATTCCATCATGTTTGTTTCTACTTCTTATTTGGTTTTGAAAGATTTTTGTGAGGAAGCTAGTGTTTCACTTGGAAAGGGTATTTCCTACCTAAGATAAGTTTTGTCTGCTTGTAAGGTTTCCTTGATGTAGTGAGATCTTGTAAAAGAAAGCATTAATATGGAATGGATATCTTTAACTCACCCTTTTGATCAATCCCTTTGAAAAAAAATTGAACTCCTTAAATCTGATAGGATTTGATCAGTCTGATAGATTGGATAGAAAGTACTCTGAAAAGGGTATCCAAATATGATTTTGAAAATTTTCAAAAACCCTGGGAGATATCCACTGTTTGAGTGTCTCAGTTTGTACATGCTACTTCAAAGCTTGTACATGATACATTACTTGGTTGTATGCGCTCATTGGAAAAGCACCACACACTGGTTGGTTATTTAGGTGTGTTACTTGATAACTAGTAAGCGTTAAAACAATGTTATACACGTTTCTTCTTAGTTTATAAGCGGTAAAAGTCTGTGCACATGCATTATTTCTTTAGTCATATGTGGTAAATGTATGTTTATAGACTTCACTTAACATCTGAAATGTGCTACTTCTCTATTTGTACACACTAAAATTCCTCCAGAACAAGAATGTGTCATTGTTTTGGATCACCGTTTGATTGATTTTTAAAAGTTTTAAAGTGTGATCAGTTCTAGATGAATTTTTTCTTTTTGTAATATAAATCATCAACCAAAACACACATAACAAATCATTGTTTTAGGAATGAAGTGCTAGAGGAAACGGTCGATAAAATGAGGAATGACACTACTATGTATAATAAAGGTGAGAATGTTTATGATAGGGTAACTGCGAATACTAAATGGATGGATGACAAGAATTACAACTCTATTGATAGAAAGATATCCCTAATCATGGATAAATTTAGCAACAATGATATTATGCTTAGGAAGCTGCTAACTATGAATAACATGGGCATGAAATCTATGATTGAGTCTCAAAGCCCTGTATGCAATGCTAGAAGGGAATAGTACTGACGAAAAATCCATCAACATTGATGATGAAGGTGGGAATCAAGAAAATCAGACTATGTGCTTGGGGACTAGGACAAGATCAAGCACAAAAAATAAACCAACTCCCCAGTCCAAAGATCTTACTACCTTAAAGGATTCAATCCTGAACATGCAGATTCAGCTGGATGAGTAGGAAGAGTATCTGAAGATGCTGATGTCACTTTGTTGCTAGAAGGTTTTTTGGTGTGAGACTGCTGGCTGGTTTCTTTTTTTTTTCTCCATCTTTTTTTGGTCTCTCTTGTCATTTTATGTTCTGGGGTTGAGCCCCTATTTTGTAACTGTCGTTTAGGTTGATAGTCATTTTTTTTTGCTGGTACTTTAATGCTTTATCTTAGCTTTATGTTGTAAAGGGTTCGGGCCCCCTTCAAAACCTTGTAGTTACCTTAATAAAAAAAAATCCTTGTTTTAACCCTTTAATATACACACAAAGTGTATGTTCTCAATCGTTTCCATGATTTTTGAACAAGAAAGTCTTCCAAGCAATCTACCTATGGACAAATTTGGCTTGTAAATGACTCTAAAAGGTAGGCATAGTTAATTTAACCAAGTTTCAATTAAGATTTTTTTTGAAAAGATTTGAGTCTCATCCACCATTATAGAGGCCTCCCACATGCATAAAATATAGGATTTTGCACAATCTCGAAGGACTACTAGAGGATGTTTGATTCTCAATTCTTTCTGTCACTCGCCCCATTAAGGATGAATGAATTTTATTTTGTAGTGGGGTGGATTAACGTGGCTAAAATGTTTGTATCCCACTTGGGTTGTTCTCTCTCACCATACTCAAAAAGGCAAATCTCGGGAGGCAGGCCCACTAAAGATCTAACATGTTCATTTTGAAAGTAAGAAATGAAATGGATAGGTAGGTTTGAGAATTTGATTCACCTAAAAGGTGGAGAGCATGTCCCTACTACTTCTCCAATTCCAAACACAATAGAAAAAAATGTTCAATTACCACCTCTTAAACTAAGGGATTCAAAGTGTGTATGGCTTTTTTATTCACTCCAATAGTGAAGAGCATATGCCTAGCACTTCTCTTTCACAAACAAGGAGGTTCAAAATTTAGTGTTTGTTCATTTCCTTAGGTTCTTCTCATCTCAAATTTGGCATATGAAATGCTTTAATTCATGACTTGAATTTACTTTTCTAATTATGATATATTTTAACTTTCACTTGCCACAATTTGATCAAATGAAAAAGGTTTATAGATCTTACCTTATTCAAAGCTAGCTAGGCTAGGCATTTTTTTTATTGTTTTTTTTTTCAAATTTTCACTCACTTAGTGGCGATCGTTCTAGCTCCTTTGCATTCTAACCTCCAACAAGTTAGTCCAACACAACTCAAACAAAATGAGGAAAATCCAAATCCACAAAAAAAGTTCAAATTCACCTAAATCTAATGCTATTTCAAATATTTTAAGGTGAATAGACTCAATTGAATGAAATATACTTGGATTTGTAAGCCTTTACAATTTTGACATAATGATCATAAAGCTTTACATCTTCATTTAAAGTTTCCAAAATATTTGCGTTATGGATTTGTTTCTCCAACCTTAACAACCTTTTGATCTCTCTCTCCTCCTTGTGAATCTAAAGTGTTGGCTTCTTCACCTTCCTATTCTTTGACATCTGTTAATTGGCAAATAATTTTCATTAACTTGCTAGCTTTTAAAAATTTGCAAAAATTTCAAACACAGTGGCACACGCTATTTTAAAAGTGCCAGAGCACTACTTTAATTGATTCTAAGCACTACTTAAAAGTTACAAAGCGCTACTTAATAGCTAAAAAGTGTTAAAACAAAATCATATGCGCTTAAAGATAACAGAGTAAGTATTTTAGAAAACTCTTGCTATCCGTCACTTTGTCATGCAAATGCATCAAACTTTATTTGTCATGTGTTTCTTTGTTGTCAGAGGCAATGAGAGAATGTTAGATGGGAGACAGAAGAGTTTTTACACACGCTGCTTCGATGTGTAAAGGCGTCAGGATTTATGCTTGTATACATCACCTTTGCTTTCTAATGCATTGATAGAATATAAGCTAGAAGTGTTTTTCCATGCGCTTCTTTGTTGTGTAAATGCGTTAAGATTCATGCTTGTACTCGTCACTTTATCTGCAAATTGCAAATTCTTGAAAATAAACACACTCAACCACACCAAAAATTCATGAGATGGTTGGAAATGAGGCCTAGAGCCCTACGGTGGGTGCCATTTGTGTATATTAAAATCATACCTTCATGAAACTAGTATTGTTACTATCAATTCAACTTCAAAATATACAAATTAAGCTAATTGAATTGAAATGAACAATGAGCATCTCATAGCTCTCTATATAGGAAAGATAATAGTATGCTCTCAACTCAAACATCCATTAATGACAGTCCTAGTAATGATAAATTGAAGCTATTTGATGTGATTTAACCCTTTTTAGCTCAAATTATCCTAAAATGCTTCAAGATTGATCACTATTTGCAATTTGAATCAAACTAAATGCTATGAACTCCAAATCAAAATACCTATAGTGATGATGATTTTCTCATGAATGTGTGTTATATCTTTTTCTCTCAAAATGGCCTCTATTTAAAGGATTTCCCAAGGGTAGGGGGTAGAGTTGATTTAACTTTGATTAGGATTGGGTTGAGTTGATTGTCTCAAAGGTTAAGACAATTTAAATGATGGTTACAAATAAGGGGACAAAATGAGTGGTCAAGATGCAACTCCAAGATGTGTGATGGAGAATCACTTTGGGCTTGATCCATGTGAGCTCAATCCTTAATTCCTATTGGTTGAAATTGATTTTCCCATGTGATGGGTAAGGAATAAAAGGATTTAAATTAATTAATTAATTTAATTTGTTTAGCCATGTGCACCCTTGAATGGGTTGGAATTGATTTGGATTTAACTATACAATTAATTGATTAATATCAATTGCATAATTAATTGATTATTTTGATTTAATTAATCCAAAGGCTTTGATAATTCAATTAATTCATGATTTTGCTTAATTTTCTCACTTCATTCTCTATTTGATTTGATTGACCAAATTTAGGTGTCTGCATCTACATTTTTTGTGTGCCAATTAAAATATATTTGTGCTAGAATTTTCTGTGAAATGAATTATTTGTTCACAACTCTTTAATGGATCCAAGATGCCAAAGAAATTGCACTTCAACAAAAATGCCTAAGAAATTTTAGAAATAAAAAAGATTAAAAATAAGGTATGAAATTATCGTTGTCTAACAGTTTCAATAAAATGCTTCGATTCCATTATATTTTTAAAGATCAATAAAATGTGTCGATTAATATATATGTATTATTTCTTTTTATTATTAATATATTATTATGATTAATATTTTTTCATTTACCTATATCATGAATCATTTTTTTATTGAAGTATTTATTTGTATATAATATAGTTTCAATTGCAGTTTTACATTTTAGTTTTAATTTCTTTTAGTTTTAAATTTTTAGAACAAATAAGAAGAAAAAAGAATTCTCTTAAAAAATAATTGTAACCTTACCTTATAAATAATATTAGCATATTAGGATGTATGGTTGATCTTTTAACATTAAATCTTAAAAGAAATTTAAGTACACCCTTATTATATAATACTTATATTTATAATTCAAACTATTAAATAAAATCAAATATATATTTTATTTATTTGTTTACACTTTTTTCAATAAAATTCTAATAATAGAAATCATTAAATTGATGAAAGAAAACTCAATGCTATATTACTTTACTTTAAAATTAAGTATTAATACAAGCAAATATTTAATTTAAGTCTTAACTTATATTTAACTAAATAAACTTAAAAAAAAACTAATTTAGCTCTACTATTATTTCATTCATAAGGACTAATTTTTTAAAATAATTTATAAAAAAATATTAAAATAATTAATTTTCATTTTTAATGTTTATATAAATTGTTAAAACAATTCATTAGTACCATGAACACACAAGTCACTTTAAATAATTTATTAAAAATTATAAAAATACTTAATTTTCATTTATACCATTTATACAAATTATTAAAAAATAATGGTTAGTACCACAAACACTGGATTTTTTTAATACTTCAAGAGTAGGAAAATGTGTGAGGAGGATGAATAATAAAGAGAAATTTAGGGAAAAACTATTACATATTTCAATTCATTAATCAAATGTCAAATCATGACAATAACAAATTTAACTGAGTACTCACTACTATTACTAAAAGCTCAACTATTTGCGAAAATGATAAACAATTAATGTATCTTTAAATTATCTTGGTCAAAATGTATATTATTTTTTATTGATAAAAATAATACTATAAAATAATTATCATAAATAACTTAGCTTTTTTTTAAATGTAATATATTAATTATAATTTAATTCTAATAAATTAAAGAATTACTTTTATTCTTTTGTTTAATTGTTAATTAATTTAATAAGTTTAGTATGTGCTATTAATTTTTAAAATTATATATTGGTTTTTGATATATTCTAGCTTTGCATTTAAATTATTCTATTTTAATTTTTAATTCTATATAATTTTTAAATTTACTTTAATTATTTCTGGCTATATTTCTATACAATAAATATCTAGGTTAACCCGATTACACTTGCTAGAATATTTTTTTTAATAAATGATTATAGTTTGAATATAATACAAAATATGTTAGGTTAAAATAAATACTCTCTCTCTCTCTCTCT
>MU225625.1:1067387-1080858 GCA_018584345.1 Thuja plicata | reverse complement strand
TCTACCTCTGTATTTGTTCCTCTTCCTATTTTTCGCTATCTTCATCTTCATCTTCATGCCCCCGCGTCTATCTCTACCAATGACTTCCTCTTATCTAACCATTCATCAATCTCTACCCCTCTCCCTATTCCTATACCTCTATGTCTATATCTCTTCATCCCTCTATTTTCATCCTTCTGTATTTCTTCTCTAATCTCTTCCTCTATCTCGATCTCATTATCTTCGCATCTCTCTAACTCATCATATACTCCATATAGAATATAAATTCAACTTATCTATCTCTTTATCTCTTTCCTTTTGTCTATCTCTCTACCTTTATTTCCCCTATAACTCTTTCTCTTTATCTGTAAATCTCTTATCCTTATCACTCTATTTTAATCTATCCCTATACCTATTTCTATCTCTCTACCTATTTCTCTCCCTCTTCTCCTCGTCTATCTTCATCTCTACTTTTATTTACTCTAAATTAAACATACTAATGATAAGAACTTGACCCTTTAAGTCTCTTGTTCAACATTAGAGTACATTAGAATATAAAAAATATGAACCAACAAAAAGCCTACTCCAAAATCTAAAATGAGATTTCATACAATCCGTATTCTTGTAAACTATTACATCGACATGAATCATGAATAAAAACAAATCACCCTTTTTCATATTGATAAGAATTTGTAGATCCAAAGAAAACAAACTTGAACGACTCACAATTATGCATGTCCATATCTATACCTAATCTCATAGTTTCAATACTTGTATAGTTTCAATAAAATATCTCTTAATTTGTAGACAAATAGATTTTATAGGATCATTTTTTACACTCAAAGCAATAAAATGTTTCTTAATATATATATACATAGATTTTACAAAACCTTTTATTCTATTCTATCCATATCCTTGACCAATGTTAAGACATAATCCCAATGCACCCACACAATTCGACATGCCTTATTTAAGAGTAGAATGTGGGTTTCAACACAAAACAAAAGGAATCTTTGCATGTGGTTGCAACCAAACTCTAAAAGAAGGGACGCATGCTTTTTCAATGGTCTTTGTAAAATGTGGATTTCAGCACCAAATTCCATGTTTTAAGCCTAAAATGAAGGCACGCAAAGGCTTATTTTTGTATAGTTTGGAGACAGGAAACTAAATAATGTGGACATTTGGCACCCATGACTTTTGGTGTTTGCGTTAAGCTTAGGCCAAAAAATTTTTTGTCCTTACCTAATTTGTTTTCCTTAGTAATTAAGCAATCAAATAATTCTTGTCCTTGCCAAATTATTTCTTTAATAGGAAAGTATATCTTAGCTTTGTCATAAGGTTATCTTATTGAAGAAATCATTTATTCTAGAGAATATAATGCTTTGTCACATATCTCTACAATGTTAGGTTTAGGCAAGTCTTATGTCATTACAATGTTGAGAAAATGGTAAATGGTTTAGTTTAGAAGTAGAATATGGACCCCATTATTATGTATTATTGAAAGTTTATAGATTTAATTTCTTTTCTTTCAAAATGTATTTGATTGTTTATCGTACAAATTTTGTTTATGATCTTTTTATAATTTATTTTAAAAAATATAAGGCTTTGTCTTATGTGTTTCTAAAGTGTTAGCTTTAGGCAAGCCTCTTAGTATTAATAGAAAGTTGAGAAAATTATTAGCTAACATATATAATATAGACTCCATTTAGAGTATTATATCTTATTGAATTCATTGAAAGCTTATTTCAAAATCTATTTGATTGTTTATTGTAAAGATGTTGAATATAGTCTTTTTAGTAAATTATAATGTTAGTTTTTGTAGGGACCGATTTTTTATGTATTGAAAAGGGTTGGTCTCTTGTTTTTATTGATGTGTTTTCTTTCTTCTATATTTTAATATAAATGTGCTATTTAAAAATATATGAATATGAGAAACATATTGAAGAATACTAATTTAATTTTACACACAATTCAATTGTGTTGGTATTATAAATGAATACTTTTAGCCTACAAAATACCTTGAAATCATAACATGGTTGAAAAGTCACTACATGTCAAGTCTACATTGTGGGGACCAATCTCATGTTATATGGTAATGACTTAGTGTTTAACAATTATATCAAATCCCTGCAACCAAGCATATTGACTATAGAATACAAAAATTGGCCTGGCTTGAAACTTTGATTCTAAGGATTAATTGTATTAAAAATATGTTAAAGATATTGTTGAATTATAAATGTTCATAATTATCTTGAACCAACCCTCAAGAATTGTTAGCTTTATGACCTTAGAAGAATATTGGGTAGAGAGAAATCTTGTGTATAAATAATCTAGGATGCAAATTCCAATGTAAATATTGTTCCATATAGGACTCTAAGTTAAAATATTCTTATGAAATATTGTTCCATATAGGACTCTAAGTTAAAATATTCTTATGAAATGTTCCTTTGATGTTCTAGGATTTCAGATGATTCCTTGATATGATTGATATGCTTAAATAATGTAATAATGCTTAAATGAATGTCTAAAAATTGCCATGAGCACCCAAACTAGGGCTAGAGATTTTTTATTCAAATATGTTAATTTAGTTTAAGTATATTTATTCAATATTAACAAATATTAAAAATGATTGTAGTTGAAACCATTTCTTTGAAAGTTGATCTAAGTGTAACATTTTTCTAATGTTATATACTTATAATAATTTTTTAATACACAAGTCACTATATAAGTTTTAGTCTAGGCTTGGCTAGATAGATAGTTGTGAATTTGATTACGATAATTTAAGAATTTGAATAACCAATGTTTACTTGTAGTTATTTTGTTTATATATTCACATAATTCTTTAATTAAAATTGAATATAATAATGAGAATATCTAATAAAATTTAAGTTTTAGTTTGTGTTAGTGAACAAATTTGTCCTTTGATAAATTCTTCTTATAAAATAACTCTATTAACCTCTTGAAAGACAAACAATTACTAACAGTTGGGTAAGTGTCTTTTGATCACTTCCCTCTAAATTTTATCTCAAGTACAGCTCCATAGGATTGATTTGTAATGTTTTTCTAACACTAATTTATGATTTTAGCTTTTAACCCGAAAGCTTATAAAGGTTGCTCCATCATTCTTAGATGATAAGCACAACAATATTGCTTCATGAAAAGAAAGTTAAACAAGAAAGGAAGGGAAAAAGCATAGTTTTTCTGCTAATGGAAATTGCATGGAAGTTGAAAGAACAATGATTTTGTTAGCTCTTTTTCTTGCAGCACAACCCTAAAATGACAGTATACTTATATACTTGAATACAAACTCCTTTTTATGCATGAGAAAGGCTAATTGATGAGCTATTTGATAATACTAGGGATACCTATTATCACCTCCTTCTTTTTTGAGCTCCACAGACTCAGACAGGTATTACCTATAACAGATTATTTATTCTTCAGTTAATATATTTAGTGGACTAGTTCATTCACTAGTTTGTTACTTCTGACCTCACTGTAACAACTTATAAAATACCTTGGAGATTGCAATGATTAATTTAAAATAGAGTACTATAAGCCAGACTATGGTCTTGATAACATAAACCAATGAGATAAGGATTTTCATCCTTCTTCCTTTTGATTTTAGGAGGGGCAACCTAATGATCCTCTCTTCAAGAAATCAACAAACTGAACTGTACCCTAAGAATACAATCACTTGAATGGAATTATTTGTTTTGCAGTGTATATGATTAAGTAATTTGAAAATATTGGATTGTAAATCAATTACTTAGCAAATATAAAACCAGTGCCTAATCCCTGGGCTATGAGTCAATATCTTGTATAAATCCACAACAAGGTAATCAATAAAACACTTGCAACAAAGATATAATACCTTATATACTATCCTCTTCCTAAAACTTTATCATCAAATCCTCAAACTAATTCTATGTTCCCTGGGGTTACTTGAAACAATTTAATCCTTCCTTGAGGGAACTTACAAGTAACTGCACAATCACCTTATGATCAGTGTGCTTAAATGCCTTATAGATAAACATACAAGAACTATAACAGAAATGTAAAGAGACAATTCAGATGTAGAAAAGAGATTGCAAAATATTTCTATTGATGTCTTAAAGCTTCAAATACATGTAGATAGACAAAATAGTACAAAGGTTCAGACACAATTTTTAGTCTGCCTTGTATTTCTATTAAAACTTCCAACTCTCCCCTTTACAAAAAGGTTACAATTACATATTTATAGTCTCAAATCATCTTGGAATCCTTAAGACAAGGATGCAACAAGCTTCAGATGATTTGGAGACCTAACCCTAAAAACATAGTAAAGACAAAACATAAGAAATCCCCAAGCGGTGCATGGACAAATTTGTAGAATGAAATTAGATTTGCACTTTATCATTTTGTGAGCTCTGGCACCTTTGTTTGTAGTTGTTCAAGATAGCATATGATATTATATTGAGATCTAGTGATCGCCATTTCAGGCTAGCCTATACCAGTCTTTAGGATTGCTAACTTCCTTGTGCTCGGAGAGAAGGTTCCAGGTGTCCTATTCTTCATCAATGAGGTCAATGTCCTCTACAGCAACTTTCTTCTTTTTTGGTTTTGTCAGTATGTCCCATGCTGCTACATCATCTTTAGCAGGACATTTAAAACTCTGGATGCTCTCTAGCTGTGCTTTCTTCCTGTTCCACCGAGCATCAGTTATAATTTTGACATCTTTTATAAATTTATTGATGTCAGTCTCAGCCTTAAAAGCTTCATCCAAAATTTTGTTGTAGCACTCCATATCTAACTCTGCATTATCATTAATAAATGCCTCCCTTTTAGGCAACTTGCTATCAAACTCTACTCTCCATATCTCCAAAGCTTTGATCTGATTTTCATCTCCCTTGATTGGAGGAATAAATCTAATGAAATATGATCCAAGGAGATTCATTCTGGACTCAATTTGATTTAACTTGCCTTTGAAGAAAGGTAAAGTTACATTTATCTTTTCTATTTCATCTCCAACTTCTAAGACTATTTCTGGAAGGTCATTCCTATATGGTTGCAATGATGCCAACCTTTCAAACAATTGTGTCCTGCTAGACCATATCCCAAAATAGGGGTTTAAAATAGAAATATAACCTGTAACTTCAACATGCAAAATAGGAATTTTATTATATGCATTAAAAATCAAATCAGTCTTATCCTTCAAAATATCAATCACGTGCTTGAAGATGCTCATTAATGCCCCTAAGACTATTTCATTGTGCTCTGTGATCTGTTGCTCTGTCTTAGTGTTATCCCATGTCAACTCTATTTGGACCTCTTCATGAGAAATATCTTTTGGTTGTGCTGGAATGACCTCAGGTTTCTCCATTAACTGATGAGTCAATTCTCTAATTGTTTTCTCCAAAGCACAAATCTTGATCTGATATAGCTCCCTATCTTTTGCAAGAGCACTGGTCTCTTCTATCAGAGTACTATATCTCTGAGATATCTACTATGTTTTTTCCACATTCAATTTAGAAAAATGTGATAACACTTGTGATATTTCCATGTCATTGGTGTTATTCACAAACCACACCATTTGGTTACCTATAATGCTTTCCTAAATATTTATTAAAGCTGGCTTCTGATCCTTAGGAGCTAGGCTCCACATAGCAACAGCCTGGGACTTTGGATCATAACCAAATCCCTTTATCAATTCCCCCACCTGGACCTCTGATGACAATTTTTGATCTGGTTTCTTCCTTATTTGGTCAATAATAAATTTTGAGGCTAAATCCCAACCCTCAACAAGTAGCATACCACTAGCTTTAACCATTTTTCTTGCTTCTTCTGGAGAAATATCCTCTATTTCAGGATCATAATTCTGTATAGCCAATAAGGCTTCTGTTGTTACTGGCTCTCCTCCATCTATCTGAAGTTGTTTCTTAACTTCTTGATGTTTATGCCACCTAAGGAAGTCTTTAAATTCCTTGGTTTTTATGAAATTATAATCATCAAGGAGTTGTTGCTGATGAATGATCCTTTCATCAATGCATGCTTGAAGAGGCAATTCAACATTCTCTTCTTCATCCTGTTGTAATTTGTTTCCTTTTCTAATCTCCTTCTCAATAAATGGTCATATGGCCTATTGCTAGGAATAAGGGCACTAATTTTATCCCTTTTCTTCTCTCTTCTCACACAGACTAATGCCTGGGAGGGCTCTCCAATTTCAAACTTTTTATTTTTGAGAGGAGGTTCATTAGAAACCTCTATTTCTGGGACCTTTGTTAGGTCAATAATATTCTCTCCTTTAGCTGCCTGCTCCTCTGCAATTTCTTGATAATCTGGATAGGCAGTGGGTGAAGGATAGCCCTCATCACTGTCATCATCATACTCTAACTCAGAGTGCTCTGGCTGACCTTTCTCAAGAACTACAAGTGCTTCCTCCAATTGATTGCACAAGAAAGTATGAGATTCAATCATACCCTCTATATTCTTTAAATATGGTAAATCAGGAAAGAAACCTCCAAATGACAATCCTTTTCTCTTTACCTGCCTTTCTAGGTCCATTACCTCTTTGATTTTATTTTCTCTTGAGATCACCAGCTCATCCTCAAGAATATTTCTTATAGCATCCTCCTCTATGCATTCTTCATTTTGATAAGGATAAGGAATAGTGAGGGTTAGGATCTTCTTGGCATTTGCAATGAATGCCTTTGTATCAGCATACCTATACAATGTTGCACCCACCTTGTAATGGATTAGCCAACTATCTACTAGATCTATGGCCCTCTTTCCAATAGTAAACTGATAAACTTTGAACTACCTAGGAGTGAATGTTCCTTTCCTGTGAGGAGCCAAATGCTCCTTATCTATCAATATAAGTTGCCAAATTAAATCCATAGCTGCAATTCTAGCAGGGACATGAAATGGGAGTACATGTGGTGGATGTGTACATCCATACACTCTGATTATGGTAAAATTCTTCTCCAAGAAGAAATCACCCCTGTTGTGATCTCCAGGCCATTTGTCTACATATTCACAAGGCCTTAGTAATTGTAGTAATTTTGCTGGTAATCTAGTCTTGTTCACCCCTAAGCATTGCAATAATAAATAAACTATCCAATTTTCAAATGCACAAAAGTTACAATCCCTAGCAGTATAATTCCAAACTTTTATCCAAAACTGGATACAGTTGGGCTTACCCTGATGCATTCTTTGTGGCCTCAAATTATCCCATTTCATAATAGGGTAATTGTAATACATTATTAAATTCATTAGGATGGATTAATGTAGAAACTTGGGTTCCTTTTCCTTTCTCTTTATAGCCATAAACCCCTCATTCATCTTATTGATTATATATTGGATATAATCATAAGTTGTGATAATATGAATATCTTGCAAGTCTAGGGTTATCATCAAAAAATCTACAATAATTCTCTCTGAACCTCCGTCCCTTCCTAGTACTCTATAGAGTGCAAAGGAAATATATTTGATATAATGATTCATATCCTTATAAGCATAAGGAGCTAATCTGGACATAGGGGAAATATAGTTCTTAGTCTGCCTACGAATGTGTCTTTGTACTAGACCTTTAACTACCCCAGTCTGTTTCTCATATCTAGCCTCTTGTTTCTTCAAATCTATTTATGTTGCCATCAGGTAGTAAAGATTGAAATCTTTCATGAATGAATTCCTATTCAAAGCTAGTAATACAGTACCATCACTTTTCTTGATTGTTTTAGAAATCTCATCATAATTATTTACTAAGGCTAGTACAAGATCAACATCTACAAATACATCAGGTACAATTAACCTAGCTAACCCACATTTCCAAGGGTTTGACACAGGCACCTAATGAGAGAGTAACCTGATGAACCTGGAGTTTTAGCATCTCGAATGTATGCTAGGTCGTCAATCAACATGTTGTCCTTTAACTTCTTATTTTGCATTGATCCTGGAAGAAATTGTAGAAATTCATCTAAAAAATTTCTCTTTCCCTTTGCTTCATCTTCCATTCCTTCACTCCTCCCACTGGTGGAAGCTACACTGACTGCTCTGCTCATCTTGGCTATTTGTTCATATCAAACCCTTTTACCGATATTGAAAGAAATATATTCACTAGAAACCCTTACCACCAACTGTAAAAACCCTCTGAAATCTGCAATTATGAATATTGTCAATCACAACCCCTTACTAAATTCTCAAACCAAAAAATAACCTCTTCAAATCACTTGTGCTTAAAAATCAAATTTTAAGAAAATACTGAGCTCTTTGTAATAATTCGTAGTTCTCTGAATTTGGAAGCTGGTGAGAATGAAATGGAAATCAGATATGCATACTTATAATTTAGAAATCAATGCAAATGTCTCTTTGAACTGGTAATTCAATCACTTCACCATTAGTTTTACACACCGTGACATCAATTCCTGGTTCTAGCTATGACATTCAAACTGTCAGGTAATCAATTTATGATGAGTGTTTTTGTATATAAAAACCTTATAAAATTTGATATGAGATCAAGATCAAATCTGATTGGTTGCATTAAATCATATTACGACTACTTTCCTATCTATCAAAATCTCTATAATATTATTGGTCAGCAATTGTCCATGATGGTGCCTCAGAAAAGTCTTTATTAAACTCTGGTTAACTTCTAGCGACCCAGCGACTGAGTGATCTCCTTGTTGCTTAATGTTTTTGATAAGTGCAATTCCCTCAAGAGACTTAGCAACTGTCATAGGATTAAACTCTTGATTAATGGTTATCTCCAAGTCGCCTGATCTTTTAACTTAACTTTTCCTTTTATGGAGACATCGCGACTAAGCCTTTTCTTAAGTATTCTTTCACATTGAGTCACATCTAGAGATTTGGTGACTGTGGCTTCTCTATATCACCAGACTAAATCCTTAACTCATGTTTTATTATAAGACCTCGCGACTAAGCGCCTTAGTCTCTTAATCACTTAATTATTTGATCTGCGCAATTTTCATCTAGAGACAACGCAACTATCGTTGATCATCCTTTCCTCTGTAACTGACGGTTGATATTAAGTCTCATAATATATCAAAATTTAAAATGTCTTGAGACCTAGCAACTACAAATAATATTAACCTCTATTCCCCTCAGTCTCTTAGTAGCTAGAAGAAAATTCACTTGGCTATCTTATTTGGAGACTCCCCGACAACCATTGGATCTATCTTGGCAATATCTGATGGTTCCCGCTAAGTCTCATAAACTTTTATGTAAACTCTTAAATCATTATGAGACCTGGAGACAACACTCTTTGTCTCATAATCGCCAAATTATTTTATTTTATTCAAACTTTAATCAGAGACCACTTGACTATACCCTTTATCTTTATCATACTTGATTACGTGTCTCAATACTATTCCTTGTCTCATGATCGCTAAATGACTTCTGAATTTTCAAATATTATAAGCAACTTCACGCTATCCATTAGATCTCTCTTTGATCGGATGGATGTCTCCAAGTCTCACAGCCCTTTTCTTAACTCATCTTTAATTCTAAGACCTAGCAACAACACTCTTTCCAAACTGACTGCCAACTTGAGTTTATCTAGAGACTTAGTGAGTGTTGAATCTCCATGTCACTGGATGATTTTAAACTATGACCTTGATCAGGAGACATCCTGACTATCATTGGATTTGAAATGAGATGAATTTTTTTCGTGTAATCTCTAGTTCTTTCACTTAACTCATATTGGATCAAGAAAATTAGCGACAAAAGTAAAAAAATTTAACACTTGAGCTTAACTCATAACCATAGGTTATATTTGGAGACAATGCGACTGAGTAAACTCAAAGTCGCCAGATAAAATCACTAACTTTGATCATATTAAGAGATTATCCGACCGCCATTGGATCTATCTTTCAATGGACGGTTATCGCTAAGTCTCGCAATCTTTAAAGCATATTCTTTTCCATTAAGAGATAGCGCGACAAAGCAATTTACTAATTGTCATAAAATTCTAGAATATTCTCTTTCCTTTGTGAGACTTAGCAATTATCCTTTTAAGCACATGCAATATTTTAAGACTTAAGTGCCAAAAAGTAACTTCAAAATAGAACCCGTTTAAGAAAGTTAGGTCTTCTTTACATTTTCGACTAGAAATGACTAGGGTTTAGGGTTTCTAGCCTTTTCAACTTGGTTTTGAGGTTAAAATATTTATTTGCAGAAGGATATAATCATTTTTGACCATGAACTCAACTTTATGGGCATAGGAATGATAGGCATATTCAAAATTTCATAGGGAAAACACAAAAACAGGAAATACAACCAACATATTTGAAAATAAAATAACAGACCATAGAATGAATTAGGCTACTGTGAAATTTTCAAAGTACATTACAGAATTAATTAGAATGTCAACACAGAACACTCATCCACTTATTCCAAACAACATAGATTTGAAAACTTAATCGTAATGTATTTCAATAATTTTGCACAGGCAAAGATGTAAATATTGTTTCACAGAGTAAAACCAGCTTCATTCCAGTATCTGTCAAATCTCTAAACACTATAACTCAATCCAAAAATTATCTAGTCTTAAAAATAAAATTGAACCCTTCCACAATTTTAACTGTACTATTTATAGTTTCAACATACCAAGAGGTCTCCCTAAAAACCTGACCTCTCGGACAAACAGTTATTAAAACAAAAGCAAAGTAAAAAAGAACACTTGTCCTTAAGAGTTTGTATGCAAATAAAAGAAAGATAAACATCTAAATCAGGCTCCTTCTTGGTGGTACATTCCTCGCTCTTGGCAGAGATTCCTCCTTCATCGGTCACATATTGAGTAGGCTTCCACTCTTTGTGTTCTTGAACAAGATCCTTAGAGACCTTCAAATGCAGGATCTTCAAGTTCAGGATTCTGGCCATTGAAGCTTGTTTGCTCTACTTTAACTTTTTGACTCTTTCTACTGTCTCAGGAAGTTGATCGAAGCACAAGTAAAGCAAGGAATCAATTCTAGCTATTTGTGTGAGGTCTATATATTTTGTATTAGCCTTCTCTTTGATTGCTTTTATGGTAGCTTCAAAATCTTCCTAAGCTTCTTTTAATTCCTGATCTCCATAGCTTTCCGAATAGGTATAGGTAAAATTAATAACTTTTAGTTCATTCAACATAGCCTTTTGAATTTGTTTAGCTTCAGCTTCGTAGTATTTAGTTTCAATTATAGTATTTCTAATTGTACAAATATGCCAGCCTATATTCTTTCTCAATACAAAGAAATTTGATTCATCAGAGGACTTCAAAGACTTTTCTACGCAGAACTTGACATAGCCATACCTTTCAATCTCTAGGAACTTTGTCATAGTCGAAACCTGTTTCTCCTCTTATCTATCCCAAAGCTATCACTGTGTCTACTAATCCCCCATTAGGGATTTGGTATTATGAAGGACAAACTAGGAGTCTTTGACATATTTGATACCACTTTTTATCACCTCATCTATCCATTCATCAACAGAGGATACTAGGACCTAACCACGTTGAACTTGATTCAATAGATTTTTACTTTCAGTAGAGTTTGGGTTAAAAACCTATGGAGATTGAATCAAAGGAGTAGCATCAAAGTTGCAAAAGGTATTTATAAACTGAGAAAGACACACAATTGTTTATTTCATCTCTTTACTATCTTTCTAGAAAGTCAATAGCATTTGTTACGCTGTCTCCTTGAAAAAATGATTTTTACCTTCTCGGTCCATAGTTCCCAGCTCAACTTTGGTGACCTCAAAATACTCAAATAGAAGTTTATGTTCCCCTTCTTTTGGCCTATAGGTAGATACCTCAGTGGTCTACTTCCCTATTTTTGTATCTGCAAACATTTGAGTAGTGCTTTTTACCTTTTTGGTCTTGGGATTTTTTTGGACATACTTGTTGACAATATCTTGCACAGGGAATGAAACAGGAACAAGGCTACACTTATTATTTATTGATAAATTTTTTGATGTAAGTCTCAACCTTAAAAGTTTCATCCAGAATTTTGTTGTAGCACTCCATATCTAACTCTGCATTATCATTAATAAATGCCTCCCTTTTAGGCAACTTGCTATCAAACTCTGCTCTCCATATCTCCAAAGCTTTGATTTGATTGTCATCTCCCTTGATTGGAGGAATAAATCTAATGAAATCTGATCCAAGGAGATTCATTCTGGACTCAATCTGATTTAACTTGCCTTTGAAGAAATGCAAAGTTACATAATTATCTTTTCTATTTCATCTCCAACTTCTAAGACTATTTCTAGAAGGTCATTCCTATATGGTTGCAATGATGCCAACCTTTCAAACAATTGTGTCCTACTAGACCATATCCCAAAATATGGGTTTAAAATAGCAATATAACCTGTAACTTCAACATGCAAAATAGAAAGTTTATTATATGCATTAAAAATCAAATCAGTCTTATCCTTCAAAATATCAATCATGTGCTTGAAGATGCTCATTAATGCCCCTAAGACTATTTCATTGTGCTCTATGATTTGTTGCTCTGTCTTAGTGTTATCCCCTATCAACTCTATTTGGACCTCTTCATGAGAAATATCTTTTGGTGGTGCTAGAATGACCTCAGGTTTCACCATTAACTGATGAGTCAATTCTCTAATTGTTTTCTCCAAAGAACAAATCTTGGTCTGACATAGCTCCCTATCTTTTACAAGAGCACTAGTCTTTTCTATCAGAGTACTATATCTCTGAGATATCTACTATGCTTTTTTCCACATTCAATTGAGAAAAATGTCATTGGTGTTATTCACAGACCACACCATTTGGTTACATATCATGCTTTCCTGAATATTTATTAAAGTTGGCTTCTGATCCTTAGGAGCTAGGATCCACATAGCAACAGCCTGGGACTTTGGATCATAACCAAATCCCTTTATCAATTCCCCCACCTGGACCTCTGATGACAATTTTAGATCTAGTTGCTTCCTTATTTAGTCAATAAATAATGTTGAGGCTAAATCCCAGCCCTCAACAAGTAGCATACCACTAGCTTTCACCATTTTCCTTGCTTCTTATGGAGAAATATCCTCTATTTCAGGATCATAATTCTGTATAAACAATAAGGCTTCTATTGTTACTGGCTCTCCTCCATCTATCTGAAGTTGTTTCTTAACTTCCTGATGTTTATGCCACCTGTAACACCCCAAAATTGGCACCTAATAACCTAATCAATTTTGGTGCATTTTCTTATCTTCAAAGTCCTATTGTATTAGGCAAATTCTTCTCCTAATTGACTTTAATTGATTGAGTTTCAAATGCAGAAAACCCAAATTTGCATAAATCTGACAATTACATTTAATTTCTAAATCTCAAATGATTATTAGCTAAAATCCCTATGATTAATTGATTTAATCCTAAAGTCCTAAAGTGCTTTTAATTAAATCAAATCCACCCTCTTTGGCTAATATACATAAAAGGAATTGAAAGGTTATTTAATTAATTGAATGAATTATCTTCAAAAGGGATTCCATAATTCCATATGAAAAGACACTTATGTGT
>MU225625.1:1031734-1052417 GCA_018584345.1 Thuja plicata | reverse complement strand
AATTGATGGCTATTTCTCACACACTCACACTATGAAATCCTCCGTATTAGAGATGTTCAGGTTGTTGGCTCTCGTTCTGAGGGTACACTACAGCAATCACACTTAATTAGGAGGCAACAGGTCATCTTAATCACTTTGTAGAGCAAACAATTCATGTTTATCTTTGCAAATCCAATGATTGAATAAGGACTATGTTGTGTTTTATGTTGGATAGAGAGGTCCACATTTGACATAAGACACCACCTAAGGAAGTCTTTAAATTCTTTGGTTTTTATGAAATTATAATCATCAAGGAACTGTTGTTGATGAATGATCCTTTCATCAATGCATTCTTGAAGAGGCAATTCAACATTCTCTTCTTCATCCTGTTGTAATTTCTTTCCTTTTCTAATCTCCTTCTCAATAAATGGTCATATGGCCTATTGCCAGGAATAAGGGCACTAATTTTATCCCTTTTCTTCTCTCTTCTCACATAGACTAATGCCTGGGAAGGCTCTCCAATTTCAATCTTTTTCTTTTTGAGATGAGGTTCATTAGAAACCTCTATTTCTTGGACCTTTGTTAGGTCAATAATATTCTCTCCTCCAGCTGCCTACTCCTCTATAATCTCTTGATAATCTAGATAGGCAGTGGGTGAAGGATAGCCCTCATCACTGTCATCATCATACTCTGACTCAAAGTGCTCTGGCTGACCTTTCTCAGGAACTACAAGTGCTTCCTCCAATTGATTGCACAAGAAAGTATGAGATTCAATCATACCCTCTATATTCTTTAAATATGGTAAATTAGGAAAGAAACCTCCAAATGACAATCCTTTTCTCTTTACCTGCCTTTCTAGGTCCATTAACTCTTTGATTTTATTTTCTCTTGAGATCACCAGCTCATCCTCAAGAATATTTCTTATAGCATCCTCCTCTATGCATTCTTCATTTTGATAAGGATAAGGAATAGTGAGGGTTAGGATCTTCTTGGCATTTACAATGAATGCCTCTGTATTAGCATACCTATACAATGTTGCACCCATCTTTTAATGGCATAGCCAACTATCTACTAGATCTATGCCCCTCTTTCCAATAGTAAACTAATAAACTTTGAACTGCCTAGGAGTGAATGTTCCTTTCCTGTGAGGAGCTAGATGCTCCTTATCTATCAACATAAGTTGCCAAATTAACTCCATAGCTGCAATTCTAGTAGGGACATGAAATGGGAGTACATGTGGTGGATGTGTACATCCATACACTCTAATTATGGTAAAAAATTTCTCCAAGAAGAAATCACCCCTATTGTGATCTCTAGGCCACTTGTCTACATATTCACAAGGCCTTAGTAATTGTAGTAATTTTGCTGGCAATCTGGTCTTGTTCACCCCTAAGCACTGCAATAATGGATAAACTATCCAATTTTCAAATGCACAAAAGTTACAATCCCTAGCAGTATAATTCCAAACTTTTATCCAAAACTGGATACAGTTGGGCTGACCTTGATGCATTCTTTGTGGCCTCAAATTATCCCAATTCATAATAGGGTAATTGTAATACATTATTAAATGTATTAGGATGGATTAATGTAGAAACTTGGGTTCCTTTTCCTTTCTCTTTATAGCCATAAACCCCTCATTCATCTTATTGATTATATACTGGATATAATCATAAGTTGTGCTAATATGAATATCCTGCAAGTCTAGGGTTATCATCAAAACATCTACAGTAATTCTCTCTGAACCTCCGTCCCTTCCTAGTACTCTGCAGAGTGCAAAGGCAATATATTTGATATAATGATTCAGGTCCTTATAAGCATAAGGAGCTAATCTGGGCATAGGGGCAATATAGTTCTTAGTCTGCGTAGGAATGTGCCTTTGTACTAGACCTTTAACTACCCCAGTCTGTTTCTCATATCTAGCCTCTTGTTTCTTCAAATCTATTTCTGTTGCCATCAGGTAGTAAAGATTGAAAGCTTTCATGAATGAATTCCTATTCAAAGCTAGTAATACAGTACCATCACTTTTCTTGATTATTTTAGAAATCTCATCATAATTATTTACTAAGGCTAGTACAAGATCAACATCTACAAATACATCAGGTACAATTAACCTAGCTAACCCACATTTTCAAGGGTTTGACACAGGCACCTGATGAGAGAGTAACCTGATGAACCTGGAGTTTTAGCATCTCGAATGTATGGTAGGTCGTCAATCAACATGTTATCCTTTAACTTCTTATTTTGCGTTGATCCTGGAAGAAATTGTAGAAATTCATTTGAAAAATTTCTCTTTCCCTCTGCTTCATCTTCCATTCCTTCACTCCTCCCACTGGTGGAAGCTACACTGACTGCTCTGCTCATCTTGGCTATTTTTTCATATCAAACCCTTTTACCAATATTGAAAGAAATCTATTCACTAGAAACCCTCACCACCAACTATAAAAACCCTCTGAAATCTGCAATTATGAATACTGTCAATCACAACCCCTTACTAAATTCTCAAACCAGAAAATAACCTCTTCAAATCACTTGTGCTAAAAAAATCAACTTTTAAGAAAATACTGAGCTCTCTGTAATAATTTGTAGTTCTATGAATTTGGAAGCTGGTGAGAATGAAATGGAAATCAGATATGCATACTTATAATTTAGAAATCAATGCAAATGTCTCTTTAAACTGGTAATTCAATCACTTCACCATTAGTTTTATGCACTGTGCCATCAATTCCTGGTTCTAGCCATGGCATTCAAACTGATAGGTAATCAATTTAGGATGAGTGTTTTTGTATTTAAAAACCTTATAAAATTTTATATGAGATCAAGATCAAATCTAATTGGTTGCATTAAATCACATTACAACTACTTTCGCATCTATCAAAATCTCTATAATATGATTGGTCAGCAATTGTCCATGATGGTGCCTCAGAAAAGTCTTTATTAAACTCTGGTTAACTTCTAGCGACCCAGCAACTGAGTGATCTCCTTGTTGCTTAATGATTTTGATAATTGCAGTTCCCTCAAGAGACTTAGCAACTGTCATAGGATTAAGCTCTTGATCGATGGTTATCTCCAAGTTGCCTGATCTTTTAACTTAACCTTTCCTTTTATGGAGACATCGTGACTAAGCCTTTTCTTAAGTATTCTTTCATATTGAGTCACATCTCGAGATTTAGTGACTGTTGCTTCTCTATATCGCTAGACTAAATCCTTAACTCATGTTTTATTCTGAGACCTCACGACTAAGCACCTTAGTCTCTTAATCACTTAATTATTTGATCTGTGCAATTTTCATCTAGAGACAACACAACTACCATTGATCATCCTTTCCTCTGTATCTGACGGTTGATATTAAGTCTCATAATATATCAAACTTTAAAATTTCTTGAGACCTAGAAACTATAGATAATATTAACCTCTATTCCCCTCAGTCTCTTAGTCGCTAGAAGAAAATTTAGTTGGCTATCTTATTTGGAGACTCCCCGATAACCATTGGATCTATCTTGGCAATATCTGACGGTTCCCGCTAAGTCTCATAAACTTTTATGTAAACCCTAAATCATTATGAGACTTGGTGACAAAACTCTTTGTCTCATAATCACCAAATTTTTTTATTTTATTCAAAATTTAATCAGAGACCACCTGACTATACCCTTTATCTTTATCATATTTGATTACGTGTCTCAATACTGTTCATTGTGTCATGATCACTAAATGACTTCTGAATTTTCAAATCTTATAAGTGACTTCACGCTATCCATTAGATCTCTCTTTGATCGGATGGATGTCTCCAAGTCTCACAACCCTTTTCTTAACTCATCTTTAATTCTGAGACCTAGCAACAACACTCTTTCCAAACTGACTACCAACTTGAGTTTATCTAGAGACTTAGTGAGTGTTGAATCTCCATGTCACTGGATGATTTTAAACTATGGCCTTGATTAGGAGACTTCCTAACTCCCGTTGGACTTAAAATGAGATGAATGGTTGTCACATAATCTCTAGTTCTTTCACTTAACTCATATTGGATCAAGAAACTTAGCGACAAAAGTAAAAAATTTAACACTTGAGCTTAACTCATAACCATAGGTTATATTTGGAGACAACGCAACTGAGTAAACTCAAAGTTTCCAGATAAGATCACTAACTATGATCATATTAAGAGATTATCTGACCACCATTGGATCTATCTTTCAATGGATGGTTATCGCTAAGTCTCACAATCTTTAAAGAATATTCTTTTCCATTAAGAGATAGCGCGACAAAGCAATTTACTAATTCTCATAAAATTTAAAAATATTCTCTTTCCTTCGTGAGACTTAGCGATTATCCTTTTAAGCACATGCAATTTTTTAAGACTTAAGTGCCAAAAAGTAACTTCAAAATAGAACCCATTTAAGAAAGTTAGGTCTTCTTTGCATTTTCGACTAGAAATGACTACGGTTTAGGGTTTCTGGCCTTTTCAACTTGGTTTTAAGGTTAAAATATTTATTTGTAGAAGGATATAATCATTTTTGACCATGAACTCAACTTTATGGGCATAAGAATGATAGGCATATTAAAAATTTCATAGGGAAAACAAAAAAATAGGAAATACAACCAACATATTTGAAAATAAAATAACATACCATAGAATGAATTAGGCTACTGTGAAATTTTCAAAGTACATTACAGAATTAATTAGAATGTCAACACAGAACACTCATCCAATTATTCCAAACAACATAGATTTGAAAACTTAATCATACTGTATTTCAATAATTTTGCACAGGCAAAGATGTAAATATTGTTTCACACAGTAAAACAGGCTTCATTTCAGTATCTGTCAAATCTCTAAACACTATAACTCAATCCAAAAATTATCTAGTCTTAAAAATAAAATTGAACCCTTCCACAATTTTAACTGTACTATTTATAGTTTCAACATACCAAGAGGTCTCCCTAAAAACCTGACCTCTTGGACAAACAGTTATTAAAACAGAAGCAAAGTAAAAAAGAAAACTTGTCCTTAAGAGTTTGTATGCAAATAAAAGAAAGCTAAACATCTAAATCAGGCTCCTTCTTGGTGGTACATTCCTCGCTCTTGGCAGAGATTCCTCCTTCATCGATCATAGATTGAGTAGGCTTCCACTCTTTGTGTGCTTGAACAAGATCCTTAGGGACCTTCAAATGCAGGATCTTCAAGTTCAGGATTCTGGCCATTGAAGCTTCTTTTCTCTACTTTAACTTTTTGACTCTTTCTACTGTCTCAGGAAGTTGATCGAAGCACAAGTAAAGCAAGGAATCAATTCTAGCTATTTGTGTGAGGTCTATAGCTTTTGGATTAGCCTTCTCTTTGATTTCTTTTATGGTAGCTTCAAAATCTTCCTAAAATTCTTTTAATTCCTGATCTCCATAGCTTTCTGAATAGGTATAGGTAAAATTAATAACTTTTAGTTCATTCAACATAGCCTTTTGAATTTGTTTAGCTTCAGCTTTGTAGTCTTTAGTTTCAGTTATAGTATTTCTGATTGTACAAATATGCCAGCCTATATTCTTTCTCAATATAAAGAAATTTGATTCATCAGAGGACTTCAAAGACTTTTCTACGCAGAACTTGGCATAGCCATACCTTTCAATCTCTAGGAACTTTGTCATAGTTGAAACTTGTTTCTCCTCTTCTCTATCCCAAAGCTATCACTGTGTCTGCTACTCCCACATTAGGGCTTTGGTATCATGAAGGAAAACCTAGGAGTCTTTGACATATTTGATACCACTTTTGATCACCTCATCTATCCATTCATCAACAAAGGACACCAGGACCTAACCACGTTGAACTTGATTCAATAGATTTTTACTTTCAGTAGAGTTTGGGTTAAAAACCTATGGAGATTGAATTAAAGGAGTAGAATCAAAGTTGCAAAAGGTATTTATAAACTAAGAAAGAGACACAATTGTTTATTTCATCTCTTTACTATCTTTCTAGGAAGTCAATAGCATTTCTTGTGTTGTCTCCTTGAAAAAATGATTTTTACCTTCTCGGTCCATAGTTCTGAGCTCAACTTTGGTGACCTCAAAATCCTTAGCTGCAATTTTATGTTCCTGTTCTTTTGGCCTATAGGTAGCTACCTCAGTGGCCTACTTCCCTATTTTTGTATCTGCAAACATTCGAGTAGTGTTTTTTACCTTTTTGGTCTTGGGATTTTTCTGGACATACTTGTTGACAATATCTTGCACAAGGAATGAAATGGGAACAAGGCTACACTTCTTATTTATAGAGAAGGTTAGCCATTTTGGTATTGTGTTTACCATAGCAGACTGTTCATTCATGTTTGTTGGTGTATCCGTGATATCCAGTGTCATGTCATCAAGATAAAAAAGATCCTTGCCCACTTGTTCATCCTCACTTATCTGATAACTCATGTCACCAAATTTGTCATCATCCAGATTGATTATCTCCACATTTTCCTTAGCCATTTTATCTTTGATCTTGGATTTAGTCTTTGATCTTGTGATCCTCTGTGGAGAACCATAGGCACACAATATACTGTAGCCTTTTTCTGGGAATTCTTAACTCATTTCTTTCTAGAGGAACCTGCATTATCAACTGGTGTAGGAAGGTTAGAAATAGAGGGAGGGGAAGACAAAGAGGAATTTTTAAATTCAACTTACTTAGAACTAGTCTTCCTTTGTTTCCTTTTTATTAAAAACCATTCCTCAGTTAAGTGGAGCACATGGTGTGTTCTTTATTCACTTTTTATCCACATCCTCAGTCTAATTAATGACATACTCCTCATGTTCATTTGGTTTCTTGAAACTTCGTTCAATCAGACTAGAACCATCATCAGTTACTCCCTCTACATTAATTTGCAACCTCATGGACAAAATTTGGTATATGCATAATCTGTTGTGTTCTCTCTCCTTCACATGGGATTCATCAATGCAATCTTCCCAAAAATCTTTGATATAGGGAACAGGGAACATGTGTGACCTAATCCCTAGGCTTCCACTAGCATATTCTTTATTATCAAATCCCTCCCTCTTAGTGTAAAACTTGAAGTCAAAGTGTTGAATATCACTCCCTATACTTATTGCATCTACCATGGATGCACATGAAAGTTTACCTATTTTGTGGGGAAGGCTTTTTCTCATTCTTCTTTAGGAAGGAATATTTTAAGAACAATAGTAAGATGTCTACAAATTTCAGCAAGAATAAAACAATCAAAATCATATTTGGGCAATGTCATGGGTGACTGTTCAAAACCCCGACCTTGATGTAGGTAAGCTTAGAGAACTTAATGTAGAAAATCCCATACTTGGTCACAAAATCTTGGGCTTCTTGGCCAATCCTTTTGGAAAAGGTCCTGAACAACTCAAAACAAAGCTTTCCCATAAATGTATCATGCACCCTTCTATAATTTTTAATAATGTTACTCTTTTTCAAAATGGGGAAATATTCATAGACGCACATGCCATCAGTCCATGGTTCATGGGGTATTCCATTCCACTTTCTACTATAGGACAACAATACATGAGATAGGAAGACATGAAGAAGCTGCTTCCTGTTAACTTGGACTTATTGAGTTGTTCTCTCATAGAACTAGAAATCAATTCAACCCAGTCTAAAAAAAATTTCCCTTCTAGAAAAATCTGAACATAATAGAACCAGTCAGAGAAAAAGTAGGCTTTTGATGATCCTCTTACCCTTTGCAGAATTACCATGAAATCTCTTATATAAGTTTGTATGTCATCCCTACTAAACTTTTTGGGTAATCATGAACATCCTCTCTGAGGATTTAACAACCAACTTTTGGCTGTACAGGTCTGATTCCCATCCTTATTCTCATTAAATTTGACACTAGATTGTGCTGGAGAAAATGCCAAAAAGTTTTTTTCTAGGATTTGGAGGGCCAAGGATACAATTTCTCTATTAACTGACATCAAAATGATACTATATCTTTTCAAAATTGTCTCATTCCTTTGATCATGATTATTGAAACATTCAAAGATTAACTCAGGGAAAATGACCACATGAGGAAATGTCACAGCTGCATACAGTCCACTATGTAAAATTTCCAAAGCTGGTGTACCCTCAATGGAATTGGAAAGATGTTCTGATAAAACTTCTAGTTTAAAATACCCTAGGTCAATATCTGTCACTATAGGACCATCAAAAACCAAGCTTGATATACTCCCAAATAGATGAAAAGCAGACTTCATAATTCCAACAACTTATGTTTACTATAGAATTCTTTCTTTTGCAATTTAAATTTGAAAATACTGTTGATAGGATAGCCTAACTCACCTTGCTTCATAGATATCCTTGACTACTAGAGCTCCAATATCCTTACCTCTGTCTTCTCATTTCTCAACAATGTCATTATTTCAAAACATTGAGCGAAGTGACCAACTTAAATAGAGGGAGCGTGAGAAACTTGATTATTAATTGTGATTTTTTATAGAGGTGAAAGAAAAAATATATGATTTGATATCTTATGTATGCAATCTATTATTAATATTTATGCAAATCCCCATATTGTACAGTTTAATGATTGTTTAGACACCTCAAAAGTGTCAACTTACCTCACTACCCTTTAGCATTAAATGCACACTTTCTCGTAGGACTCACTGCTGAGCTGTCAGAAGATTACCCTTTAAGTTATCTCATGTCTTCTTTGAATATCTTTGAACATGAGTGAACAATGTTCAAGATGGTTCAATTAGGTTCAACATTGTTCAAGCACTCACACTTCCCAGATCAACATTTAAACAATTCTCCTGCGCTTACATGGCTTAATTCCGCAATTGATACTTCAGCATTTCCTGTGACTCATAAGTACACGAATCATCACCACCGTCTTTATGTACCAGCCAATTTTCTTAAAATTATGAACTAACTTGAACTACCTTGAACCAGTTTGAACTAAGTTCAAACCTGTTAAAGGGTGTTCAAGAGTGTTCAAGACTATTCAAACAATTTGTTAGCAAATAATATGATTTCTCTTTCAAAGCGTGGTAAGACCAAAGGGGCTAACTATTTTGATAAATGGTTGGATTCAAAAGATTAAGGGAATGAAGGTAATCAAAGTATACAAGGGTGACTCAAAAAACCAAATAAAAGGGAAAGTACTAAACTTGGACTAACATCAACTCTCATTGGGGACTTCTTTTGCCAAAAGGTAGACAACTCAAAACTCTTGTTTTGCAAAGACTGAAAGGGTACAGAAAAATTCAACAAGAATAGGAACAGGAAAAAAAAAGAAGGAAAGAAAACTAGACCTAATATGTACAAAACTTTATATAAAGAGAGACTTGGAGCTTTAAAAGTTTTAAGTCCTGTCCATTGTAGGAAAATGACAAGACTGATCCATATGGATAGACCAATTTAAAGGCATTAGGCCCTAGTTCTTCTTCAATAAGGAAAGGTCCCTTCTATAATTATTGAAACTCGCTATGCACTTTTTTGGGTTCTTTCATCTTGTCCCAAAGTAACACTTCATCTCCTTTCATGAATCTTCAAGGTCTAGCTCTTCTATCAAAAATGCTCTTAACTCTAGCTTGATGCTCATTGATTTTTTCCACCAGTGCTTCTCTTTCTTCTTCTAATGTGTGTAAGTACATAATCCTTTTTTCTAAAAAATCTCTGAAAGTATGATCCTCAATAGCCATTTGTAGTTTTTTTTGTGAAAGTTCTAGGGGAAGTGATACTTGAGCACCCACTCCATAGACTAGCTCAAAAGGGGCCATACCAATTGTTCTCTTGGGAGTTATTCTATCAAGCCAAAGGGATTCAAAAAGTTTTTTATGCTAGTTTTTACCACTGTCGTCCACTAACTTCTTCATGATGGCAATTAGATTTTTATTACTTGACTTCGCTTGTCCATTTCCCTATGGAAAGTAATCTGAGGAATGGGACAATGAAATACTATGATCGTAAATGAATAAAGTTAGCTCTTGTGATGAGAAATATGTGGCATTATAAGCTACAATCTTTTGAGGCACTCCAAAGCGCACAAGGATATTGTCTTTTAGGAAATCACACACCACTTGAGAGTTTGCTTTTCTAGTTGGAATAGCTTCAACCCACTTGGTGAAATAATCGGTTGCTATTTAAATTTAGACATGACCAACAATTGATTGAGGATTAATTGGCCCAATAAAGTCTATCCTCCACTGCTTAAAAGGCTCATCCACTACAATAGGTTTCAAGGGTAGAGAAACTAACTGAGGCCTTCTTGAAAAAATCTGACACTTTTCACAGTTCCTGACATATGTGTACATGTTTTTAAACATCCCTGACCAATAGAAACAATTGCAAAGGGTTTGAAAAGTAGTAATAGTTAAAGAAAAATGTCCTCCACAGGCCTCTTCATGAAAAGTTTTCAACAATTTCAATTGGTGATCTTTATCTACGCATCATAGGAAGGTTCTGTCTAGGCCCCTCTTAAATAAAGTGCCTTGCCATATCACATATATTTACTGCCCAGAGTCTTAAATTACGCATCTCTTTGGGTGTTAATCTGTTAGAATAAGAGAGAGGGGGGGAGGGGGGGGTAGGTGAATCAATGGCCTAAAAATTAATCCAATAATCCAACCAAAACTTTATACCACAAATATAAAACCTCTAGTTATCCTCAGTCCTAAAAGATGTATGCCTTTAAGTAATATTATCATATATATACTGCTTGGTGAATATACTATCTATTCATTTCTTAAGATTTATTGAATAATAGTTTATCTTTTCCTAGCCTTTACCAAATATCAATAAATAAACTTAGTGTTTACTGATCCATCTTGTTTTAGTAATGTGTAAAGTAAAACATCAAAGCAATGAACCATATACACATTTGACACATGGATTTTTAATGTGGAAACCCTGTTAAGGGAAAAACCACTTGGGACCGATAACCCAAAATTTTCACTCTTCTGAAGTGAGCTCGATGAAGAGCCAACCCTATTAAAGGTTACAAACACACTGTTAAGTGCGACCTTGTTAGAGGATTTAAAACTATCAGTTTATCACTTGACCTAGCATTTACTATGGTTTCAACATGAAAACCTTTTTGATACTCCTTAGGATGTATCTCAATATATTAAGGATGATTAAATCCCACTCTGTTAAGAGATTTTCTGAATCAATGGTTAAAGTGAAACAATAAATGATCTGTTCATAAATACAACTTTGAATTGCAGATTTTGTAGATCTATTGTAAGTCCATAATACCTCTCTAATCAATATTATCTTCAATTCATTTTCTCCCCTTCTTTCTTCTTGGTGAATGTTGTTACTTCTCTGTTGCTCGGTGTACGCAAAATTCTTGGCTCTGTCCTTCAGCCTGTATGATCAGATCTGCATGAAGACTTCTATCTTCACTAGAATTAGACTCAACATTACTCCTTTGATAATTAATTACTTGTCTCTTTATATAAACATGATTTCACCGTTCATTCTTCTTGTTTTCTTCGTTGATCACTTCTTGATTTGTAAAGCTCGCCATGCTTGCTTTAGTTTTATTCCATAAATTTATCCTTGTTTACTGGAATAAAACATGCTTTTAAATCTCCTTCTTATCTTTAGATTTTAACTGATTGATAGAAATAAATCAAACAATTAGTTAAATATAAATATAGCTCTACCAGCTAAGTTGTTTTGTCATTTTCTAACTTCAGTTCCCGTCGGTCAACACTTTCAGTTGTGCTCAGTGACTATAGCAGATATCTCGGGCATCAAATTATTTTATGTTTGGTGACAACAGCAATTATCTCAGTAATTCTTTCTCAAGTATCACTTGCTCAGGTAACACTATCCGTTGATTAACACTTTGAACTTCTGTGATCAGGGTTCACTGTCCATTTGGGTTTACTGTCACTTGGTGTATATGATTACCGATGACAAAAACTTTGTCTCTTCAGATCTTTAAGTGTTGTGACAATATGTGTATGAGAAATCATACCATATCAAGTTGACATCAATGATAATACAATACATTAACTGATTTAATGTCTTGCATTTACTTTCTACAACTTGGTGATCATCAACTTTGTCATCTTCAAAAATTCAATCAATTATAGTTCATCAATCTCTCCCTTTGGCATTGATGACAACATACTACTAATACTATATGAAATATATCAGTTGTAGTTCATCAATCTCTCCCAAACTATTTGTTCTATAACCAATACAAATATCTGACTCTCGGTAAGCTCTTCTATCTTAGATTTGATTCTTGCAGAGTTCTTTCTTCATTCTTCATTCCCTTCATTGGATGGATGTAGAAACTTCTAATCCTATCTCTCCCTCTGTTGTAGAATCTCTTCTCCCTTTTCTAGATAGATATGCAGTGTTAACTTTTCTCCAATTCTCTTCCTTAGATGGATGGTTGTTTCTTTGAATCTTTCTCTCGCTTTGACTATTCCTCTCCTTGATGGATATTACTTTCTTTTCTCTCCCTTTGGATGATCATGGTATATATTTCATATGGATATATTTTCTCCCTTTGAAAAGAATGCCAAACTTAAATATATCATTGAATCTATTATTTCCATTAGCAATACAACTCTATAGTAGCCAACAATTTCTCTAGTGTTTGGTTCAGATAAGTATCTTCTTGTACTCATATATCATTGTAGTCCATCTCTTTTCTTACATCAACATGAATGATCTTCTAATAATGTATAGGCTGATGTAGCCTCCTAGTCAGCTCAGTGACCAGTAGACAAGGGTCAGACCCCTAGTCTCTTCCTCAAGTACTCAAATGTATCTTTTGGCAATGGCTTTGTGAATATGTCTGCTAATTGTTCTTTGGATTGTACACATTTGAGTATCACCTCTTTCTCTTATACTTTTTCCCTTAGGTAATGATACTTCATTGCAATGTTATTTCTCTTAGCATGAATGATAGGGTCCTTTGGAATGTTGAAAGCACTCATATTATCACAATAGATAATTACTGGACCAAGAATTTCCATATTCATAACTTTTAGTAATTTCTTGATCCATGCAATGTTAGATAAATTAGTAGCAGCCACATATTCTGCTTCTGCAGTGGATTGTGAGATGTATCCTTTCTTTTTGATTATCCACATGACAAGTTTGTCACCCATAAAGAATGCTCCTTCTCTTGTGCTCTTTTTGACATCTATGTTTCTAGCCCAATCAACATCTATAGACTTGAAGCTCAAATTTTCCTTCTTTGTTATACCACAAGCCATAGTCTTCTGTATTGTTTAGATATCTCAGAATTATTTTGACAGCAGTCATGTCTGATTCCTTGGGATTAGAAGAGAATCTTGCAACTATTCCAACTGTATGTGCTATATCCGGTCTAGTATGTACAACATACATGAGTTTTCCAATCATAGATCTATATAGGGTCTGATTTACCTTGGTTGACCTGTCTTCTTTTGTCAATTTGCATTCAGTTGCCATAGGTATTCCAACTAGTTTGGAGTCCTCCATTTTAAATATCTTCAGGACTTCCTTGATGTATTTGATTTGTGTGATGTTAATGCCTTCATCCTGTTGAAGAATCTATAGACAAATAAAATTTTTTATTTCTCCAAACATTGACATCTCAAACTCTTTTCTCATTTCATCAGTAAATGATTTGCATAAAATATCATTACCTCCAAATATGATATCATCAACAAATATCTTAGCAATCAAAATGTTATCATCAGTATCTTCTTTAAAATATAGATTACTATTATCACTTGTTCTTACAAATCCAATACTTATGAGATAAGAGTGAAGTCTTTCATACCATGCTCTCAGTGCTTGTTTCAATCCATACAAGGCTTTGTGTAGTCTACAAACCATGTTTCTCTTGTTATGATAAAAAAACCCTTCTGGTTGTTCAATGTATACCTCTTCTTCTACTATTCCATTTAGGAATGCAGATTTGACATCTATTTGACATACTTGAATCCTTTGAATGCAACATAAGCAAGTAGAATTATCACTCTTTCTTGTCTAGCAACAGGTGCAAAGGTTTCTCCATAGTCAATACTTTATTCTTGTGCATACTCTTTGCATACTAATATTTCTTTGTTTCTTGTGAATTCTCCATTCTCATTCAGTTTTTTTTTGAATATCCATTTGGTACCAATGACATTTTTGTCATTCGATCTAGGTACTAATGTGCATGTTTTATTCAGTGACTTACTTCTTGTTCTCATTCCATCCTTTTTGTCTCCTATGATCTGGTTCTTTGGATGGTGTCTTCTGACATACTTGGAAATTATTGGTTCATATCTTTGTTCATCATTCTGATCATCATCTTGACCTTCATTTTGTTCTTCATCGCTTGGTACATCATTTTGAGCAATTTCCTAATTTTTTGTGTGTGCAGCCTATTGCTTGGGTGCATTGTTCTATTAATTGGTAGTGATACACTATTTCTTAGGCAAAGTGTCAGGTTCTTCACTGTAGACAAATCTGTTGTAGTCTTCTAGTTCCTTTCTACGTTCCTCATCATTTTTCTCAGCAAATTCATCCACTTTGACATTTGCATTTTCAATGATTTTGTTAGAGGATTTGTTAAGACATTTATAAGCCTTGCTTTTGGTAGAATAACCTAGAAATATTCCTTCATCACCTTTGGAGTCAAGATTTCCATTTCTATCATCTTTCAAAATATAACATTGACTTCCAAAAAATTTAAAGTAACTTACATTAGGTGTGTATCTATACCATAGCTCATAATGTGTGTTATTGGTGTCTTTCTTCAATTGAACTCGGTTTAATGTATAGACAATAGTACTGACAGCTTCTCTCCAAAATTTTGGTGTGATGCCTTTCTCAATCATCAATGTTCTGGCACAATCAACAATTGATCTATTCCTTCTTTCAGCAATCCCGTTTTGGTGTGTTCTTGGTGGAGAAACCTATCTTGTAATTTCATGTTCATTACAAAAGTTAGTGAATTCATCAGAAATAAATTCTCCTCCTCTATCTGACCTTAGACATTCTAGTTCCTTTCCAATTTGTTTTTTTAACTATAGCTTTGTACCATTAAATAAACTCAAATGTTTCTAATTTCTCTTTTAAGAACATAGCAGTCATCATTGTAGAATAAACATCAACAAATATAATGAAGATCACCATAATAGCTCTATGTTCTCATTGGTCTACATAGGTCAGTATGGACTAATTATAGAATAGTGTTAGACGTGTAGGTTTTTCTCTTGAAACTAGAATTTTTCATTTAACTTTTTTACATTTCTTACACATGACATGGTCAGGGTTTGACATTCTCGGTAAGCCTCTTAACTTTCTCTTTTTACTTATCCTGGCCATGTTGTCAAAATTCACATGACATAACATTTTATGCCACAACCAGATGTATTCATTTTTAGCCAATAAACAAGTGGTCTTAATATCATCAAGATAGAATAGGTTACCTTTTTTTTGTTCACCACTACCGATCAACCTTCCTGATTCATTATAGATCTTATCCTTTTTATCGTCAAATGCAACTTGGTATCCTGTGTTATTCAGTTGTGAAACACTCAATAGATTATAGTTAAGTCCTTTCACCCAATATGCATTTTCACATCTAATTAGATTATTCAACATGATGGTTCCTTTACCTTCAACTAGACAAGGTGATTCATTACCCATTCTTACTGATCCACCATTATAATATTCAAAAGTTTCAAAATTTTCCTTATTTCTAGTCGTGTGGTGAGTACAGCCACTATCAATAATCCAAATATCATTTTTACTAACCTTAGAGATGAGTGCAGTTTCAACATACCTTTCTTCTTTGTCTAAATCATCCTTCATAGAAACAAATACCACCTCAATATCTTCGTCAAATTTGGTGTCATTATTTTTAGCTTTGTTCTCATCAAGGTAACAAGCCTTCTTTCCTTTGTCCTTGTAGTCTCGGTTATCTCTTCTGTCAGATTATCAATTACTTTGGTAATCTCAGTCATCACCTCTTTCAAACTTCTTTTCATATGATTTGTCATTGTTTATGTCTTCTTTTCTCTTGTTAGGGAATCTAGCAGCAAAGTGTCCAATCTCTTTGCAATTAAAACATACCAATGGTAATTTACCTTTGTATCTACCTTTGCCTCTCTGCAATCTTCTAGCCATTAGTGCTTCAATTTCATCAAGTTCTTGTTCATCACTATCACTTTCACTATCATTTCTCATAGTGTGTTTATGACTTGATTTACTTATTTTCAGAGAAGATTTGAATGCAGACTCAATAGTTGGTAAGAGACTATTGTCAAAGTTATTCATCTCAAATGAAATAATTCTACCAATAAAACTATCTAGAGTAACATTGTTATTTTATACTGCTCTCATTTCTTATATAGAAGATACTCTAATAGCATAAACATGCAGCAAGGTTCTTAGAATTTTACTTACCACTATTTCTTCTTCAAGTACACTTCCTACTCCTTGGATAGCATTAACAACCTCTTTGATTCTGTAGCTATACTGAGTGATGCTTTCTCCTTCTTTCTTTCTTAGTTCATCAAACTTTCCTCTTAGGCTTTCTGCCTTAGCTCTCAACACATTTTTATCTCCTCCATGTACTATCTTGAGTTTGTCCAAGATTTTCATTGTAGTGGTGCATGATTTGACATATTCAAACTCAACATCAGAGAGTGAGGAAGCAAGTTCTATCATCATAGAATTGTGTTCATGTTTCTCTCTCAATTGATCAATTGTCAGAGGTCCAGTAGGTAAAACAAATTCAATATCCAAGTATTGTGTGACATCATTTCCAATACATGATAGATGGAGTCTTATCCTACTTTTCCATAATGAAAAGTTGCCATTTTTCAACTTACGCACATCCCTTTTTCTCATCTTCTGATCTTTAGCTTGATTCTTAATACTCTCTTCCAAGCACTCAAGCTCTGATACCAATTGTTAGAATAACTGAGAGGGGGGGGGAGGTGAATCAATGGCCTCAAAAATTAATCCAATAATCCAACCAAAACTTTATACCACAAATGTAAAACCTCTAGTTATCCTCAGTCCTACAAGATGTATTCCTTTAAGTAGTCTTATCATATATATGCTTCTTGGTGAATATACTATCTATTCTTTTCTTAAGCTTTACGAAATAACAGTTTATCATTTCCTAGCCTTTACCGAATATTAGTAAATAAACTTAGTTTTTACTGATTAATCCTTTTTCAGTAATGTGTAAAGAAAAAATCAAAGCAATGAACCATATACACATTTTAAACATGGCTTTTTAATGTGGAAACCTTGTTAAGGGAAAAACCACTTGGGACCGGTAACCCAAAATTTTCACTCTTCTAAAGTGAGCTCAGTGAAGAGCCAACCCTGTTAAAGGTTACAAACACACTATTAAGTGTGATCTTGTTAGAGGATATAAAACTAATAGTTTATCACTTGACCTAGCATTCACTATGTTGTCAACATGAAAACCTTTTGATACTCCTTAGGATATATCTTGATAAATTAAAGATGATTAATTCTTGCTTTGTTAAGAGATTTTATGAATCAATGGTTAAACTAAAACAATAAATGATTTATTCATAAATACAATGTTGAATTTCAAATTTTTGAGATCTATTGTAAGTCCCCAATACCTCTTTGATAAATATTCTCTTCAATTCCTTTTCTCCCCTTCTTTCTTCTTGGTGAATGTTGTTGCTTCTCTTTTTCTCGATGTCCACAAAATTCTTGGCTCTATTCTTCAACCTGTATGATCATATCTGCATTAAGACTTCTATCTTCACTAGAATTAGACTCAACATTCCTCCTTTGATAATGAATTACCTGTCTCTTTATATAGACATGATTTCATAGTTCATTCTTCTTATTTTCTTCATTGATCACTTCTTGAACCGTAAAGCTTGCCATGCTTGCTTTAGTTTTATTCCGTAAATCTCTCCTTATTTTTGGGAATAAAACATGCTTTTAAATCTCCTTCTTATCTTTATATTTTAACTGATCGATAAAAATAAAGAAAAATTCAGTTAACTCTAAATATATCTCTCTCAGCTAAGTTGTTTTGTCATTTTCTAACTTCAGTTCCCATCAATCAACACTTTAGTTTTTCTCGGTGACTACTGCAGATAGCTCAAGCATCAACTTCAGTTCTATTTGGTGACAGCTACAGTTATCTCGGTAATACTTTCTCAGGTATCACTTGCTCATGTAACATTGTCTGTCAGTTAACATTGTGAACTTATGTTCTTGGGATTCACTTTCTATCAGGGTTTACTATCACTCGGTGTATATGATTACCGATCACAAAAACTTTGTCTCTTCAGATATTTAAGTGTTGTGAAAATATGTGTATGAAAAATCATACCATATGAAGTTGACATCAATGACAATACAATACATTAAATGATTTAATGTCTTGCATATACTTTCTGTAGCTCGTTGATCATCAACTTTGTTATCTTCAATCATTCAATCAGTTATAGTTCATCATAACCATGTAGGCCACTCTCCATAAGTTAGATAATATGTTATATCACAAAACCAAGAACCAGTTAATCTTACCAACAGTGCTTGAGATAATTCATCCTCTGATTCTTCTGATTGCTTTGAGTTCTCTGCTATGAACTTATAGAGACCTCTTCCCCTAACCAGCTTGGTAGGTCTCATTATTAGGTCATACTCCTATATTTTAGTTACCCATGCTTCTCTCTTATTCATTTATATCTCTTACCAAGTAAGTAGACTTTTCACAGTGGATTCAGGAACGTACACTATGGAGTGCAAGTGAAGAATATAAAACCTAAATTATTTGACCGATTTGACCACGAAAAAATCTTGTTTTTCTATAGAGGAATATTTAAGCTCATGATTTTTTAGTGGGGTAATCATAAAGGAAATTTGTGCTTCATTTCTAGAATCATCATTCTAAGTCAATATTCCTGACAAAGACTAATCAGAGGCATAACAATAAATAATAATCAGGGTAGACTAAAGTAAGGGCATTTGCTACGACAGTTTTAATCTCATTGAAGGATTTTTTAGCATCCTTTATCCACTTGAAAGGTTTTTCTCACTCATAATCCCCACAATATGTCTAGTCAACTCAGAAAAATCTGGAACAAAGGCTATCAAGAAGATGATTTGACCAAAAAAATATTTAACCCCTGTCCTAGTTGATGGAAGACTAATCTGCTGAATTACCTTCACTCTCTTAGGATCAATCCTAATTCCTTCCTTGGAGATGATATGACCTAGGAATTTTCCTTCTGTCACACAAAAAAAGAATTTTTAGGTTTAAGAGATATACCGTGATCCCTACACCTTTGAAGAACTGATTGAAGGTCTCTGAGGTGATGTTTTCTTCTCCTAGAATAAACCATTAAGTCATCTTGATAAATAAATATTGTCTTGTTCTTCATGTCATCAAAGGAAGAGTTCATAACCCTTTAGAAGGTAGCCCCTACATTGATCAAACCTAAGGGCATTCTGTTATATGCAAACGTTCCTCTTGAGCATTATTTTTACACAAGTCAATTTCTAGGATCTCGAGATTTGATTTCCTCTCTTGAAAGAATAATGAAGTTATTCCCAAGGTTCTTTAGGGTTGTGGTACAACCTTCTTGGTAACTCAGTTGAAGATAAATGTGAATGTTCTTGATGAGACCTTTGTTGGTACTTTCAAGATGTCAAATTGCAAAACAACTTTAGCTCTTTTTTGTATTTTCCAATTTATCAAAGATTGTAATTAACCAAGAATGAAAAGTTGTGTTTAGACTAAAGATGATTTCAATTTTTTTCAGATGTATGATAGAAATTTAAATGAGTAGGGTAACAAGAATGACGTAAATTGCTGAAAATGAAATCCTAACAGACATAAACCATTGTTGATCCTTCCTTGTGAATTGAATGACGAAGAGATTTGGAACAAGCCCACTGGATATAAATTAGACCACGTCACAATTGTATATCTAATAGATGCAATCATTTGGAGAGAAAATGTTTTCACTCATGCGACATTTTCAAAATCTATCAAATCGTGAAGCCACAAAGATGTGCACACACACGAGATGGATTTATTGTTAATCCTAAAATATGATCTTTACAATACATTCATCACAATAAGGTAGATGAACAACAAACAAACTCCAACTAAAGAAACGTAGAATTCAGACACAATAAAATAGTTGGCTCTTTGAAAAGAATGAATAACCATACACACATTCACCAATTTCGCATAGATAGTAGCAAATATCACACCATGAATGAAGTACCAATTGTAGATCTTTATTGCATCAAGAATCTAGCCACTAATACATTGTTTTGATTACAATATATAGAATTCTTCTCTACAAACTCTAAATGCCGAAAGTCAAAGACTCTAAAAAAAAATGAAAACAAACTAAAACTAAAGCTTTACTAAATAAATCTGTTTCTAAACTGATACTAAACAACTTGCATGGATATTTAATCCATTTTCAATTAGTTTTCCCATGCAAAAGGGATCAAAATTGCTAAGTGTGAGGCCTCACCCCGAAGCCCATCGTAGTCTTCCAATTTTCTTCTTATGATAGATTTAGCATATGATACTTTGCTTTTGATGCACTATAGACATTATGGACTTTATGTTTTATGCCATGGATTTGATTATTTTGGATTTTTGGACACATGATGCTTTATGATGCACCTTATGGACTATGTTATGTTTTCTATTATGAACCTTTATTCTGAGACTATTGATTTGGAAACTCATTATGATTATGTTATGGTTATTGATGAGATTTGGAT
>MU225625.1:995684-1013827 GCA_018584345.1 Thuja plicata | reverse complement strand
ATATATATATATATATATATATATACTTGCAACATTGTAAGTATATATATGTTAAGACATATATACATGCTCTCCAATCTTAACCTCCATGAAAGCTATAACCTGCACATTCAATAACAAAAGGGAAGGAACAAAAAAAATAGGGTTGGAGGAAGGAGAGAAAAGAATGATGTTCTATCAAGAGAATGTAAATTAGTCATCCCTTTTTGGAACCCTAACCCTAATTTCAAAATTAGGGTTAGGATTTCAAAATTGAGAGGGATTATAAGTCCTTTAGTGGGAAACATATTTCTTTTAAGTTATGTGTCATTAAACTATTAGTAATTACTTTAAAAATCAAAGGGAACTTACCTTTCCATTATAGTATACTAATTAATATTTAAATTAAGTTTTTTTTGGGGGATCCAATTAAGATGGATTTTACGGTTGATAAGATAAAATTATAGGAGGAATTAAATGTCAAATTTTTTACTTTAAATAAAGGGGAAGGTAGGAGATTTAATTAGATTTTAATTTTATTATTAGGAAAACTTATAGCAAACTTTAGGGGTGGATTGCGGTTTTATGTTTAATTATTTTATAGTTAAATATAGAAGTCTAACTCATTAAAGACCTATTGAACAATTGAAGTCTTTGTCAGTAAACTAAGATTTTAAAACATTTAACTGTTTACCTAACCTATGGCGTTTAAGTTAGACGAATAACTCAGAATTTTTTTTATCCGACCTGACAATAGTTATGCGAAATTTAAATAAATTCAAATTGAAATAATTAAGAGGAAAACCTAATTAAAGTTTTTAAATAAAAATTAAGAACTCTTAATGTTATTTTTATGTGGTCAATATATGTTGCCAGTATAATGACTATTATAAAAATCATATTATAGAAGTGCCTTACTCCAGAGGGTTAGTTTAACTTAGAATCATTAAGCTTTTAATCATACTAGTTTTTTTAAGCAACCCTGGAGACGAATGATAGGGAGTCACTCTCTCTTTCTCCACATCATCAAACTCTATTAATAAATATTTTTGATTGACATGCGAATCCTTATAACCTCACCTTACTTAATCTTTAACTCTAGTAGATGACTAGGGTTAAGGGAGGTTGACACTTAGTCATGATTCCCCTTAGACCCTCTTGCCATTAATATTACTAATTTTAATTTCACTTTTTTAAAAAAAGTTGTTGCATTTTTGGGCCCAATTTTTTGGGCATGACACTAAGAAAGAAGAAAGAGAGGAGCTGGAGTTCCCTTGCATGCAACTAGACTCGTCTTCTTGATATCTTATTTCTCCCTTGGAATCTTCATCTGTGGTTCTCTTCAAGGTGGGAACTGGTAGAGGACCCTTAGTCCTTGCAAAATGAACTCCAGTTATGCATCCATCTTATCTAAATTTTTATTTTCATACAAAAAAGTGATCACGCTGGAATGATCGAGAATTTGGATCCCGACCTCTACCCCAAAATTTGCCAAGTGCAAATTTGACTAAGTGCAACACCAAAATTTGAGACCCCCAAAATTTTGGCCTTTCGGAGGCTGAAAGGTCAAAAAGGCTAAAAAACTAGCCCTTGGAAAAATGGCTAAGTGTGGAAAATTCTATTTTGAAAAATTTGACTTAGTTTGGAAATGAACTTTTTCGGGAATTCAACAATTCAGGATTTCAGGGTTTCAGGAATTTGGGAATTTAGAATTTTAGGGTTTTTGGGAATTCAGGATTTTAGGGTTTTTGGGAATTCAAGATTTTAGGGTTTCAAGAATTTGAGATTTTAGGATTTTGGGGTTTTTGGGAATTTAGGATTTTAGGGTTTTCAGGATTTTGGGATTTTGGGGTTTTTGAGAATTTAGGATTTCGAGATTTCAGATTTTTATGGAATTTGGGGGTTTCAGGGGTGTAGACATCTCCGAAATCTGAAACTCCAAAAATATCATGATTGAAAAAATAGTTAAGTTTTATGGTAGGATCCTGGGGTGAGCTTTGTAGAATCTCTTTGCAACCTCTTGGACTCCATCAAAATTGAGTAACTCAACAAATCCAGCTTCCCTTGTTGCATCTCCCTAAACCTGGAAAGGCGTGCTTTGAACTTTTGAACTTCTTTACTGTCATCCATGTTTTACTTCATATTTTCCTTGAACTAGAACCTCTACTGCAAATCATCTTTTTTGTTCACCATGGTCCCAATTCCTGTGAGTTGTTGAGAAATATTCTTGGTAGAAGATAAATTTTCTATGTTCTCATCTTCATACAACTGCAAGTCCATCCCGTCAAATAATTTCTCTAACTCATTGGTTCATAACATGCCACATTAAGATTCTCAGTTGTGAAATAAGAAAGGATGCCTCATCAATAATCTTTACTGAAAACAAGAAATTAAAAAAGAACAACTAAGTCTATGTGCAAGGAAATTAAATCTAACTCTAAAAAACACACAAACACAAAAGAAGCCAAAAAATGAGGAAAAAACACCAAGAGTTGACTCAACCGACATACAACTATAAGGAGCACATGGGCCCACAATCTAACTCACCGAATGCTTAATAAAATTGACCAAAAGGCTAAAAGACCCAAAAATAGGGGGTCCCCATTAGGCCAAGAAGCCAACATGGGGTGTGCATTGTGGAACCACAAGAAGTAGCCCAAACAAAGGAGAAATGACTGAGGCATTTCTTTATTAGCAAACAAATTTTGGAAACTTGTCTTGCAATAAACTGAACCCAAGTACCACTGATGAAAATATTCTTTCATCAACTCTCAAAATTGAAGTCTTCTATTGTTTCTTCATGTGTGTGAACTTGTGTGTTCATTCCTTTGACATTTTGATAAAGATAACTTAAATGAATATCAGCCAAAACCAACCTTCACAATGTTGACAAGGGCTTCCTAGGAAGAGCGCTACTACCAGTCAAGTGTCCATAGCCATGACAAAGTTCCCCCCGAGTTCCAATCTAACCTTGTTCTACTACCAGTCAGTCATCCATAGCCTTGATAGATATTTCTAGAGGCGCCCTTCTCTATCTTCTGACGATATTTGAAGTAGAGGTATTTGGAGGATTCTCTCTTTGGAATTATTTCTTCTTTCTCGATTGGTGACCAGTTCGGGCCACTTGTGCTTTGAGTATGCTACTTCTTGAATGTCTTCATTTTATTGATTTTGATAAACCTAGGCAATGCTTAGAATGTTCTACCTTGGCATAATATTCTGATCACCGTAGCGGTCATTTCTTTGAGTGATTCATTTTTCTTTCACATTCTTCTCATTTTTATCCTCTCTTTCCCTCCTCCGCCTTTTTTTTAGTTAGGTTGCAGACAAAGAAGGGTTATGTAACTGGTGGGTTGCTGTGTCAACATGCTTGTGCTAGCTCTAACTAACAACTGCCCAAGAAACCAATGTTTCCAATATTGTATTATAATACATCTCATGATTTAGGAGGATCAACATTGAACATCACCTTGGTTCCCAAAAAATGGTATCACCAGTTTTGATCCCAGTGTACAGCTTCTTGCAAGATACATCTCTTCAAAAATTTTGACTAAGAAATAGCTCTTCCCCTCATCAATGACCAGTTGGGATGGACCACTTGTCGAGAACAGCCCCGACAAAACACACTTACCCTAAGACTGAAAAACAAAAGGAAGAAAAACAACCAAGAAAAAGGAACAAAGAAAGACACACTCACAAAAAAGAAACAAGAAACAAAAATAACTATTAAAACACAAAGAAAAAAATGACACCTACCTATTCAAAACTAAAGATAAATTATATACAAAAGAGATAAAACAAAAAGAATATGAATTACTGTTTAATTGATTTTCCTCTCCATGCAGTAGCAATAATGTGCCTTGTATAGTTCCAAGGAATGCAAAATCATCTTTGTACTCAGAAAATAAAATTTAGACAAGTTTTGTTCAAATCTGGGTACAAATTATACAAAATCAAAAGTTGTGGCAACTCTCCATGATCATGGTTAATCCAAAAGAAAGTTTTTTCACCCTTGACATCATACTTAAATTCAAAATTATCAAACTATAAGGGATAATGGAAAGATACCACCTAATTTAGTGAGTTCCCAACCATGGGAGTATACTCAACGAGTTTGAATTCTTCATTTGGAGGTCTTGACTCAGGATACACCACTCCATCCTCATTAAGTACATGCACACCAAAATAAAACATAGGAATTGGTGATGTATGATACCTATCATTACAACAAAATTCACAAGGCAAAGCATCAAGACTGTGATCCTTTTTATAATCATCACTAGTCCTAGATAATAAATCATCACATTTTACCTTATTAGGAGTAATAGATTCAACCATACACATGTCCTTTGAATTTTAAGAATCATTAGTATCATCAATCAAATCATTGTCTCCCTCAAGCCTTAAAGAAACATGATCAAAATTACCCTTACCTTCTAAAGAAATCTCCCAAGCTAGCATGAAGCCAGGACAAATTACATCTGAATGTAGATCAAATGGATGAACTCTACATAAACTGGATACTACAAGGTCTAATATATGCATTGAATACCCATAAATGGACATTTCTTTACTCAGACATGATACCAGATCAAGCACTTTATCTACTTCATCTGATGATAGAGACAATGAGTCATCTTGTTTTTCGATTGGTAAGTCCCTCATTCCACATTGTTGGCCATGTGTGAGTGTTTCAGACCCTAGGACAACCCTTTGATCATCCTTTTGAACCTCTTGTATCTCCTCTATTTGGGTTTCATAATGATTGGCATTAAAATAATAAAGTGCATCATCACTCATGATTTTATAAGAAGATACCTCTTCACTTTTACTTGTCATAAAAATGGTTATGAATGTATCTATAATTTCACCCTCTGCATCATTTTGAATTTTCTCACCATAGTCATCTTGTATGCTGATCACTTTAACTTCCTCATTAGGAAAGAAAATATATTCCAAAGTCTCATGGGTTTAATCACATTCATCTTTCTCCTTCCTTGATTCACTATCCCAATGATCCTCTATAGGACTTAATACCTCTTCAATAGTCATCTTTCCTTTAAAATAGAAGTCCATCTTCCCAAGGGAAAAAGGCAATCCACCTCACAATGTTTATTTGTGGTGTATCCTACATCTGTCCATCCATGCAAAATCTGATAATGACGTAGAAATACCCAATTCTTGCAACCTCTCATTCAGTCTACTTTACTCAAATAGAATATCCACCCAATATAGATTATGAGTATCTTCATCTTTAGTTCTTGAACATTTTTCAACCTCAAAAGAGTCATCAAAATTACCTTTTGAATATGTCAAATATTTCTCACTTGTTGATTGTTCATGACCATAATTCTGGGGTACCATTGAATATGTCTCATCCTCTTGGGTTTGTTTGTCATGTCTTGATACCTCATGACTGATTTTTGTGGAAAAATCATTTGGTAACTTGAGTTATTGATTATTGAAAATTTTTAGGACCATTTCATCTTCATTGTTGCACCACATATCATGCTCATATGACTGGCCAACAAGCTCTCTATTTGAAGTATCATCATGACTTAATGTATCAAGTGTTGGAGTATAACAAGAATATGATAGTACAACCAAAGCAACATCATTGGGAGGTAAAATAATTGCATCCAAGGTTTTAGTATGGGAATTTTGACTCCAACTCTGATCTTGAAAGTGATTAACCTAATTCTTTTTATAAAATGATCACATCATTTGGATATCAGGCAAGTTGTAATTAGTTGAACATAGTGATTGTAGTTGATATGCTATGTTGAAAGGATTGACATATACTTGTAATGGTTGGCAACATTCAATCAATTTCATATTGAAACTTTCATCTAGACCACTTGTGCCATTTGTAACATCCCATCCATATCGTGCCAAGAAAAGAGCCTTGTTGAATGCATCATGTAAGGTAGTAATCTCACCCAAATATCTAATTGTGCTTTCAAATGAGACATCCAAACACCATAAATAATGTTCTTTTAACTTCAAATCATGCACCATCCATTTTGAATCTTGGAGCCTTTGATACATGAGAAGGAATCAATGATTAAATTGGGCAATAGACTCTTGAGGCATCCTTCTTACAACAGCAAAATAGAATACAAAATCTTGTGCACTCACATTGGGATCAAATTGAATTAAGAATAAATCATTTAATTCAACCCATGATCAAATAGAATTTGATGAAAGTCTCACATACCATTCAAGTGCTACACCTTGAAATGTCTTTACAAATAGATTGCAAACTACATATTTATGTTCAATTTTTTTAAAAAGCATTAGATCTATCCAAATCCTCACATGGTTTGTAGCACTTTGTCCATTATTGGGGAAGAACAAAGGAAGCCTATTATGTGCACGTAAAAGAATCTCATGGAGACCCCCTAGTATACACAAAGGACTAACCATTGAAGCTAGATCTCCTCAAGATCCAACCCCTTCAAGTGTGCATGTAACTATGAAATATTTTTATGGCCTCCTTCGAGTGTCACTCTTGTTGGCATGATGATGGAGGGTTTACATACCACCAATTCTCTGATTTTGTAAGTTTTAATTTTAGTTTATGGCTATGAGGACAGTCTGGACAATGATGTGTGATTATTTTCCAAGTGGATTCTATGGCCCAGTGTGATGGTGAGAGGGGTTATCTCTTGACTTTCCTTTGTTGATGTGAGCTCTGCGATGGTGAGTGAGTTCAACAAACTCGCCTCTTTTCAGAGATGATCTAAGCACTCGCTTGAACCATTCTGGAGAGAAAGATCCAATGTTATCTAGCTTTTCAGTCTTTGGCACTCCTTCTAGCGCCACTTCTATTGGTGTGATGATGGAGGGTTTGTATACCACCAATGCTTTGATTTATAATTTGTTTTTAGAATGAGTCTTAATTCTGTCCTCCTTCTGGTGCCAATCTTGTTGAGCATTGTTTTTACACAAGTCAATTGCTAGGATCTTGAGATTTGATTTACTCTCTAGAAAGAATAACAAAGTTATTCTCGAGGCTCTCCAGGGTCATGGTACAACCTACTTTGTAACTCAGTTGAAGATAAATGTGAATGTACACGAGGAGGCCTTTGCTAGTACTTTTAAGAAGTCAAACTACAAAGCAACTTTTGTGATTTTTTGTATTTTCCAATTTATCAAAGATTGTAATTAACTAAGGATGTAAAGTTATGTTCAAACTAAAGATGATTTCAATTGTTTTCAGATGTATGATAGAAATTTAAATGAGTAGGGTAACAAGAATGAAGTAAATTATTGAGAAATAAATCCTAACGGATATAAACCATTATTGATTCTTCCTTGCAAATTGAATGATGGAGAGATTTGAAACAAACCCACTAGATATAAATTAGACCACGTCACAATTGTATATCTAACGAATGTAATCATTTGGAGAGAAAATGTTTTCACTCATGCGACATTTTCAAAATATATCAAATCTTAAAGCCACCAAGATGTGTGCACACAGGAGACAGATTTATTGTTAATCCCAAAAGATGATCTTTACCATCCGTTCGTCACAATAAGGTAGATGAAAAACAACAAACTCCAACTAAAGAGACGTAGATTCAAGACACAATAAAACCATTGGCTCTTTGAAAAGAATTAATAACCATACACACATTCACCAATTTCACATAGATAGTAGAAAATATCACACCATGAATGAAGCACCAATTGTAGATATTTATTGCATCAAAAATCCAACCAATAATACATTGTTTTGATTACAATATATAGATGTAGACACCTAAAACTGGGCAGGTGTTCTATTATCAAGCAAATCTACAAATCTTAGCCAAATGCTCTAAATTTCATAAAAATGGATCAAATCAATTTCAAATGGACATTTATCAGTCAAATTGGAAAAGATCATTTAAAATAAAAAGATAAATAAATAATGATATCAAATGAATAAATATAAGCCTAAAGGGATTAATCTAACTATATAATTGATTTTAATCAATAAATTTTATAGTTTAAATAAAAAATTAAATTGAACCTATTCCCCTACATGGATAATTTAATTAATTGATTGAATTTAATAAATCCTAATATCCTTCAACATGAATTTGAGCAACCAATGAGAATTGAGGACATAAAGCACATGGATCACTCCTAATTTGCAATCTAAATCACTCATTTTGAACTTTCAATCTCAATCACTCAAATTTGTCCCTTTGTGAAAACCTTTGAGACAAGCATTTAAATTGTCCCCCCATTTGAAACCATTTGAAATCCTTTCACTCAACCAAGGCTTAATCATTATCAAGTAACTCTACCCCTACACTTGGGAAAATCCTATAAATACAAACCATTTTGAGAGCATAAGGATCCTAGAAAATTTGAATGCAAAGCATCCTTATTATAGGCATTTCATAGAAAATTGAGAGCATTATCATAGCAATTGAGCATAATTGAGATCATTTTGGAGAGAATTTGAATCAAATATCATAGAAATAGAGGGAATTTGAGCTAGATTAAGCATATCATAATCAAAATTCTCATTCTAGGATTGTCACTAGTAGAGATTAAGGCTGAGAGCTCTATTAGAAAGCTTAGTTAGAGATCCATGAGATGTTAAATATTTTATTTGTCAATTCTTAGATTAAATTGTATTATTTTTTCCATAGAATTGATAGATAGCATCTTTATTTCATGAAGGTATGATTTATACATACACAAATGACACCCACCGTGGGGCTTTGAGCTTCTAAATCTCATTTTTTAATCCATTTTCATGTGTTTTTGGTACATTCTCTACTAATTTTGTAGTTTGCAGGTCCAAATGATGCCTACTAGTAGCAAAATGATGTCTGCTAGCAGAAAAATGATGCCTACAAAGATCTTTCTTTCTCTGTCTTAATTTCTTTCACTGCCTGTCAGACAAAGTGTGTCGCGTGTGCACATAAAGCAACGCCTACAAGTCAAGAAATCATGGCTATAAGCTTTATTCTGCCACATGTTAACATTTCTATGTTTCAATTTAAACACTTTGCACTGCCTGTCATGTTTATTTTAACGCATGTCAGTTGTTAAATAATGCATAGCTTATTGCAAAGTAATGCTTGAATCACTACAAAGTCACACTTAGGACACTGCAAAATAATGTCTGTTAGCTGTAAAATGATGCCTGTAGTTTGATATGTTTTATTTCTTGTAAATTGATAAAATTAGTTTTCTAATGTTATGTTACTGTGTTTTTTTATAGATGAACAAACACCTGAAAGTACAGAAACCAGAGGTGCGCATCAAAAGGCCAATCAAAGAGGTAAGAGTTCAAAACAAGTACTTAAAAGAACTTCATAGTGCTTCAATTTTGGATAATTTAGAGGAGCATAATTTATTTGAGCATTATATCAAGGTTAGTAGTTCTTACAAGAAAAATTTTCCCTCTTTAAATTGATTTTCATGTATTAAGTCCTTAAGTTGTTTTTTGCAAATTTTACTAAGGAACTTAATTGCATTTCAATTATCTTTTGTTTTGGTTCACTTTGTTTGTTTGTGTTGACTAACTTGATGGTGGAGCCAGAGAGGGAATGATCGCCACTAGGTGAGAAAATAAAAAGCAAAAAACCTCAAAAAAATGCCTAGCCTTTGCTAGCTACAAAATGAGGTATTTTTCAAATCAAGATTGCTTTCCTTAAATTGTAGCAAATTTCATTGATATCTAGTATAATTAGGGACACCCTATTATTTTCCATCTTGAATGAAATCTTAGGTATATGTTCTCAACTTTTTGAAGTTGATCAAAAAGACAAAAATGTTGAGTTTGGGGTGGTAGAAAGAAAGGAAGGATAATTGAACCACACACTTCATTTTTTTTAAGAACCTCATTTTTATGAGGTTGAAAAAGAACAAAAAGTGCTTGAAGTGTTTGGAATGAAGAAAGACAATAGAGATATTCTCTTCACTCTTTGAGTGAATCAAACTCCCAAACTTGTTGGACTAAGTTCAATTTTTCACTTTCTATATACATGCTAGATAAATTAGACCCTTAGAGGGCCTGCCTCCTGAGTACATCCTTACGAGGACGGTGAGGGGGAATGACCAAAAGTGGGAGAAAACCACTTAAGCCATGATAATATCCAACCCACTATAAATAAATGCACTCTTCCTTAATGGGTTGTAGTGACTAAATTGTGCTTAAGTTTCTTCACTTCCTCTAGTAGTCCTTCAAGACTACGCAAAATCATACTTTTGTGCTTTTGGGAAGCCAGCAAGCGGGTAAAATAAATTTTCATGATTTAGAGTAGGGGTGTTCATTAAAACCTTGATAAGTAGAAAGCTACCTTTTAGTGCCAACAATGTTTAAAATCCAAACCTAACTCTAGGTAGATTGATTGGAAGCTATTCTTGTTCAAGACCCGTTGAAACGACCGAGAACATACACATTAGTGGGTTTTAGGGTTATGATGCAAACTTGATGTGTGTGTTGCATTTTTATTTACATTTTCAAACAAGAATCCAATTTGACAGATATGATTATAGAATTAAACTTTTAAAAACCCCAAAAAACTATGAAAACAAATTTGATCTGCAAAGTGTTGTGTACAACCATTTAAACGATACCTACAACACTTTCTCTAACACTTGCATAGTTGAAACTATGCCTATTATTATGAAATAATTCCTAAGTCACTAGAAAGAGATTCTTATAAACAGTTTAAAATTGCCTACAAATAGGCAAACACCATCTGCAATCTATAGAGTGTCGCGTACTGTAACACCCCAAAATTGGCATCTTGCAACCCTAACTAATTTTGTTGCATTTGTCACTCTTTTAGATCATCAAAGTCCTATTGTACTAGGTAATTTTGAGTTTTGACTGACTCTGCTCGACCTAAGTGTCAAATGTAGAAAATCCTAAATCTACATTAATCATACGTCATATTTAATTCCTAAATATCTATTAGCTAAACAAACCTTAAGATTGAATTAATTTAATTATAAAGTCCTAGCACTTTAATTAAATTAAATTCACCCTCTTTAGCTAAGACACATAAAAAGGGAATTAAATGATATTTAATTATTAAATAAATATCCTCTTTTTCAGTAATTGAATTTAATTATTCAGATAATTGAGAAAAAACAATTATGAGGTCATATTTACTTAATTAATTAAATATTGTCAACATAATATTCTCTTTAGTTCAGAATTGGAAACATCTCTTTAATTATGCTTTAAAGAGAAAGAAAATAGATAAAATAAATAAAACAATTAAAATCAAAGAAAGAAAACAGTTAAAGCAAAGAGAAAACAATTTATTGTACTCTTTTAAAGAAAGCTTTCTATCTTAAACTGGCTTTTCTTTTGTTTTATTTCAAAAGAGGAAAATTTCCATTCTGAACAACCTTTGAGTCTATAAAAGAACTCTCATTCTTCATTCAAAAGACCCACTCATTTTCATGCATTGTTAGAATACTGAATTATTGTCACATTTCTTGATAATCTCATATAGAATAATTTCATTTTGCAATAAGATAGTTTCAATTTCTACAATAATTGCATTGAAATCATGTTTTAGATTAATCTCACATCTTTCATTTCTTAGAATAATCTTGCATTCATGGAGAAAAATGCTTCATTCCTAGATTGGTCTATGGTTGTGAGACTCTCATTTTGAGAGCTATTTTGAAAACCCCTTCTGGATAGAAGGCAATAGGTCGAATCATGCATGAAGATATGATGAATAATCTCATATTCAATCTTGTGTGTATATGATGAAGAAGGACTATGTTGAAGTGTATGGTGAGTTAACAAGGCCAAATTTAACACATACATTTCTGGCGCCCACCGTGGGGCTGGTACATTCTATTCTGGCCTCATTTCATTTCATTTTTTTCATTTTCTTACATTTTATCTATACTTTCATACAACTCTGTTCTAATGTTGCACGAACTTTTTGAGGTCTCGCATGAACTTTCTAGTTCTTTGCGTGGCTCTCTGCACTTCTTCACACGATCTAGCATACATCTTCACATGAAATTACATTCCAGAGCTTTCATTTTGATATTTTGTTGCCTCAGTTTTCTAACCACCTTCTATTTTCTGACATTTGTGTTTCTCTGATTTTATCTTTTGAAACAGCATAACAGTGGTTTGCAGGACGCTGAGATAAAGAAAAGCCATTATAAACTTCTAACACGTTGATTGCAGGATGTTGATATGAAGAAAAGAATTATAAACTACTAATGGGTTTATTGTAGGACATTTTTCGAAGACCTTGCATGTTTTCACAACTTCTTATATCTATTTTTAGTAGTTAAAACACACTTTGGTTGGTGATTAAAGTGAATCATTGTCTTGTGTGATTTTTTTTTTAGATTGTAATCCTAAGAACTACATGAATGTATTCTCTCCCCTCACCTTTATGGATCTTGGGTGTAAGAGAAATTCATGTGGTTCTTCTAGAGTGGCTACCTCCCGAGAGCTTTAGCAGAGCCGGTGAGAGTGGATGCCCAACCGGTAATAGGCTAAAGCCAAGCCCTTCCAAACTGGTATACAAAAAGTGCTATTGTGATTAATGTCACAATAGACATGTGTGAATTCATTATGGCAACCAAAATCTCCTCCAGTACCCTAGTGGTGCGTTAAAGTCCCAACATCGTTAAGGTGAAAGCCTTGCTTTGAAAGGATTGGGAGAGCCCCCTTAATTGGGAAAATGACTTGATCACAACCACCTTAATGGATGTCCTTACTACAAATTGTTGTTCTAGTTTCCAAAAACCCTCTATCTATTAGCGTGGAAGGTCAGAGACCAACTAAGATGCCCCACATTTTTACGGCTTTTAGTAGAGATAATAGCCCTTTGGAAAGCAATTCCTTTGGGGTTCAAAGCTTGGTGTGCCTGAGAAGTGAGTGCATATGTAAGGAGGAGCCCGTGCCTCCAAGCTTCTAAGTTGTCTACTAAGAGTAAGTGTAGCTGAACTATGGTTCAAGTGGGGATTCAATAGATATTGTCCTATCTATCCTAGGATTGTGATGTTCTTATTTTGGTACTATAAACATTCTATTTAATGTGTTTTGCGTGGGTGTATCATTTGAACAATCAAAACTATCGTCAAAACATACAAACTGTCAATCTTAAACATGTCTAAAACAATCTATAACTTGAACTATCTGTCAGAAAACAACATGATTTTATCTCGGGAAACGCATACTGGTCTCAACAGTCTGATTCTGTAAATGGTCTTTTTTCAACATTTGCATATTTTCACGTGACATTTCCCAATCTTCGTGTGCTTTACTGCAAATCTTCGCGCGATACAAAATACACTATCATGCAACATTTGGCAGTAGTGCCATTATTCTGTCATCTTTTTCATCTGTTAGTCTAGTGTCATTCTTCACGCGATATTGCAAAGTTTCACTCGAGTCAGTGAGAATCTTTGCGCAAAAGAGCATTTCTTCACACGAGTCTGGATTCTTTTATCCAAAACAACAAGCTAAATTATGTCAATCAAGTGTACTTTTGTCAAATCTGGTCTTTGATATGGATCTATTTTTCTTCCATCCATCTTCACATAGTCTGAAACTTGGTTTCTTGGGTTGAGAATTACATATTCTTGCTTAAACTGGTCTCGTCTCATGTCTTTTTGATTTCTTTCATCTGTGTTGTCATACCTTGTGTCGCAATAGTCATCTCTTGGCTATTCTAGCCTCGTCTTTGACAATTTGCACCAAGGATACTTCACCTTTTGGCACGTTCTATGCAATTACTTTGAGACAGTTTCAAGTTTGGCCCTAGTTCACATTCCTTGTTCAAAATTTGTCTATGACTGTCACAACTCAAAGTGGCAAAATATTTCCTTCAATCAATCAAGACGAATCTGTACTTCCCACACCATTACCAGCTACATCTAGTGAGGAATCATCTCGATCTCCTTCCCTGGTATGTCAAACTTACAATACACGGTCATTTCCAGTGGATCTTAGTCGGGTTTAAAATCCTTTGTTCCAAGAAGACCCAAATTTAGAGAACACTCAATATTTTCACACCGAGTCTTTACACCTTGAATCCTTGCATTATAGAAATATGATAGATCATAGTAAACTGGGTGGACCCTATTTCAACTAGACTAAAAACCCTCCTCATCAAGAAGAGAAGGAGATAACCCAAGGGGATATCTTAGAGGCCCACAATAATAAAAACTTCATGAGAATGATGGCGGTCATAATGAAAGAAGAGAAGGAGAAATACCTTCTCAAATTAGTCACCCAAGGTGCCAAACTTCCCTCTGATTACAAGGTAGAGACACTTATTGAGAAAGAGGAAGAAACTGAAAACTCCTGCTTGCAAAAAGAAATGAAAACCATGCAAGAGAAACTTTCTCAACTCTTGAAAGAGAGAGACAAACCTACCACTTAATTCACATTGGACAACATTTGTCCATTCCTGTTTGATAAGAGTATGCATGCCTCCTTTTCCCAAAGGAGTTGAACTTCCTAAATACAATAAATACTTGGGTATCAAGTATAGCTACAAGGTCCTCTAACCTTTGATGACATGATTAAACAAGTTGTAAGAATCGAGACATTCATGATCAAGAAAGGAGAATTGACCTTACACAAGAAAAATAAACAAGGGTCTTCCTCCTCAAGCAAAGATAAATCCAAATTTCCCAACAAGAACCAAAATGTTGTGAATGATGGTGTTGTAGACAATGTGAGTCCTAAGCCTTCCAAGGCTACCTTTAATCTCACTACCATAATGCAAGTGGCCAAAGCCACTGAACAAACTGTGGTAGATTCCAAATCGAGTACTTCACAATTTTCTAGACCTAAACCTTGGGCTCCTAGACCCAAGTGTGAATTCACTCCTTTAGGAGAACCTCTTGAGGTGGTTTACAAGACTCTTGTGGACAACCATTTACTCACTCCATTGGATAATTCATGACCTTATGATCCACAACCAAGACCCTCTTGGTGGAATGAATCTTCTTATTGTGATTTTCACCAAAACAAAGGTCATAAAATGGCTACTTGTCTTAAATTGTGGCGTAAAATTGAGGATCTCATTGATAGTGAGGTTATTGTTGTGGGAGGTCACAAAAAAATTTTTAATCACCAAGCTTTCAAAGACCCATTCCCTCCTCATGGAAAAGGTGAATCATCTAAAGACAAAAATACTGATGCTAAGGTCAACTATACGTACACCAATAATGACAATGTCATTAATATGGTTGAACTTGTTGATACTGAATATTGTAACATCATCATTCTCAAGGGAAGGGAAGATACTTCCAATTCCAAAACACCTTTCATTTTGCAAGGGTCTACACCTCCATCTTCTGAACAAGAGCAGTCTCAAGTCAACGCTAATGTTGTTACTCGATCTCGTGCTAAGATTGTCATCAAAGGCCCTGAGCCTTCTCTTCCTACATCAACTCAACCTTCAGACAAAGCTAAGGTTGACTCTACCAATAAGAATCCAAAAGTGGGTTCCTCATCTAATGCTTCCAATTATAGCATTCTCAATCAATTGCAACATACTAATGCTCAGATAACTATTTTTGAGCTCCTAAAAATCTCCCCTGCTCACATGGAAATCTTGGACAAAGCCCTCACCGAGGCAAGTGTCCCAAAAGATCTTGATCTCGACCAGTTTCAATCCATGGTAGGTCACTTGACCTCCTTACATTACTTGTCTTTCTCTAAGGAAGATGATCATTCTTTGAGTCACCCGCATAATAACCCTCTGCACATTGAAGTCATGATTGGTCCAAAGCGTGTTCACCGTGTTCTCATAGATAATGATGCTGGCCTGAATATTTGCTCTGCTAGTTTCCTTATTGAGTTAGGCTATGGTGAAGATTGCATTAATGCTCACAAAAATATTACTATTAAGGCCTATGATGAGGAAGAATGTAAATCCAAGGGGCTAGTTGTGTTTCCAATTAGAGTTGGCCCTATTGAACATGATGTTGTCTGTCAAGTGCTTGACATTCCTTTGGCATGCAATATTCTGTTAGGAAGGACATGGATCCATGAAATGCAAGATATCCCTTCCACATACCATCAGTGCATTAAATTCCCATTTCAAGGATCTAAAGTGACTATACCCCCTAATACACACTATGATTGCAATACCCTCACAAAATCTACTGACATCTTTGTCCCTACCAACAGAGAATCTATTAAACTCCTTGAGAATAAATTAAAAGAAATGGGAAAGATTTTGACACTCAAAGAAACTGATATGGGAGGATATTAGATTGAACCTGTGCTATCTATTACATATTTTCCTTTGTCTCCACATTCTTTTGGGAGACCTTCTGAGAGCACTAAACCTTCTACGGTTCCTCCAACAAAGTATGGTGGTACCTTTGTACAAGCTATAGTATCGTTAGAAGAAGAAGTTGAAAATAGAGCTATCAAAGCTTGGATCTATAAAGGAGAAGACAATTTTGAACAAAATACTCCTCTTTATGACATAAAACCTAAGCAATATGGAAAAGGTTTATCTATTATGAAACATTTTGGATACAAAGGAAATGGTCTCATAGGTGCGAATCATAAGGGATTGATTGCACCACTTGAAGCTATTGGTCACAAAACACATGACTCTATAGGTATAGGCTTCCAGAAACTCACATTTCAACTAGGAATAAAAAATTTTGTACCTCGAGAAGATAAGAAACCAACACTTGAAGAAACACCTAAAACTGTAGAGTCTGAAGATAGCTCTGATGAGGATACTTTTCCTTATCCTATTCCTCAAGACCTGGCAGCATTCTTTACTGAGCCAGATAACTTTATACCGCATGCTAGTATAGTAAACACTAACAATTATTCTAATACCACCACTTCACTTTCTCTATTAACTTATGAGGACTGGAAAAAAATATATACTCTAAATCCTGGTCATCAAGGTGATTTATACATACCACCACACTTTCAAGAACAGTTTGACTAGGAATTCCAGTCAGTTCTCATTACACAATAGGTAGTTGATGCTACAAAAACTACTGAGGTACCTAGGTCCATAGGTGCTCATCTGACCATAGCAGAGGTTCTAGGTAGAACTCATCCCAACTGGGGACAAAGGGTTGATTTTACTCATGTTCTTGACATGACACCTAATGATGAAACAGACTCCCATGAATATGAGTTCGACAGCTTGTCATATACCACTTCTGACAAAGATACAGAAAATAGATAATGCATATGAAAACCTTCTCAAAGTAGGTGAATGGTCTAGTGTAGGGTCACATGAGTCTAACTCCCTAGATGTTAACACATTGTCTACTACGGTCGCTAGGAATCAAAGGAATTTGACTATACCTCTGGATGAGATTTCTTTAGGTCTCGACTTGCTTGTCCATGCCTTTGATGATTATACTGTGAACACACTTGAACCCATCACATCTCTTTCACTTTTCCATCCTGAGCTTATAGACTGGAACTCTACCTCCCCATCTAATGAAGTCCTTACATTCCAGAATGATTACACTCTTGCATGTTACCTACACACTGTCAAACCTGTAACGTCCTCCACTAGCAAAGAAAGTGTTAATATGACTGAGGCTAACATCAAGTATCTTAGTAACAAAATCAAAAGAAGAAAAAATAGGCACTCTGATGGTGAAAACCACATTGTGGCAGTATCAGAGCCTAAAACAGTCAAAATAAAAGACTTATCCAAGGATGAAAACCTCTCCGAGGCGCCCGAGGATGAGATACTTGATGCACTTCTGAGTCATTTTTAGGAGAGATCATATGTGATTATTGAAACAACTCAACCTATCAACTTGGGTACAGAGGTAGAACCTTAGATTATTCACTTGGCACAATCACTATCAGAGGCAGAAAGAGAGGAATTTACTACATTCTTCAGAAGCAAAAAAGATTAACTTTGCATGGAAATATTTAGAAATGCTAGGATTAGACCCTAATATAATCATGCATCATTTATCCATTGCACCAGGTGTTAAGCCGATCAATCAAAAGCTCCACAAAATGCATCCACATGTAGCTCTACCCATCAAAGCTGAATTGGAGAAACTTCTTAAGGCAGTGTTTATCAGAGTAATTGATTATGTAGAATGGATCTCTAATATTGTTCCAGTATCAAAACATGATAAATCTATACGAGTCTACACAGACTTCAGAGACTTGAATTTGGCATGTCCTAAGGATGATT
>MU225625.1:971905-995634 GCA_018584345.1 Thuja plicata | reverse complement strand
TATTGATATGATCGTAGATATGACAGCAGGGTATGAAATGTACTCACTAATGGATGGTTTCTCTAGCTATAACCGGATTAAAATTGCGCTAGAGTACCAAGAGAAAACTGCCTTCACATGTGCCTGGGGCACCTTCTGTTGGAATGTCATGCCCTTTGGACTCAAAAATGCTAGTGCTACATATCAGAGAGTTTTTACCACCATATTTCATGACATGATGCATAAAAAAATGGAAGATTATGTGGATGACACTTTAGCTAAGAGCATGCACTGAAAGAAGCATCTTGCCGATTTAGGTCCTATATTAGGTCACATGGAACAATTCAGTCTGAGGCTCAATCCTAAGAAATGTGCATTCGGTGTAACATCTGGAAAATTGCTTGGCTATATCATCTCTGCCAAAGGTATTGAAGTGGATCCTACAAAAGTACAAGCTATCATGGAAATTCCGCCAACAAAAAATATTAGACAAATGAGAGGGCTTCAAGGCTGATTGTAGTCTATCTGGCATTTTATCTCTCAACTGGCGGACAAGTCACAACCATTTACCAAGACTTTACACAAGGGTGTGGCTTATCAATGGAACAAAGAATGTGATGAAGGGTTCACACAAATCAAACAGTATCTTGCAAACCCACCAATCTTGATGCCTCCTATTCATGGGAAGCCACTTATACTTTACATTTCTGCTACACATACATCATTGGGTATCTTATTGGCTCAAGAAGATCAGCACAACAAAGAGAGGGCTATCTATTACATTAGTATAACTTTGGTCTCATATGAAACAAAATATTCTACTATAGAGAAGGCTTGCCTTGCAATGGTGTTTTCTTCACAAAAATTGTGACACTACATGTTGGCTCATACTACATGTCTAATTGCTAAAATTAACCCTCTAAAATATTTTCTCAGTAAAGCTACCCTCATAGGTAGACTAGCTAAATGGGTCATGCTTCCTAGTGAATTTGATATTGAATATGTTGAAAGGAAAGCAATTAAGGGATAGGCAATAGCAGATCAATTGGCAGAAGTACCTCTAGTTGATCATCAACCATTGCACATTGAATTTCCAGATGATTCCATATTACTTCTCACACATTGATCATGGACTATGTTTTTTGATGGTTCATTTACCCAACAGGGGTCAGGTGCTGGGATACTATTCGTTACAACTCAAAGATACTCTTTACCAAAAGCATACAAGATGTTGTTTCCTTATACAAACAACATTGCTGAGTATGAAGCCCTAATCAATGGTATGAAGATTGCCCTTGAGTGGTGAGTAGACAAACTCAATGTTCTTGGAGATTCACATTTAGTCATCAATCAAGTCAATGATATCTATCAGACAAGGGATGACAAGTTGGTGCCTTATAAACGGTTGGTTGATGACCTCAAAAAGTATTTTTCTCACATCACATTTCAACAAGTTCCAAGAGCACATAATAAAGTAGCATATGCCATGGCTACTCTTGCCTCCATGATACGGATGCCTAAAAATTATTTTTGACATGAATTCCTAGTGGAGACATTACGCTACCCAGCCTATGAATCCCCTGATTCCTGGATGATCTATTCTCTCATAGGACATGACTCATCTCACTACCATCATATCTTTTCCTACCTTCATGACCAGATTATTTCAGACACTTACTCCCAGAATGAGAAATGTCACTTAATCCATAGTGCTTCATGGTTCATCATAATCACTAATGAATTGTATAGACATGGTCTAGACGGTACCCTCCTTAGGTGTTTAGAACCTGATGAATCCAAACGAGTGTTAGTGGAGGTGCATGAAGGCATATGTGGGTCACACTCTAATGGCCTGACATTGGCCCGTAAACTTATTAGAGATGGTTACTATTGGCAAGATATGGAAAAATAAGCTACATAGTTTGCTAAGTCTTGCAAACAATGTCAACTACATGGTAATCTAATTCATGCTCCAGCCAAGGAGCTTATTCCCTTCATTACTTTCTGGCCATTTCAACAATGGGCCTTTGACTTGGTTGGTTAGATTTACCCCTTGTACTCAAAGGGATATAAGTTCATAATCATAGCTACAGACTTTTTTACCAAGTGGGTAGGGGCAGTCCCTCTCACCGTTGCCAATGACAAATCCGTAGCTATGTTCATTCTCAACTACATCATCTGCAGGCATGGTGTGCCCTCAGCAATAATCACTGATAATGGGGGAAAATTCAAAAACAAGGATTTGTTAGAGCTATGCTCTAAGTTTAAAATTACTCAACATTGGTCTTTGATCTATTATCCTCAAGGTAATGGATAGGTGGAAGCATCCAACAAGACAATCCTTAGAATCCTGCATTGCACAGTGCACAAATCTGGATGAGATTGGCATCTCTAGATCAATCCAACTCTTTGGGCATATAGGACAAGCATAATAACACCAACAGGGGCTACTCCTTATGCTTTGGTTTATGGAGCAGATGCTATGTTACCGATTGAGGTTGAGATTCCTTCTTTGTGAGTCTCTCTGAAAGGCCTCATTACTGATGAAGATAACAAAATATCTCAGCTACAAGAGCTAGAATTACTTGATGAACATTGCCAAGTGGCATTTGACCACCTTCGAGCATACCAGAAAAGGATGTCCAAGAGCTATAAAAAGAAGGTTAGACATAGGGATTTCCAAGAGGGTGACCTCATTCTAAGGGAGAACCCAAAGAATCAACATCAGATCCAGAAAGGGATGTTTGAACCAAATTGGCTCGGTCTGTATGTTGTCACTGCAGTGTTTGGGTCTGGTATCTATCAACTTTCTACTACTGAAGGAGAATAACTCAAAGAGCCCATCAACGCTCTTCATCTGAAGTAGTTCTACAACTAAGACATCTTTAGTGTGCTCATGTATATACTAAAATCTCTAAAAAATTTAAAAATCTGAAAAAGTCCTAAAAAAATGATCATCTTAGTGAAAACCTAGTGATAGGTGCTTTGATGTATCTCCAAAAAAATCATATATTCCAACAATACAAATAAATTTAAAAATTTGAAAAATACAAAAAAAAAAAAGAGAAAAAGAAAAAAAAGGTGCCATTGATGAAAACCTGGCAAACAGGCGTCATGGTAGCAAAAAAAAAGAATTTCTACCAAGAAGTTGAAAAACTGGTAAATAGGTGACTCTTGTTCCACATTGCTATATCTATCGCAGTTCCACTTGGCTTTACACATTTTCTTTCCTACATTGCTGCTTTCCTACTTGCATTTGCTTTCAGTTCCCATCAAGACACCAATATGCATGGATTGAAACTAGTCATACTCTCAGAAAAACCCTCCTGATCTAGGGGGCATTGTCCTATTATCTTTTAAGGATCTTCTTCACATCAGTCACTAGTGGTTCTCATTGCTTCTTCCTACTAATACATGTATAGCTTATACTACGATCTTCACTTGACCATTTCTCTTGTGTCAGTCACCAATGGTTCTCATTGCGTCTGCCTATTGTCACTGCTCCTATTGAGATTTATCACATCTATTACAGTTGGATTTATACTAAAACCCTCTATCTATTGATACTCAGTCTTGACTATTCTATGCTTTAGTTTGTACATAACTTTCAGTCACTTTCGTGACACTTTGGTTCCTTTGCGAACCCTCCTGCTTTGACATTGATTCAGCGCCATACGCTTGGGGGAAAATCACATATTGTTTTTCCTCACAACATATGTCAAGTCAGTCATCATTACTTGGGGGCATGGGCCCCTCATTTGATCACATCTTTGGTTTACACTTGAGTCAGTAATCTTGTCACTTCTACAGGACAACTCGCTATTGATACAAATTGGTGTTTTTCAAGACCACCATAAATAGTATTTTTTAACACTGTCTTTGGACACATCTATGTTTTTCAACACACATTGGATACCTCACACGTAAACATCTATCGATAAGAATCAAACACAATGCACTCACAAGCACAGTGGTGTTTTTCAACACTTCTAAACATGAACATATTCGAAAACTTTGAAACTGGCTGAGCTATGATTGAATATTTCTTTGTATGTTGTCTATTCTCATGGATTTCATTGATATTTTCTTTGTCTACTACTTGTTGGTATAGTCTTGATGATCTGGTAATGTCAAATAAATAGGGTGTATGTGATAAGAGCTCCCGCACTAAGGTGGAATAGCCTCACATCCCTCGATCTTGTTTGTTTGCACACCATGGTGAGGTTAGTACTATCTCCTTTCCTGTTATTGCTTTGTTTGCTATTTTATTGTTTTTTATTGATCTATTTGTTTACACATGATCGTACTCATGGTTATCTTGGCTTTGAATGCCTTGATACTAGTGTACTCTTGCAACATTAACTGAAAACAATGTTCAAGTCATCTTGGCTTTTGTGCCCTGGTGCTTACATTTGTTTCCTACATTTTATCCGATGAAAAGTCATATTCATATCCTTATGGTTGCATTGTGGTGCCAGTAAGGGTTTTATCGACTTTCATGTTCCAAACAATGCTCAATGATGATAAATATACGATGGGTCTCAAAACCATGTCTTAAGAATTGCAATCTCATATTGCATCTAGCATAGGATTGCATTTTCATTCTAGACTTGCTTTGTGGCAGTAATTCAGTGTTCTCTTCATTGCATTCTCCTGGGTTCATACATTGGGGATTTCTTCTTCATTGCCCTGGTTTCATCATGATTGCACAAGTGTTTGATCCTCGCTCTCAATTCTTCACATGATCTTTTGGTTAGCATTTGTCATCCTGCATGAGATGCTAGTACCATATACATATGCATATGCATATTCATAAATCATTATCATCTATACATTGCATTTGCATTTCTCATTTACACATTGCATTTACATAAATCATTTACATACATACATCTTTGCATCTAAATCATACATGTGCATTTCATACATCTACATATATTTAAAACATGTTCATACATTTGCATACATTTCTGAATCATCTAACAATATAGGAAACATCTAAGCATATAGGAAACATCTCATAAAAGATAATCTGACACATGTAATGATACCAAAAGATGATCTCATTTATATATATCTAATGTGTCGATGCAAATACAAAATGGTGCTACTCAAGCATGATCTATCTCAAAATGGTGATATAAACACATGGATGCCAATTCATCATATAAATCCTATGATCTCATTCTATCTATCAAAACCTAACTCTGGCCCTCTCCCTCATCACTTGGAGGAGGTGGAGGTGGAGCCCTATCTGGTGGCAGTGGAACCTACGCACCCTCTGATCCTCTAGCATAGGTCGAGAATCTTGCCACCTGGGATTCCTCATCAGGCACCGCCCCTATATATGATGCATAGTAATAAACCGCTCAAGCCATCTGGTGGCGAATCTCCTCCTGAGATGCCCGTAACTGCTCTTGAAGATCCTGTATCTCCTTATCTCTATCCAAAAGTCATGCATCTTGCACAACCAGCTGTATGGTCAAGTCTCCCACCTATCTCGAGAGCTATGTAACTCTCTCTCGAGATGACTACTGTGGATCCTATGCTATATCCTACGTAGGCTGATCCTCCTGTGTGGGATCCTCCTATTGTATCTCCTCCTATAAAGGTACCTACTACTCCTTAGTTTTGGGCTCAATAGTCTGTCATCGAGACTATCTCATGCTGCCACTGCTACTAGCCCCTACATCCATCCCCATCTGTCATGCAGGGATGTCTACTTGTACTGTCCGGGGTCAGGGACCCTGTTGTAATCCTTGTTGTGCCCTCTGCTATGGTGGGGGAATCTGCATCTACTATACCACTTGTGGCTGAATGACCTATGGTAGTATAACCTATGCTCGGCCTGCTATGCTGACCGGATCTGTGAACCTCAGAAATGAATGTGTCACAAAGTGCTCCTTGTACTCAGTGGTCATGCCGCCATCTACCACATCTCAAAGGTAATCCCACTGAACTGGGACCAATGCGTGAATATCTATCATGGTACGGCCCTAGTCTATCTTTTTAAGCCAACCCCTCCTAATCTCATCTATAAATCAGGCATACACTGTATACTCCTATTATATGTCCTGAGACCGGCCGAACTGCCACCATACCCGCTTCTACGAGAATCTGTCAATAATAGTAATAGTGAAACCAATCATCGCTCATGAACAAAACATGTGACTCAGTTGCTCTACCACATCATCCTGGGCCTCTGTAAGTCTCCATGGCCTCCAAACTACTATAGCTAAATCATAGAACTCAGCTCACCACTGATCTACCTTACCCAACACTGGCTGGGTAATCATTCCCCTGTATCAAAAAATGTAAGGCTCTAATGGCTACCTCATATCCTCGCATATAGGCCTGGTCACAAGAAGATGCTCCCAGGCCCATACCTGTAGTAAAAATACTCCTATGGCCATACTCTTCACCTCTCAATAGGCGATCTTATGCATCTCATGAAACATATGTGCCAACATGCACTGACCCCATCCGTAATGTTGAGGTCGTGCTAGCATCAGCTATAACATCCTGCCCTAGCCACACTCTAGACTGTGCTGTCTATGATCAGGCATCAGATAGCACCCAAGGAAGCATGCTAGTACCACGGGAAACCTGTGTGTTGGCCCATACTCACTAATCAGATCCTCCCACGGGATCGCCCTACCCATAACGAGGTCATCCTGAAAGACCTCCCTCAATGTTGTTGTCCCCAACCTGGGCTGTGTCTCATACTCTACCCGGGCACCATGGAAATGTATCCTCAGAATTTGGTATATGTCCTTGGGAGTGACAGTCATCTCCCCCTGTGGTAGATAGAAAGTGTTCATTTCTGAATGGAAATGCTGCACCAATGCTCCTAACAATCTGTGATTTACCCGAATCTCGGGTATATCACATAGCGAACTCAGCACCAAAGTACCTAGATGCGCTATCTCAGCATCATCCAACTATGATACCAATTTTCTAATGGCTAGGTGATGTGATTAGAATGCAATGTCTAGAAAGTCAACCTACAAGACATGCAAACAATAGTACATGATCAGTAATCTACGATAATCATAGCATGACGAGATAATAAAGCATAAAAGACATCCTATAGACAGTAACAATGTTGATGCAAAAGTTATTGGACATGATGCAGACTGATTTCATGTTCTTTTTGACCACTTTTTCCAATGCAAAGAAGTAGATTTTCATACGAAGAAGTTCTCTTTCGCGCGAATAAGTTTTTTGGGTCGTGCGACATTGGCCTTTCATGCGAACTTTAATGCCAAGTCGTGTGAGAAAAAACCCTCTAGAACGGTTTCTCGCGTGAACATGGGTACTCTCCCACGTGAGATTCCTCACCAAATGGCACAAAATGCAGTTTCATCACGTGAGATTTCCCTACGGGCTGCGCGAAGAAACTACTTCTTCGCGCAAAGACCCGTGACTCATTTCTTAAAAACACGGAAAATGAAGAAAAAATGACAAAAATTGAAGAAATTTGAAATGTAGAGAGGTTTGTCGACTACTTACTAGAGGTCCATATGCTGCAGGTCAGCTGTGTCTCCTTGATGGCTCTAATCGGTGAGTGCTGTAGGGGACCACCATTTTGTTTTTTTCTCAAAGCTCAATTCTCAAAAAGTCAAAAGGTTGAAATGATTTTAAAATGACCTTTCCATCCTTATATAGGTTTTGGCCTAATTTTTCAAAGTGCTCCGTTTTGCACAAAAACTTCACCACTACCTAATTTGATCGCTCTGAATCTATTTTCATGATCAAAATCAAAATTTGACACTTCTATATAGCTCAAAATCAGATTTTAAAATTTTTCAGACTGATGTGATCGGACGCTTGTGCAGTTAACTTTCTGACATTACTTTCTTATCAGAATCATATCTTATCCTCATTTTCTCAAATCTTTGACTTTTTTCCTCAAAAGTCAACTCTAGTTAACTTTGGTCAACCCTAGTCAAACTTGGTCAACTAGACCTTGAAATCACTCAAAATTGATCCTGAATCTTCTGAATTCTTTCGTAATCAGTTCTGAGTTCTTTTTTAATCTCTGGCTCAACATCTATCTGTTATTTTTCGCTCTCCATCATCTTTATGACGTGTCATCTTTCCATTTTTCTCCCGAGGGGGCAGGATGATTACATCATTGAATTTATTCCAATCAATATGATATGATTTTCAAAAGTCCTCATTGCCAGGGGCATCTCATCACATGGGGCATGTTAAATTTTTCATACCTCACAGTCAAAATTGGATACTCCATAATCAATAAGGGCATCTTTGTTCCTTACATCTTATCGTCTTTTAAGTATCTAAGCAATCTAACTCAGATTCTTGAGGATCAAGCTCCGTTCTGGAGATGGTTCTCGAAAAACTATCTTTTTGGGACAGGTATCGGGGAAATCTAACCCTAACTCTTGATCATCAAGCTCCGTTTTGGAGATCATTCTGAACCTCTATTTATTATCTTTTGAGATAGTTATCAGGGAAATCTAACCCTGACTCCTGAAGGTTAAGCCTCATTCTGGGGATAGCCTTGTGAAAGATGTCAATCTAACTAGTATCTTGGAAATCTAACCTAGATATTGGGGGACTAAGCTTCGTTCTTGAGATAGTCCTAAAATCTCTATTTGATTATACTCTTTATGGATAGGTATCAGGGAATTCTAACCCTGACTCCTAAAGGTTGAGCCTCATTCTGAGGACAGTCTTGTTAAAGATATCAAATCTATTTAGGTATCAGGGCATTCTAACCTGGATCCCTGGGGATCAAGCTTCATTGTGGAGATGACCCTCAAAAACTCTATTTGACCGATGTCTTGGAAACCTAACCTAGACTTCGGAGAGTCAACCTCTGTTTTGGAGATGGCTCTGAAATCTTTGCGTCATCAATTTTCAAATCTATTCTTCTGTGCTTCAGGCATCACACTATTCTTTGAATCAATGCGCTGCTCGCACATCAATTCAAAGAGGGGCAAAATGTAACACCCCAAAATTGGCATCTTACAACCCTAACCAATTTTTTTGCATTTGTCACTCTTTCAGATCGTCAAAGTCCTATTGTACTAGGCAATTCTGAGTTTTGACTGACTGTGCTTGACCTAAGTGTCAAATGTAGAAAATCCTAAATCTACATTAATCATACACCATATTTAATTCCTAAATATCTATTGGCTAAACAAACCTTATGATTGAATTAATTTAATTATAAAGTTCTAGCACTTTAATTAAATTAAATTCACCCTCTTTAGCTAAGACACATAAAAAGGGAATTAAATGATATTTAATTATTAAATAAATATCTTCTTTTTCAGTAATTGAATTTAATTATTCAGATAATTGAGAAAAAACAATTATGAGGTCATATTTACTTAATTAATTAAATATTGTCAACAAAATCTTCTCTTTAGTTTAGAATTGGAAACTTCTCTTTAATTATGCTTTAAAGAGAAAGAAAATAGACAAAACAATTAAAATCAAAGAAAAAAAATAGTTAAAGCAAAGAGAAAAAAATTTATTGTATTCTTTTAAAGAAAGCTTTCTATCTTAAACTGGCTTTTCTATCTATTTTATTTCAAAAGAGGAAACTTTCCATTCTGAACAACCTCTGAGTCTATAAAAGAACTCTCATTCTTCATTCAAAAGACCCACTCATTTTCATGCATTGTTAGAATACTGAATTATTGTCACATTTCTTGATAATCTCATATAGAATAATTTAATTTTGCAATAAGATAGTTTCAATTTATAGAATAATTGCATTGAAATCATGTCTTAGATTAATCTCACATCTTTCATTTCTTAAAATAATCTTGCAAATTCATGGAGAAAAATCCTTCGTTCCTAGATTGGTCTATGGTTGTGAGACTCTCGTTCTGAGAGCTATTTCAAAAACCCCGTCTGGATAGAAGGCAACAGGTTGAATCATGCAAGTAGACAGGATGAATAATCTCATATTCAGTCTTGTGTGTATCTGATGAAGAAGGACTATGTTGAAGTGTATGGTGAGTTAACAAGGCCAAATTTACCACATACACATATAGGTTTTCCAGTTAATGCCTAAGTAGTGTAAAGTCAAACCTACACACAAGGACGTGACACCTAGAAACAAAAAAGGGAAGATAGTGGAAATTTCTCAAGGGTTTGAAAACAACTTAATCATATTTTTGTATACTCTTTCAGAGATTTTACCTATTTACAAGTTCAAACTGATCAAAATCCCCCCATTATTGAACAATTCATAAAATCATTAAGGGATTGATCAATCAAGTGATAAGTAAGCCAAGTTTCTTGATTTATGCTCATGTCGGCTTTCACCCAATCACATTACATTAAGTCTACCCTACAATCCGATGGTTCTTACCTAAGGCAGGATTTTCATTTTCCTAGTGACAATTTACTTCTTCACAACAACCAACTCAACAACCAAACAAGGGAGTAGAACTGAACATGGCTTTTCCATTTGGAAATATGGATCCCAACCTAATAAAAAATGCCAACAGAGATAACACCAATTGTAGACGTCAAAAAATATTAATATTATTTTCCCTCTTATTCCTCTAACTATTTAATTCAATCAATTAAATAGTTTCATTTGCTAGTATTTATCAATAGCTTAAATATTATTCTAATGTATTTCATTTAAATACACTTGTCTCATAGAATCTCCTTTTTAATAAATTTACATTTATTAAATCCCCATATTCCTAATTCTTCTAAACCATGATTTATTCAAATCTAATTAGAATCTAAACCCTAGCTAGGAACCTATTAGTCCAACCTAGACATCCTACCCTATTCCTACCCTACTCCCATCACCTCATTTCCTAAGTATACTTACCCACCTAACTGTCCTTTAATCATGCTTAATGGGCAATTCCTAATATTTTTAAGGCTAATGGAATGCTCAACCATATGGGGAAATTCTCTCCAAAAAGGTCACCCATTCCTCTTTAATTTCTTCTTACAAGTTTGTCTCCCACTTGGAAATATTGAGCTACTCAATATTAAATGCCAATTTTGACTCAAAATTGGCCATCTTTTCAAACCTATGTGTCCCTTATGTGGCTCTTATGTAGATGCCACATAGGTGCCACTTCAGCCAAGCCTCTTCCTCTCTCCAAAAACTCTATAAATAGAGGCCTTCTCCTCTTCATTTTGCATCTCTCAACTTGCATTGTTATTATGTTAGAATTACTTTAGAATTTCATTTCTAGTTTTCATGCTCATGTTTTTAAGCTTAATTCACATAGATATCGCATGTTAGGCTTCAATTTGGTGAATGAATCTTAGCTTTTATCTTGTTCATGCATATCATCTTCATAGTTAGTTTAGATTATCATTTGAAGAATTAGAGACTAGTTCCTCATACTAGCTCTTGAATTGCTTTATTTGTTTCAGTCTTGTATTTTCATTGGGGATCATTGCATTTTGTGTGTTTGAGAGAGAACACCCATATTCAATCAAAAATATAAAAAATCAAACAATTTAATTAGGGTGCTCACTTGTTTTTAGTTCAATCTGATGTTATGTTGATTTCTTTGTTGCTTGCTTGCTCTTTAATATGCTTTTGAATTGATTTTATGTGCTAACCCACTAACATTTTATGTTTGATCTTGCTCCAAACAGATTGAAGAATCCACCATACACATTTTGGCACACCCAATGGGATCCACATCCCTAAAATTTCTAACTTCTTGTCTTTATTTCCTTCAACTTTTTCCCAACACGCGGATCAACATCTACATTTTACGCAGAGGCGTCTGTGAAAATGCAGGTTCTCTGTGAACCACCATTTGGTGTCTATGTAGAACCCGCATCTATGCTCTAGACTGGCATCTCCGCCTAGTGTTATTAATTTTGAGATTTTCCAAAAAATCCGTTGTTGCTTTATCAATATTTTTTGTTTTCCCACTACTTTTTAATATTTTAGCTCTCTATTTTTTAGCAGAGGTCAATCTAACCAGTAGTTATAATGCCAAAATTTTACTAAGGGAACAAATCTTGATAATATACTTAAGAATATTAGCTTTTAGTTGTTTGGAAGATCTTAAATGGTTAAATTTGATCAGATTAAAGACTAAAAAGAAGGAAAAGCTAACTTTGTCTACTGTCTTTTTTTTCTTATAGGTACAACGATGTCTGTGTAAATGTTGGTTCATGAACTAGCATCTTTGTTTCACAAACCAACATCTATGCATAACCAGCGTCTGCATTCTGCAAATTGGCATCTTTGACTAGTATAGCCACTTTTTGGTTTTCTTTGTTTTTAGCCTATTTTCTGCATTTGTTCATTCTTAGGCTAAAACAAGAATCATCGTATGCACCCTGAATTGGCATCTGTGCTCTGTCAAAATTGGTTTTGTCATGTACTAACAATTGTTAAGTGGTTTTTGTGTTTTTAACGCTTGTCAAAGGCTGAATTTAAAACTACTAATCAGTTGTCTTGCAGCACCACTTGTCAAAGACATAACTTTGAAACTACTCACATTTGTCTTGCAGGTTGCCTCACATCAAAATCGACCAAACGATCATGTTTGTGTTAGTATTTTTTAGGCACATAAACTAATTAGTTAGATTTTCTTGTCTAATCCTAAGTGAGTGTTAGGAGATTATTCTCTCTTCCCTGTTGGGAAGATCAAAAACCTAGACACACTTGCTTGGTGTTAAAAAATTGAATCTTTTGGGAAAGAACAAAGCTTGTCTTGCGTGCTTGTGGATAAAATCATACTAGATAGGAGGGTATGCTCTTTTCCCCTTGTGGGAGAATAAAAAACCTAGACTCCTTTTTGTCACCAATCCAATTTACTTTGAATCCTTTAGATGGGTCTGCCGGTTGAGGAAATAATCTCCTAGGAATGACCCACGGGAGAACGAGGTGTAAGCCACACCACTCTAACTCACGTTAATCAAATTTACTCCTTGGGGTTAAAGCCTCAGGAGTTGGTTGGCATTTGAGCTTATACTAGGCTCTCATCTAACTTAAGTGTGGCCTCACGGTCTCAATCACATTTACATGACCACTTTTGTCAAGATGCTCTATGAGGCTTTACTCCTAAATCATGCTTGCATGGACATAGAGGATACAATCGAATGGAGAACCTTACTAAACACTCTAGGCTTAGAAGCTACCTGGAACACCCTTGAAAGGTGGTAATGCTTGAGCAAGGAAGATAGTAACTTCCCCAAGATCACTCGTACATTCGTGCCACCCTGAGCATTTGGAACCAGATAATACGGTGTCATGACTGGAGCCATTGCTTTCTTGGTGACAATCATATTCTGATTAGCTCTTGTGTGTGTGCCTAAGCTTACAAGCAAGTATTTTCATGCTATGCTAATTCCTTAGGTAGATTTTGTGCTTGAAGTGCTTGAAAAATATTGACAAATCCAAAACACAGATGAAATACCCAACATTCAAATTTGTCATGTGCTTGTATCCTTCAAGGTTGCTTTTTCCCTTGTCAAATTATTTTCAGACACATGTTTGTTATTTTTTGGTTTGACTATGTCGAAAGTGGTTCTTGCGATGAAACAAATCTATTGAAAATCAGAACAAGATCAAACTTTCTCCAAATTATCAAGACAACATCCCTTTGTGAAGACTACCTTGGGCTCTAATTTTAAAATTGGGTCTTTTATGAGATATGTCCTAAAACCTCCAACTATTCATCCAAGATCAAATCTATTTATAGGACATGACCAATTCCAAGAAACATAAGAAGGTGAAAACTCCGTTACCACCCGTGCAAAGAGAACAGAAAAACACAACCTGAGAGCCTACCAAGTACCAACACATCATTGATTCTGTCAAAAAAGAGATTCATAAATGAGAAGAATTTGAAAAAGTGATCTACAACAACACGGTTTCTCATTTCATGGGCAAATATCGTCTAAACTCTGCTTTTGTTGGATTTGAGCAATATGACTAGTCATTTTACCACAAGAAATGAAAGTTCCTCTCTTTAGGAACACATCACACACTCATCCTAGCATGATCCTGCATTAATCAAATCAATCCTAATTATCCTAACATCATCCTAATCATCATCCAAAGCATCCTTGATCACATACCTCATTTGGTATTGCAACCCCTTTTTGAGTTGCTAGAAATTGACATCTTAATCAAACCCTATCCTAGAATGTCCTTAAACTAAACATTGTTTACGATAATCTCCTTTGTCTTTTGTAACCTCATCACCTTAATCAAAAGGTTGGTTCACATTAACAAAGAATCTCGTCTGCCAAAGACTACAAGTCTATCTTAGGTAGACAATCATATCCACTTGATCCTATGCTAGGGAAAACAACCCTTAATCCTTGCATACATCAAGTCATCCTTAATCTATAGAAATGCATCCATTATCCTAAACACATCCTAATCCTAGTATCATCACCCTTAGCTTCCTAGGAACATATTTTGCATCACATCTTGCATCTCATATTCCTTTAGGATAGTCATTTCATGCCACCTATCACACGAGCCACTAAGAAGAGGAAGAACATGGATCCTAATCTTGCCACTAGCTCATCTAATCCTGTGATTGACAATACCAATGCCATGGTTACTTATGCACCTCAACCCAATGATCAAATTGAACATATCTGGGTAGACACTAATGAAACTCCTACTCTGAGTACCGTGGAAACATTTATCAACCATCTAGTTCATGTCCATATGATAAACGCCATGAGTGGACGCAACAAAAATCAGCTACTCTTGGGCATTCAACAATAAGGACTTCAACTCCCACCTTGGATTATACCCACACTTGTCACATGACCTATGGCACTTCTAGGGGAACTTCCTCATCCCACTAGAAATAATGTTTTTGATACACTTCAATGAGCCCTACAAGTGGGAACTCTTATCACGCAAGTAGTTCATCCATCCATTCCACCCCGCATCATGCACACAACACCCTCATCTACCTCAGGAGCCCCGCCTCTTGTTGCCACATTAGAAACACAAACAATACCCCCTATCACTATGCAGGCACCTCTACAAGCCATAGTTGCTCCTCTTTCACAAGCAATCCCAACATTCATTGCAAACTTTCCACCACCACCAGTTATCACATAGCAAGCCACCATTCCTTCCATCCCTACTCAGCCTGTTCAAAGTGCAACAACCAATTCACAGCATCAAAGCACCCAAGTATCCATGCCCATTCTGTCTTTCTTCACTACAGGCATGCGGCCTACCAACACCTATAACCAACCCTTATTTCTGCAAGGGTCCACTTTTCCCGCTCGACCAGCAATGCAATCATAATGAATGCCAACAATTCTACCTCAAAAGTTGTTCAACCCAAATCCCCCCATACCCCAACCATCCACGAACCCCTTCGTTATACCCCAAATTCCCATCCAACCTATCCAATAGCAACAAAAACAACCTATCCAACAACAGCAACAACAACCTATCCAACAACAACAACCAATCCAACAACAACATCAACCTATTCAGCAGCAACAAACCATTCAGCAGCCATCCCAACAATAACAATTGCAACAACAAATCACCAACCCATTCACCTCCCAAGCACAACAACAAAAAATCAACCCTTTCACAACTGCACAATCTACCATCCAAACTACATAGCAGCGACAACCACAAATGTAGGGGGAAAATCCCCTCATGGAACAACCATTGCAACAGTTTTCTAATCCTTTCATCCAAACCATGCAACAACAACCTCAGTCTGGCAATTATATAGCCATGCCATCTTCCTCTACATCACACACAATTCCACCTCCACAACAAGTTCCCACTGGGGACATTCCACTACAAAACATGTATCCTCCATCTTATATAGGTGTGCAAGAAGCTCATCCCACCTATCCAATGCCGCAACAAATACAAGCATATTTCCAGCAGTTGCAACAATCTTATCAAGCACCGACACCTCCTCCACTACAATATTCCCCTCAACCACAACTTCCACTACAACAACCCATATACATTGACCAACAACCATCATACTAAACACCACAATATCCCCTATAGAATCCTCCATACTCACCATTTGATCCATATCAGGTTCAAGGAAACTATGCAATCACAATTAACAATCCTTCCCTGCAAATCAATCATGATTGAGAGGAAATGAAGAATTCTCTCAAGGAACTAAAAGCTGGGACAGAGGCTAAAATATTCAAGTTTGAAGAGGTATATCCTTATCCATTTGATCGATCTATCAGTGCCATACCCTTCCCCAAGAGTTTTGAGACATCCAAATTTGATAAATACCAGGGGAAGGGAGATCCTATGAGTCATGTAAAAGAATTCTACATGGCTTGCCAAGAAGTGGCCTATAGCGATAACTTCCTCATGAGACTGTTTCCCAAAATCTTAGGAGGAACCACTCTTGAATGGTTCTACAAAATCCCTTATGGCATAGTCTCTAATTTCACTGAATGATCTGAAAAGTTTGTGGCCCAATACGCACATAATGTCAAAAATGAACTCTCACTCCTTGACCTATGCAATTCAAAACAAAAGGGAGGAGAGAGCCTGGTCGATTATCTTTAGCACTGGAAAGGACTTACTACAAGGTTGTCTTACAAACCCCCAGAGAAAAATCTTATCAAAATATTCATTAACAACCTCCATCCTAAGCTTGCCTATCACATGTGCATGAACTGTATACAAACTTATCACAACATCAGAATCAAAGGTATGGATCTTGAACAAGGTCTTGTAGAAGAGGGTGTCATCAAGCACTACAAAGAATCCCATCTTGACAAACATAACAATGATTGATCATGATAATGGAAAAAGAACAAAAATGCGGTAATAGATGGAGCCACTGACACCAAACATGTTCAGGTTGTGGTAGCCAGTCCCAATAAACCTACCCATACTTATCAACAAGCACCACCAATGTACCCTCAACCTCCTCCCATGTATCAATATCCCAATCCTATGTATTCCCAACCAACTTACCAGAAAAATATGCACCCTCAAGGCACGACTATCTATCCCCCTTCGGGGATGTCATATCAACACAACTATCAAGGTCCTATGAATCAGATGAATGCTATATCAGTCCCGCATGGACAACAAAGACCTCACACTTTGAATGCACCACAATGCACATTTACCCCTTTAGGTGAACCTATAGATGTCATCTTCCACAAGCTATTCCAAGCTAACCAAGTCATGTATACTAAAACATAGCCATTTGATGACTCAACTCCTAAGCCAGCTTGGTATAAAGACAACGAGTACTGTGAATACCACCATGTTAAGGGACACACCACCCTCAAATGCATGAAGATGAAACACTATATTCAAGATCTCATTGACCACAAGGAGATCAAAGTGGACTCTCCTACCCAATCATCACCAAACACAGGCCTTAAAATTTATCAAAATGCATTCCCTAAACATACTTCAGGTATAGGCCCAGGTAATCCTACCCAACCCTCTAATAAGGGGAAGGGTAAACAAGAAGAAAATGCTGATAGAAAAGATTATACCAATGCCTATATCAACTATGATAATCTCATTGGCTGCATATCCCAAGTCCAATCCTCCATTAATGTCATCCATGTCAAGGGTGCTGATAACCAATGTTCCATCACCACTCATAGAGGTAGGATAACAGTCGCAGGTGTCGGTCCTGCCCCATCTTCTGGGACCCAATACAACATTTTAGAACACCTAGGGAATACTCCAGCCCAAATTTCCATCTTGGATCTTCTTTGCACATCACCCACCTATCACGAGATCCTCAATAAAGCCTTGCAATAATCCTGTGTCCCCAATGACATCAATCTCACTGAATTCTAGAACCTTGTCAGACACTTGTTTGCATCTTGTGGTGTCTCTCTTAAACCAACATACATTCCCTCAAAAGAACCTAATCATAATCTCCCATTCCATATTGCTTTCATGGTTAAAGATTTTTCCATCAAACGTGTCATAATAGATAATGGTTTGGCCCTAAACCTGTGTACTCTAAAATTCATAAAGCAGTTGGGTTGCACTAAAGCTGATATAATGAATGATGTCATCACAATAAAGGCATATGACAATCTAGAGCGTACTTATGAGGGCACCATATCATTGCCCATTCAAGTGGGCCCAATTATCCAGGATACATTATGCCATGTTGTTGATCTTGACCTTCCCTTCAACATCCTCCTTGAACGCCCATGGATTCATTCTATGCAGGCCATCCCCTCCACCTACCATTAGTGCATCAAATTACCACAGCACTAAGATCACCATTCACACAGATCCCAATCCCTTCGCATACTGCAATGTGTTCGAAACATCCTTTCCACATTCCAATCACTATCCCGAGATTGATATTGGTACTTCTATCGCCAGTTCAGCTCGAACCCATTCAGACCTAGAAACAATTCTCTCTTCCACCTTAGCCACGGTCAAGGTCAACAACAAAGGATGTGGTGTGTATAGTTTATCTAATGCCTTTGCAGTTGGAGCACTACCAATTGATCCACACACTCAAGGCTGCCAACCTAATCTAAGTAAGATAGAATTAGAGACAACCAAGGCACTACAATTTGGTCCTACCATTTTTATCTCAAAAGGTACTTTGACTGGCTAGGAAATGACAACAAACATCAACCAATGGCTATATAAAGATCCACCACCCAAGGACATAAGTCACCTCAATTACTTCAAAGATAAGTACCTCGCAACGCACAAACTGGTGATATAAAAATGGAACTAGCAAGGAGGTGGCCTTGGTTATGATGAGAAAGGTATGAAAGATCCTATTATACCTACCTGACTAGAAAAGAACCTAGGCCTTGGCATGGGCTCTGACACAAATGGGGGCACCAATAAAAATATCTTTGCCTCTTGTCCATCCCTGGGAAAAACCGCTGACATCGAAGATATCCCAGAAGAGAAAGTAATGAGAGCTTATGATGATGTTTTTGATGATGAAACCTTCTGGGGAAATTCTTTCCTACAACAACTTTCCATCCTCTTCATTGGCCTTCCCCTCCGCCATCCTGAACTCATAGACTAGGACCAACCAAGTGTCATACACATTGACGAGTTCTAAAGTGAGGATGCGCTCTCAAGCTTTATGGGGGCAATTGATCAAAGCAGTGGTTGGGGGAAAAACTCAGCATATGTGTACAAACTAGACCTAAAGGCATAATTTGGGGAAGAGGGGAACTTCAGCCACAAAAATAAAACAAAAAATAAAAAGAGAAAAGAGAAAAATTGATCCCCTAGTGAAAACCCCTCTGGGGAGCTATCTGATTGTAAAATAGTAAAAACAAAGGGTGTATCCCCTGGTAAAAACTTCTTTGAGGTACCAGAGGATGAAGATTCTCCTCTTCCTTTGATCTGTGATTAAAGGCCTGAACAGTCATCGATTCTCTTTGAAGAAGCAAAACCTGTCAATCTGGGTACCAAAGAGAATCCTGCCATCACATACATAGTAGCATCTCTTACTGAAGCAAAAGAAAGTGATCTTGTCACTTTATTGAAGGAATCCATCAACAAGTTCACATGGTCTTACTCTTACATGCTGGGATTAGACCCCAATTTGGTGGTTCACCATATAGAAGTGGATCCAAACATCAAACCTGTCTAGCAAAAGCTCAGAAAGATGCACCCTAAAGTGGCACTACTTGTCAAAGCGGAGCTTGAAAAGTTACTCCAAGACAATATCATCTATGCCATTGACTATTTTGACTAGATTTCTAACATGGTGCCTATCTCTAAGCCTGATAAATCAATCAGGATATGTATAGATTTCAGAGATCTCAATAAGAGATTTCCCAAGGATGATTTCCCCTTTCCAAATATTGACATGATTGTGGATCTCACAGCAGGACATGAGATGTTGTCACTCATGGATGGCTTTTCTGGATATAATCAGATCCACATTGCAGACAACATTCACAACCCCTTGGGGCACATTCTGCTATAACATGATGCCTTTTGGCTTAAAGAACGTTGGGGCAACCTATCAAAGGGCCATGACTGTCATTTTTCATGACATGATTCACAAGATCCTTGAAGACTATGTGGACAATATCTTGGAAAAATCAGTAAGAGGGAAGATCACCTAGATGTTCTGGAATGTGTCTTTGATAGAATTGGACACTACTACTTAATTCTCAACCCTAAGAAATGTGTCTTTGGGGTCACATCAGGCAAACTCCTGGGGTTCATTGTATCCAGATAAGGCATAGAAATCGATCCAAAGAAAGTATAAGCTATCATAGAGATTCCTCCACCAAAACACTCCAACAACTATGCAGTCTCCAAGGAAAGCTACAATCTATGCGCCATTTCATCTCTCAACTAGCAGACAAGTGGCAACCATTCACTCATCTCCTACAAAAAAACAACACCTTCAAGTGGGATTCTCAGTGTCAGAAGAGTTTCAACAAAATCAAAGAATACTTGGATAATCCACCCATCTTGGTACCACCTGTGCCTGGTTGAACACTCATCCTATATATTTATACTACTACCATAGCATTGGGGGCACTCCTTGCTCAATTGGATGATGAAGGCAAAGAAAGAGCTATTTATTATATCAGTCAAACCTTAGTGGGTTATGAGCTCAATTATTCTCCTATGGAAAAAGAATGTCTAGCAGTAGTCTTCGCCACTCAAAAACTTCACCACTATATGCTTAGTCATACAACCAAGCTCATTTCCAGGGTAGATCCTCTCAAGTACCTACTTTCCAGGGCTACACTCATACGCTGAATGGAAAAATGGGTTATGTTTCTCAGCGAGTTTGATATTCAATATGTCAACATAAAATCCATTAAAGAGCAAGTCATTTCTGACTAGCCAGCATAAGCGCCATTGGTAGATGAATATCCCTTGGTCACAAAATTTTTAGATGAGCATTTATATGTGATAGAAGAAAAACCAACTTGGCAACTCTACTTTGATGGGTCCTACACAACTCATGGCGCAGGGGCAAGAATAATTTTTGTCACACCTCAAGTTGACTACATCCCTATGTCATTCAAATTAGGATTTCCATGCACAAAAAACATTGCAGAATATGAGGCACTAATTGCAGGACTCTGCATGGCCATAGAATGGAACATCACAGATATACATGTCTTTGGGGACTCCCGACTCATCATCAAACAAGTCCTAGATGAATATCAAGCCAAAGATGACAAATTGACGCCATATAAGCAGATGGTTGACAAACTAAAAGAACACTTTCTCCTTTTGTAGATAACATAGGTACCACACTTACAAAATAAGGTTGTTGATGCAATGGCCACAATTGGTTCCCTCCTAGAGATTCCTCATGATTCTACGCAATATGAATTCTTAGTTGAGAAACTACATGCTCCTGCTCATGAGAATGATGAATCGAATCGCGTATGTGTCCTAGTTTGTCCTCAGTCCCCATGGTACCATGATATCAAAGCTTACCTATAAAATGATATCATATCTCCACACCTCATTGCAATCCAATGCTAAAAATTTATTCGCATAGTATCCCGTTACACCCTCGTAGCCAATACCCTTTATCGTCGAGGCTATCACAATGTGCTCTCTAGATGTCTAGATGAAAATGAAGCTACCCAGGCTTTACAAGAGGTACATGCTAGAATCTGCAGTGCCCACACGAGTGGCATGGTCCTAGCCAAGCAACTTCTATGTACAGGGTACTATTGGCCTATAATGGAACATGATGCTTGTGAGTTTGTCAAGAAGTGTCTACCTTGCCAACAACATGCTAATTTGATCCATGCTCCTGCTCAGGACCTCAGACCTATTGTGCCTCATTGGCCCTTCCCTTTTTGGGGTTTTGACCTCGTTGGTAAGATTACTCCCCTCTTGTCTGAAGGCCACAAGTACATAATCATGGCTATAAAGTACTTTACAAAGTGGGTTGAAGCAATCCCGCTCACACTTACTACAGGTGTCCAAATCTCCAAATTCATCCTCTATCATATTGTTTGCCACTTTGGCATACCCTCCACTATCTTCACAGATCATGAAAAACCATTTGAAAATCAACACGTCAGTGATCTGTGTGCTCGCCTCCACATGCATCACCATTTCTCCAGTCCATATTTTCTGCAAGGTAATGGCCAAGCTGAGGAAACTAATAAAACCATCCTCAAAATCCTCAAGAAAGTTGTCAATGATATTGGTTATGACTGGCATCTTTAGATCAACCCTGCCCTATGGGCATATTGCACTTCCTATCATACTCCTACTAGCACTACTCCATAATCCCTAGTCTATGGTGTTGAAGCAGTCTTACCAATTGAGGTCAAACTACCCTCCCTCCGAGTATCATTGAGAGGCCTGATTGATGATGAAGATTATCGAGTGGCACAACTCACACAACTTGATCTACTAGATGAAAATCACCAGCAAACTTATAATCACTTGATTGTTTACCAGAATAGACTCAAGTGGAACGATGACAAGAAGGTCCACCCATGCCAGTTCCAGGTAGGGGACCTTATGCTAAAGGAAAATTAGAAAGTGGGTATTGATCAGGAAAAGAAAGGCAAGTTTGAAGTCACATGGCAAGGCCCATATGTTGTCACTGCATGCTTTAGTTCTAGGGCATATCAAATCTCCACTCCTAAAGGAGAACCATTGACTAATCCTATCAAAATCATTCATCTTAGGCACTTATATGCCTAACGGCTAGTTGTTCATTCCAGTTATCTAAGAAAATCCATAAAAAGTATAAAAGGTCCTGAAGAAAGCACAAAAACAATGTAAAATAGTCCTAAAAAAATCTGTAATGCCCCACCAGGGAACCCAGGAGAACTTAACCTAAACACGACACTAAGTTCATGGAATATTTTTTTTTTTTAAAATGTTTACAAACAATATTAATAACAATGCGGAAGCAACACAATGAATTACATGACATACATGAAATACAACTCATACATGATTAACATTCCTCGAGGGTTCCTTGATGTAGAATTACTTAAGCAAACTAATCTACGATTACAATAATAAAGAACTGACATAAAGGTTACATAATCTGAAACCAATAACATACATCTCATAATGAAGATTACATATACAACTGATACCATAAGGTATACTACCTAGTCAACATCCACTGCACAAGTCGTAGGGTATGTAATAATACATAATAAACAATACAATGCATCCTCCAAGGATGATAACCAATATAAACATATGGTATAAATACACAACTCAAATAACTGAGCAAGTCTCCAAAAGACTATGAAGATGAAACTGCAACAAGGAACATCCAAGCATGAAGAAGAATCTGTCAGAATCTCAATGGTAAGAGAGGGGAGATAGTTTTCAGGTCCAAATCCTATCCTAGACCTAATTGTCCTAGTTAGTGGATAAGTATCTATTTTGACTACCCTGACCGAATTCATATAGTTGATAGGAATTCGTGTACCCCTGTCCTTGATCATGTTTGATTTCACTTATTTTTCAGTTTTAGGTGCTCGCTGTGATTATGTGGGTGTTATATCATGCTATTTATTTAATTGAATATTATTGCAATTAACTATTAAATATAGGGTATTTAATTAATTAAAAATTAAATTAAATACCTATGTTTAATTGAAAGTTTATTTAAAGTGCAATTATTGAATATTAATATTTAATTGAATAATTAATTGAATATTAGAGAAAATGTGCTTTTATGCTTAGTTAAATAATTAAATATTTAGTTGCATGGATAATTGTGATGTAAATATTTAAGTTATTTAAATTAATATTTTATTAATTACATGTGCAAGATTTGGTTGAAAAAGTATTTTCA
>MU225625.1:902027-956964 GCA_018584345.1 Thuja plicata | reverse complement strand
TGTGTCCCTTATGTGGCTCTTATGTGGATGCCACATAGGTGCCACTTCATCCAAGCCTCTTCCTCTCTCCAAAAACTCTATAAATAGAGGCCTTCTCCTCTTCATTTTGCATCTCTCAATTTGCATTTTTATTATGTTAGAATTACTTTATAATTTCATTGCTAATTTCCATGCTCATGTCTTTAAGCTTAATTTACATAGATATCACATGTTAGGCTTCAATTTGGTGAATGAATCTTAGCTTTTATCTTGTTCATGCATATCATCTTCATAGTTAGTTTAGATTATCATTTGAATAATTTGAGACTAGTTCCTCATTCTAGCTCTTGAATTGCTTCATTTGTTTCAATCTTGCATTTGCATTGAGGACCATTGCATTTTGTGTGTTTGAGAGAGCACACCCACATTCTATCAAAAAGAACAAATCAAACAAGTTAATTAGGGTGTTCACTTGTTTTTAGTTCAATCTAATGTTATGTTGATTTCTTTGTTGCTTGCTTTCTCTTTCATATACTTTTGAATCAATTTTATGTGCTAACCCACTAACATTTTATGTTTGAGATTGCTCCCAACAGATTGAAGAATTCACCATACACACCAATAACAATGGAAATAGTGAGGTCAATAAAAGTGGGACGCATGGAAGAGGAATAGACCCTAACAATCAAGGGGTAGACCCTAATACCAATGGTGGAAATGTGGACCCTAATAATGAAGAAGCCACCAAAGAAAAGGTTAATGAGGCATTCCAAAGGCCATTCTTCATGAAAATCTTGGAGAAAGTGTTAGAAAGGGATAGGGAGAAGTATTTTCTAGACCTAGCACAATCGGGGACTAAACTCCCTCACAATGTTTATGTTGATCAACTCAATCAAAAAGAAAAAGGAAACCCGCTCGACATAATGAACAAGCAATTTAAATTATTCCAAATGCAGTCGGACACAATGAAATAAAGCAGGGCTCCTAAATGCTTTTCTATTGAACCTTTGTGTCCATTTTCATTCAACAAGACACTAATTATGGTCTCATTCCCTAGTAATGTTATTTTTCCTAAGTATGATAAGTACAAAGGATCATCCGATCCCCAAGATTATCCAAGGGAGTTTTGTGCATTGAGCTTGGAGTTCATGTATGACACAACATATTTAATGAGGTTATTCCCATGAATTTTAGGAGGAATAGCAATGGAGTGGTTTTCTAAGTTACCCTACGACATCTGTACTTTTGAGGAATTGGCCTCCAAATTTGAAACTCACTATTCCTATAATATCAAACATGATGTTACGATGATTAATTTATGTAATACCAAGAAATGAGAGGGAGAAGGATTCCTACTTTTCCTACAAAGGTGGAGAGCGGTATTCTCTAGATACCCTCAAAGTGTACCCAAAAAGGAGAAGATGGATATCTTCATTAATAGCTTGAGTAATGAGATGATTTATTGGTTAAGATTTCAATGTCCTAGGTCTTTCCAAGACTTAATTGAGAATGGAGTTACTACGGAGGAGGCATTGGTTAAAAGTAGAAAACTTAAGATTTATAAGGAGAATAAAAATACCAACAACAATACCTCCAATAGAAATCAAAATAGAAATCCAACTAATAATAACTGATTTTGGATACGAAATAATAAGAAAGGTGTGGTCAATGATGGATTTTTTGAAGCTAATAATTTGAAGGCCACTCCTTTTACTCTCACAAGAAGACCTACTCAAGTTAACAATGCAAGTCAAGCACCCAAAGTGCCTCTCAACAACAACAACAATAATAATAAAAAATTTGGGAACAATCAAGGGGCTAACAAGCCTAAACCATTCTTTGCACCAACACCTAGAAGGACGTTCACACCTTTGGGTGAACCACTTGAGAATGCATTGAGAACCTTAATTGATAATAAGATTATTGACTTACCTAGGTCTCAACCCTATGAACCACAAATCAAGCCTAATTGGTGGAATGAGTCCAACCATTGTGAATACCATAGGAATCAAGGACACAAAACCAATGATTGCATGTGCCTAAGACATGTGGTGCAAGATTTGATTGACAATGGTGTAATTAAGATAGAAGGGCCCCAAAAAAATGAGGATAATATGGCCTTTAAACAACCTTTCTATAATCATGAGAAAGGTGAATCTTAAACTTCAAACAACCAAGGAAACAACTCTAAAGGTAACAATAATGTCAATTTTTCTCATCATTATGACAATACTATTAATACCTTATCCTGGCATGAGCATGTTGTCAATTTTGTGGTGATTAAGGAACAACCCAAAGTGGATACTTCTAATTCCATCACTAGGGGGAAAACATCAAGGATTATCCTACAAGGGGGTGCTTTGAAATATATTGTTCCTACAAAATCAAATATTTTGGCTGAACAACTATCTACTACAACAAAGCCTTATAGTTTGGTTGATCAATTGCAAAAGACTCCAGCACAAATTTCTATTTTGGAGTTACTAAAACTTTCTCCCAATCACAAGGAGATCTTGGAAAAATCCCTAGTGGAGACTAATTTTCCTATAACTTTGGAGGAAGATAAGTTTCAAAACATGGTAGGACATCTCATTGCACCACATTGCCTTTCATTTTCCAAACAATATGATATGTCCATTACGCATCCTCAAAATTTTCCTTCGCATATCAAAGTTTTAATCCAAAGACATAGGGTCAAGAGAGTTCTCATTGATGGGGGAGCCAGTCTTAACATTTTCACATTGAACCTTGTCAAGTCTTTAGGTTTATCCAAATCGTCCATTGATCCTAAGAAGAAGATTACCATCAAGGCTTATGATGAGGAATAAATATCTTTGGAAGGCATGATAGTGTTACCCATTCAAGTTGGACCTATAATAAAATACACCATATGTTAGGTCCTTGACATGAAGCTAACTTATAATATCTTATTGGGGAGGCCATGAATTCATGAGATGCAAGCGGTGCCTTCCACCTATCATCAATGTATTAAACTTCCACACATGGGTGAAGAAATCACAATTGGAGGAGATTCTAATCCCTTTCAATATTGCAACACATTTAAACATAGTAATTAGCTATTTATTCCTCATAATAGGGAAGGAGTCATCCCTAATGTCACCATTGAAGAAGATAAAGAGGAAGGTACTAAGTTAACATCAAATGCTACATCTACCTCAAACCCTAATTAAACTAACTCATCTACATCAACTAAGGGAAAGGAGAAAGTGAGTTATGAGGGTCAAATTTCACACAAAAATTCAGTTAAAGTTTCTACACCAAAGGTAGAAATTTTTAAACCTTCCAAGGATGAGAGAGAACAAACAAAGAAGGATCATTACCAAAATATGAATGAAATGATGCATAACTTTGAAAAGAAATGTAGAATCAATTCCAAAGGAGTGGGGGAATATTTTGTCTCCCTATTTGATTTTCCAACTTCTCCTAAGACACATGGGAAACCATCAAGTGCTCATCCACCTCACAAATATAACTCTCATTTTGTAAGAGAGAGCGTAAAATCAGCCCTAGAAAAGGAGGACATTGAAGTTTTACAATGGCTTTGCAAAGAGGAATATACTTCAAACAATCCCATTGAAAGAGTACAACACATCAATATCCAAACCAAGCAATATGGAAAAGGATTTCAAATTATGCAAAAAATGGGATAGAAGTGAAGAGGACCCTTAGGAGTCCAGAATAGAGGATTGCTAGAACCCATTGCACCTACTTGGAGATCCAAGGATGAGAAATCTGGAATAGGGTATCAATACAAAGGAGAAAGTTCAAGCCATATGCATGATTTTCATGATCATGTACACATGGTAGGATCTAAAAGTGAGGATGATTTTGGATATTATGAGTGGATTCCCTATCCAAATACTCTTGTCATGATAAAGAGGTTGATGTTATTCATACATATGCTAGCATTCCTAATGTCAAAAGTAAAGACAATGAGAATAAAAGTCCAAATTCTACACAAGCATCAAGGGAACCTCAAGAATCTAATGTAGGTCAAGCATCTAGGGGTAATCAATGGATAGGTCAACCTTGGGTACCTTTGTGGGAGGGTGATTCAAATGTTATATTTAATCCACATGATTTCTTTCCCATGGAAATCCACGAGGAATCTAGTGAGGAAAATTTTGATCCTACTTCCATGGAACACCTTGAGCAAGCACATGTTATATACCTAAGCAATACAATGTAAAAACCATCAAAAAAGGTCATGTCCTTGAACCCTTCGAATGAAAACTTTCCTAATGAGTCTTTAGCCTTGCATCATCCCAAACTCATTGATTGGGATTTAACCGAACCAAATGACTTAATAATACTTTCCCAATGACAATTCAATAGCCCAATACCTAAACACAGTTGAGCCATCTTCTTCCACCAATGAATACAATCCAGACATAATGATAGAGGTAGGGTTCCAACCTCTCAATCCACAAAATAAAAGAAATAAATTAAAAAAAATTAAAAGGTCTAGTGGTGAAAACTACCATGTGGTAGTGCTAGAACCTAAAAAAGTAAAAATATCAGATGTTTCCAAAGGTGAAAACCCAACTATGACACCTAAGGAAGAGAGGTTGGATACCCTACCAAAACATGATGATGAGAGATCTCCTATTCTCATAGAGGCAATGGAAAAGGTTAACATTGGAACTGACTTGGAACCAAATTTTATTCACTTAGCAGCATCACTAACCCCATCAGAAAGCAAGGAGTTCATCTAATTATTTCAAGAAAATAAAATCAAATTTGTGTGGTCATATGTCAATATGTCAGGGTTAGATCCAAGCTTTATAATGCACCATCTTAATGTGAAACTCGATGTCAAACTTGTAAAGAAGAAATTGAGAAAGATGCATCCTCATTTAGCTCTATTAGTCAAAGAAGAATTGGAAAAGCTACTCAAGGTTGGATTCATAAGAGTAATAGCCTATGCATAATGGATCTCCAAAATTGTACCAATTACCAAATATGACAAATCTATTAGAGTATGCATAGATTTTTGATACCTTAACCTTGATTGTCCTAAAGATGATTTTCCATTGCCTAGCATTGATGCTATAATGGATTTAACGAGAGGACATTCTATGTTCTCATTAATGGATATATTTAGTGGATACAATCAGATTCACATTGCACCTAAAGACCAAGAAAATACTTCTTTTACATGCCCTTGAGGAACCTTGTTTTGGAATGTGATGCCCTTCGGTCTCAAAAATGTTGGAGCAACTTACCAAAGAGCAATGACCACTATCTTCCATGACATGATGCATACCTTCCTAGAAGACTATGTGGATGATATTTTAGCCAAGTCACATCAAAGAAAAGATCATCTTCCTATACTAGAAAATATTTTCACAAGGTTGGAGCAATTCATAGTGAGATTAAAACCAAAGAAGTGAGCATTTGGGGTACAATCCAGCAAGCTCTTAGGCTATATAGTTTCTTCAATAGGAATAGAAGTGGATCCAGAAAAATTACAAGCAATAATAGACATGGAAACTCCCAAAAATATTAGTCAAATGATGTCATTTCAAGGAATACTTAATTCCATTAGGAGGTTCATTTCTCAATTAGTGAAAAAATGTCATTTATTCACAAGATTGCTACACAAAGATTACGTTTTTACATGGGATGATGAATGTGAACAAGCCTTCACTTTACTAAAAAAATACTTAGTAACCCCACCTATTTTAATGCCTCTTATAAAAGGAAAACCATTATTACTATACATTTAAGAAACAGAAAGATCTTTGGGGGTCTTATTGGCACAAGAGGATGAGGAAGGAAAGGAAAGAGCTATTTACTATTTGAGTAGAACTTTGATCAAATATGAATTAAAATATAGCTTCATGGAAAGAGATTGACTACAAGTGGTGTTTTCCTCACAAAAAATAATAAATTACATGTTGATGCACAAAGAGAAGTTGATTGCAAAAATTGATCCTTTAAAATACTTGCTTAGTAAAATAGCCCTAACTGGAAGGATTGCTAAATGGGTAATTGGTGTATGTGTTCCAAGGCTTTCTTGCACATCTACCAAGAGACCTAGCTTGTCTCTATTAGAATCCTAAACTTCACTAGGATCTTCCAAATACTTAGATAATTAACTAAGACCTTCTCTAGCTCCTCTCCAAGAGCCCAACACTTTGTGCTTCACCTTGAAAGACTAACACCATGTAGATTCTTCACTTCCTCTCCTACACTTAGAAGGACCTAAGTTGCAACTCCACACTAGGATTCATGAATCATTCTAGGGATGTTAAACATGTTGGAAACCTTCCATATGTTCCCATTTTACTCCATTTTGATGGATCTCTTAACCCTTTTCAGTCGAGATCAAGATTTAGACCCTAAGAAGCCTAATTAGGCCTAATTCCTTGTAGCCTTTTCCAGAGACCTTTTCCCAATTCTTTCAAAAATTTCCCAAAGAACTTGAAAAAATAATCCCACATTCAGATACCCTTTTTTATTTCACAAAGGATTTTGAAAGTTTTAGTCTCCTAAGCCCTCCATACATGGGGTTCCTATTATCTAAGACCAATAGGGCTAATAAGCCTAATTATTAGGACCTTACTGATTTCTCACTCAAAACTTGACCAAATGAATTGGTTAGTTCACAAACTTCTCCATAGAATAAGATTAGGTCATATCCCACCTATTAATACACTTGTCCTATACTTTACTTTCCTTCCCTGCATGAAATGCTCAATTCTTCACCTCCAAACCTCTAACCGGGCACTGTCGGCTCGCCTAGGGCTTGGTACTAAAAATAGAAACTTGACTCCACAAGAATCCTACCTATACATATGTACATACAAATGACTCCCCTAAAATATCCACCTATCCTTAGGATGATCCCATGGTTATATTTCATGGGGGAGCCATGAAATGACAAACTGGTCAGGACAGGACCAGTGAACTCCCTAAACTGAAAACAATTTACTTAAGACCTTAACTAACTCAAATAAAATTAATTACTGAATGGAAAAGTCTTAGGACTATCCTATGAACATAAAAAAATCACTAAATCAAGGAATTCAATCCATATGATAGCACTATCACACTGAAAATCTTGGTTTCTTCATAAAATCAGAGTTGCAGAGCTATATTGATTATGAAAAATTTGTTACAATGAAAAACTATCTCCTCTAGATTCAAGCGTCCATAAATTAGATTCCATATTCCATGTTTCTAGGGCATGTTGGTCTATCTCCCACTCCTATCTTCTAAGGGGGTCCAAAGTAACTGAGTTGCATGCAACATTTGCAATAATTGCAAATGTTTTCATGACAACATTGTAACAACTTTTAGCATCTTTGCCATTATGCCAACATCCTAAGTTTTAGGGACTCTATCCTCTATATCTCAAGGTACCATCTTCATTAATGGCCTCCAAGAATCTCTATGAAAATATTTATGTGTTTAGTACACATTCAAAGCTCAAATACATCACTAAGCTTCTAAGCCTAAGAACATTTAAAAAGATACTAACAATGACTATTTTGGTGACCTTAGTCCTAATGACTAACTCACCTAGTCCATAATGCAATGACCTTCTAAGGTCTAATTAAACATGATACCTTGACTTGGCCAATGTCAAGTACAAGCCAAAAAATTACAACTATGGAGGTTAGCCTAGGTGTGCTCCTGCACCATCCTCCCAGAAACAAAAAGTTCAATCCACCCTTGGATTGAGTAGAGTAGGGTCAATCCCCATCTTCTTAAACTCTATTTCTTTCACCAATACTACATCAACATCTGTTTGACCATGTCTCTTGATCAATTATTCCTTGAATTCTTTGGTTCTAGTCTTCTTGTATACTCGGGTATCTAGTATACTGTCATCTTGCTTAACTGTAGCAAGAGGTAGTTTGAGCTCTCCTACATCTCTGATCACTTCACTAAGGCTTTGATCCATATTTGGTGTTTTTCCTTTTTAATGAACCAGGTCTACAATGTTAAAGATAGGGGAGAGTCCACTATCTTCCGGCAGCTCCACTTAAAAATAATTGTTCCCATACTTTGCTAAGATAGGACAAGGGCCTATCCTCCTGATTTTGAACTTGTGTGGGACTCCTTTCTTAAGTCTAGACTTATTCAGATGCACCATTACTAAGTCTCCCACATTGAACTAAAGTTCTCTTCTAATCTCATCAACCTTAGTCTTATGCTTCATGATGTTCTTTTTCAAAGTCTAACTGCCTGTATCATGTATCTCCTGCATTGCATGAGAAAAATCATTAGCATATCCACTTTCCCTCACTCCATCCTTTAAGTCTCTTATCTCATAGACTCCTCTAGGATGTAGATCATAGACTATCTCAAAGGGACTCTTCCCTATTGACCTATTGATAGTGTCATTGTAGTCATATTCAGCCTATCAAATCAATTGATCACATTGTTGACCATATTCCTTGGTCAAGCATCTTAATATATTTCCAAGTCTTCTATTCACCACTTTTCTCTAACCATTATTTTGCGGATGGTATGCAGACCCAAAGGATAAATTAGTGCCTAACCTTTGCCAAAGAGTCTTCCAAAAATGACTCATAAATTTAGTGTCTCTATCTGACACAATGCTCATAGGTAACCCATTGATTCTTACTATCTCTTTGAAGAAGAGAGAGGATATTTGGATGGCATCATTAGTTGTTTTACATGGCACAAAGTGAGCCATCTTGCTAAATCTATCCACAACTACATAAACACTATCCATGCCTTGTCTTGTCTTGGGTAACCCAGCTACAAAATCCATGCTCAAGCATTCCCATGGCCTAGTGGGGATAGGTAGTGGCTGATATAGGCCTACATTAGAAGAAGTAACTTTGGTATTTTGACATACTATGCAACTTTCCACATACCTCCTAACATCAAGGTTCATTCTTGGCCAATAATAGAACCTTTGAACAAGTTCTTGTGTCTTAGTGATCCCAAAGTGATCACTCAATGCACCATTGTGCTTTTCCTGAATTAAATTCTCCCTAATAGACCCTCTGGGGACACATAACCAATTTCCCTTAAACAAGAGATTTCTTTGCAAAGTATATTCAACATATTTGCTATGGAAATGATTCTTGTATTCAACACATACCTTATAAATGTCTACAAAATCTTCATCATCAATATATAGATCCTTGAAGTGTTATATTCCCATGCTCTTCATTTGAATCTCTTGGATGGTAAGAGCTCTTCTACTCAAATAATCTACCACTTTGTTGAGTACTCCTTTCTTGTGCTTGATATTAAAGGTGTAAGCTTGCAGGTATTCCACCCACTCTTGTGCTTGTGACTCAACTTCTCTTGAGAGTTCAAGAAACTTAAAGCTTGATTATCTGAATAGACTATGAACTCCTTGGGGAGAAAATAGTGCCTCCATTTCCTTAAAGCCTAAACTAATGCATACATGTCAAGGTCATAAGAAGAATAATTCATGTAAGATTCACTCAACTTATCTGAATGAAATACTATTGGTCTACCCTCTTGGCTTACGACAACTCCAATAGCCACACTGCTTGCATCACACTCAATAGTGAAAAGCTTCTCAAAGCTTAGCAAGACTAAGATAGGCTGGGTAGAAATATTTTCTTTTAACAACTCAATGCTCTTGGTGGCTTTATCATTCCATATGAACTTATTCTTCATCCATCCTTTGATTTTGTCCAACATAGGAGCACAAGTAGCACTAAACTCCCTTATCAAGTTCCTATAATACTAAGCAAGGCCATGAAAAATTATTACCTCTGTTGCTTTCCTTGGAGTAGGCCAATTTATGATGGCTTCCACTTTCCTCTTGTACATTTTCATATTGCCATGAGAGAGTAAAAACCCAAGGTACCATAGCTCTATTTTGATGAACTCACACTTCTCCAAGTTGATCATCAACTTCTCCTCATGCAGCTTCTTGAAGACAATCTCAAGGTGTTGAAGATGTTCACTTATTGTCTTACTGTAAATAGTATATCATCAAGATATACTACTACAAATTTGCCAATGTATTCCTTGAGGACTTCATTCATTAGGCTCATGAATGTGGAGGGGGCATTAGATAGTCCAAATGGCATGAAAAGCCATTCATACAAACCTTCATTGGTTTTGAAGGTTGTCTTCCACTCATCTTCCTCTTGTACTCTTATTTGGTGGTAGTCACTTTTCAAGTCTATCTTACTAAAGTACTTAGCTTCACCTAGACAATCCATTAGGTCTTCAATCATAGGAATGGGAAACCTATACCTAATGGTTATCCTATTTATGGCTCTTGAATAAGTACAAATCCTCCAATTTCCACCTTTCTTAGGTGCTAGGATAGTGGGTAGGGCTTAAGGGCTAATACTTTTCTTGATAAGACCTTGGTTTAGGAGTTCTTCTATTTGTCTAGCAATCTCCTCATTTTGTTGAGGGGTCATCTTTTAGGCTCATTTATTAGGTAGGGTAGCTCTTGGTATAAATTATATCCTATGACTTATGGCTCTTTTAGGGGGTAATAATGATGGTTGTCCATCACTTACTATACCTTCATAAGTCTGCAACATGCTTTGTATCTCCTTAGGTAGCTCTGGTTTCTTGTATCCTTTGCCTTCGTTTTCTTCTCTTGGCTTTAGCAACAATTCAAATCCAAATCCTTCTCCTTCCTCCATGGCTTTTAAGAACTCTTTTTCTCCAACCATGAGTACATTAGGACCTGCTATCTTCACTTCTACATCCTCTAACAGTGATTGAATTTTGAAAGTCACTTTTTCCTTCTTGAATGTATAGGAGTTCTTCACTCCATGATAGATAGCTTGGTGGTCAAATTTCCATGGCCTACCTAGGATCAAGTGACATGCATCCATGGGAAACACATCACATATAACCTTGTCCTTATATCTCCCTATAGAAAACTCCACCCAAGACTGCTCATTTACTAAGACATGTTGTCCCTTATTGAGCCATGTGACCTTCTAAGGATGGGTGTGGGGTATACTTGTCATGCTTAGATTGTTGACTACTTCTTTTGACACAATATTTTTAGTAGACCCTGAGTCAATAATGACTCTACATACTTTTCCCATCACCTTGCATTTGATTCTAAATAGGGACCTTCTTTGGCTTGGCTCTTCTTTAACCGGCTCCTTGATCAATGTTCTCCTCATCATTAGATTCTCACTTTCTTCTGAATTCAATGGTACCTCAGGGTGTATCTCTACTACATTTGTCTCCTCATGAACTAGATTTGTCCTCTTGTTACCTCCTTGAGAAGTACTACCCTTCTGTGGACACCTATAGGCAGGGTGCCCCATTTGATTGCAATGATAACATTTCATATTGACAAAGTAATTGTCTATTCCTTGTCCACCACTTCTTCCTCTAAAACTAGAGTTACTTCCTCTACCACCTCTACTAAAGATTCCCTCTTGCTGCTCAGTGTATCTGACTTCTCCTTGAGTCCTTGATTCATAACTCCTTCCACCATAGCCACCTCTTGGTCGTCTACTATCCCTTCCTCTACCTCTTCCTTTGGTGGTTTATTCTTGTTTTCTTTTGCCTTTCTCCTCTATTTTTAAGGCCATTTGATAACATTGGTGGATGGTTTTGAAGTTCACAAGACTCATGTCTTCTTGAATAGAATGCTTGAGTCCATTCAAATACCTTGCTAGTTTGATGCTTTAATCCTCCACCACTTGTGATCTTAAACACAACTTTTGGAATTATTCAGTGTATGCTTGGACATCCAAATCTTTATGTCTGTGATTGTGTCTCCTTCTATGCAGCTAAACATCATAATCATCAGGCAAGTAAGTCTGTTTTATCTTTCTCACCATGCTCTTCCATGTGACTATAGGACTCCTTCCTTCTTTCTCCCTTTTAGTTTGAGTAAGCTTCCACCATGTGAGGGCTAAGCCTCTCAACCTAGATCTGGCCACATTCACTTTTTGGGCCTCTATTACACCATCACATTCAAATTGGTTTTCTATACTATCAATCCAATCTACAACTAAATATGGATCCATTTGTCCACCAAATAGTGGTACACCCTCCAAATATTTTCCACTTAAGGCCTTTAGTGTTTTCAAGAAGGGTTCTTCAACAATAACAGGGTCAAGTGTTGGAGCTTCCTCCTCCAATTCCAGTCCTTTTTCCCTTGCTTCTTCTTCTTCATTTTGTTCTATCTTATCTTCACTTTATCAGCTTTGTCTTGGACTTCACCCAAGAGTTGCTCCATTTGAGACAATCTTTCTCTTAGAACCTTGTTATCTTCTTCTTGTTCTTCTACCTTTTTGGCTAACTCAACATTAGTCACCATGGTTTTATCTTCTACTGATCCCACTAGTGTATTCTCTCCCAGTGATTCAGTAGGTTGAAACATCCACCACAAGCCTGATCTTAATCAACATCTAATACCAATATGGTGTATGTGTTCCAAGGCTTGCTTTCACATCTACCAAGAGACCTAGCTTGTCTCTATTAGAATACTAACCTTCACTGGGATCTTCCAAAGTCTTAGATGATTAACTAAGACCTTCTCTAGCTCCTCTCCAAGAGCCCAACACTTTGTGCTTCACCTTGAAAGACTAACACCATGTAGATTCTTCACTTCCTCTCCTACACTTAGAAGGATCTAAGTGCCAACTCCACACTAGCATTCATGAATCATTGTAGGGATGTTAAACATGTTGGAAACCTTCCATATGTTCCCATTTGACTCCATTTTAATGGACCTCTTAACCCTTTTCTATCGAGATCAAGTTTTAGACCCTAAGAAGCCTAATTAGGCCTAATTCCTTGTAGCATTTTCTAGAGACCTTTTCCCAATTCTTTCAAAACTTTCCCAAAGAACTTGAAAAACTAATCCCACATTTAGATACCCTTTTTTATTTCACAAAGGATTTTGAAATTTTTAGTCTCCTAAGCCCTCCGTACATAGGTTTTCTATTATCTAGGATGAATAGGGCTAATAGGCCTATTTAGTAGGACCTTACTGATTACTCACTCAAAACTAGACCAAATAGATTGGTGAGCTCACAAACCTATCAATAGAGTAAGATTAGGTCATATCCCACCTAGCACTACACTTTTCCCATACTATACTTTCCTTCCCCACATGAAATTTTCAATTCTTCACTTCAAAACCTATAACCAGGCACTGTCAGCTCGCCTAGGGCTTGGTACTAAAAATATCAAGTTGACTCCACAAGACTCCTACCTCTACATATCTATAGACCAATGACTCCCCTAACATATCCACCTAGTCTTAGGAAGATCCCATGGTTATATTTCATGGGGGAGCCATGAAATGACAAATTGGTAAGGATAGGACCAGTGAACTCCCTAAACACAAAAAAATTTACTTAAGACCTTAAACTAACTCAAATCAAATTACTTACTGAATGGAAAAGTCTTAGAACTATCATATGAACACAAAAAAATCACTAAATCAAGGCATTCAATCCATATGATAGCACTGTCACACTGAAAATCTTGGGTTCTTCACAAAATTAGAGTTGCATAGCTATATTGATTATGCAAAACTTGTTACAATGAAAAACTATCTCCTCTAGATTCGAGCCTCCATACATTAGATGCCATATTCCATGTTTCTAGGGCTTGTTGGTCAATCTCCCACTCCTATCTTCTAGGGGGATCCAAAGTAACTGAGTTGCATGTAACATTTGCAATAATTACAAATGTTGTCATGACAACATTGTAACAACTTTTGGCATATCTTCCATTATTTCAACTTCCTAAGTTTTAGGGCCTCTATTCTCTATATCTCAAGGAACTGACTTCATTAATGGCCTCCAAGCATCTCTATGACAACATTTATGTGTTTAGGAAACATTCAAAGCTCAATTCATCCACTAAGATTCTAAGCCTAAGAAAATTTGAAAAGCTACTAACAATGACTATTTTGTTGACCTTAGTCCTAATGACTAACTCACCTAGTTCACAATGCAATGAACTTCTAAGGTCTAATTAAATACTCTACCTTGACTTGGCCAATGTCAAGTACAAGCCAAAACTTTACAACTATGGAGGTTAGTGTAGGTGTGCTCCTGCACCATCCTCCCCCCAAAAAAAAGTTTAATCCACCCTTGGATTGAGTAGAGTAGGGTCAATCCCCATCTTCTTAAGCTCTGAGTCTTTCACCCATATTGCATTAGCATCTATTTGACCATGTCTCTTGATAAAGTGTTCCTTGTATTCTTTGGTTCTAGTCTTCTTGTAGACTCGGGTATCCAGTATACTGTCAGCTTGTTTGATTGTAGTAGGAGGTAGTTTGATCTCTCCTACATCTCTGATCACTTCATTGAGGCTTTGATCCATGTATGGTGTTGGTCCTTTGTAATGAACCAGGTCTATAATGTTAAAGATGGGGGACAATCCACTATCTTTTGGCAGATCCACTTTAAAAGAATTGTTCCCATACTTTTTTAAGATAGGACAGGGGCCTATCCTCCTCATTTACAACTTGTGTGGGACTCCTTTTTGAAGTGTAGACTTATTCAGATGCACCATTACTAAGTCTCCCACATTGAAATAAAGTTATCTTCTACTCTCATTAACCTTAGTCTTATCCTTCACGATGTTCTTTGTCGAAGTCTTCCTGACTATATCATGTATCTCCCGCATTACATAAGAAAAATGATCAGCATATCCACTTGCCTTCACTCCGTCCTTTAAGTTTCTTAGCTCATAGACTCCTCTAGGATGTAGACCATAGGCTATCTCAAAGGGACTCTTCCCTATTAACCTGTTGATAGTGTCATTGTAGGCATATTCATCTTGTCCAATCAATTGATCCCACTGTTGACTATATTCCTTGGTCAAGCATCTTAATATATTTCCAAGGCTTCTATTCACCACTTTAGTCTGACCATTAGTTTGGGGATGGTTTACAAATCCAAAGGATAAATTAGTGCCTAACCTTTGCCAACGAGTCTTCCAAAAATGAATCATAAATTTAGTGTCTCTATATGACACAATGCTCATAGGTAACCCATTGATTCTTACTATCTCTTTGAAGAAGAGAGTGTAACACCCCAAAATTGGCATCTTGCAACCCTAACCAATTTTGTTGCATTTGTCATTCTTCTGAATCATCAAAGTCCTATTGTACTAGGCAATTCTGATTTTTGACTGACTCTACTCGACCTAAGTGTCAAATGCAGAAAATCCTAAATGTGTATTAATTGTACATTATATTTAATTCCTAAATATCAATCAATTAACAAAACAAAACCAATGATTGAATTCATTTAATTATCAAGTCCTAGCACTTTAATTAAATTAAATTCACCCCTTTTAGCTAAAAAACATGAAAATGAATTAAATAATATTTAATTATTAAATAAATATCCTCATTTCAAAACTTGAATTTAATTATTTAGATAATTGAGGAAAAACACATTTATGAGGTCATATTCTATTTATTTATTTAAATATTCTGTCAAAAATCTTCTTTTCAGTTCAGAAATAGAAATTTTGAATTAACTGTGCTGTAAAGAGAAAGAAAACATTTAAAATAAAAAAGAAAACAGTTAAAAACAAAGAGAAAATAGTTCATTATTTTCTTTTAATGAAAAACTTGTTAATTTGAACTAGCTTTTCTATCTGTTTTATTTCAAAAAGGAAACTTTCTATTCTGAGTAGGCTCTCAATCTATAAAAGAGCTCCCATTTCTCATTGAAAACCCCCAGTCATTTTTATGCATTGTTAGAATAACGAATTGCTACTTCATTTTAGTTGATAATCTCATTTACATTAAGCTCATTTGCAATAGAATAACTTCAATTTTTTAGATTAATTGTATTGCAATCATGTCTTAGTTTAATATTGCATCTTTCATGTTTTTAGATTAATCTTGCATTACATTGCATCATATTCATGGAGAAAAATCTTTCATTCTTAGATTGGTCTATGGTTGTGAGACTCTCGTTCTGAGAGCTATTCAAAACCCCATCTAGATAGAAGATAATAGGTCAAATCATATAGGCATGCAAGATGAATAAATCATATTCACTTCTCTATGTGGCTGATGAACAAGGACTATGTTGAAGTGTATGGTTGAATAACAAGGCCAAATTTAGCATATACATTTCTGGTGCCCACTGTGGGGCTCGAAAAATTACTTTTTGGCCTCATTCTACACTTTTTTTGATCAATTCTAGTTTTCGTCCGTACGGCTCTATAATGAAAGTTCACACAAAATTTCTCTTATAACCGCACAAAGTTTTGCAAGTACATGCATTTCTTCATGCAATTTGATGTGTTTCTTCATGCGGATCCTAATACTTCTACACATCACATTTGACTCCAGTGAGCTTTAAATTTCAGTTTTTTTTAATATCTCTATTTCTGCTGATGTATGACCACTAATGGTTTCTGTTTTCTATTGACTGTATTTTTCTAGTTTTATCTTTGAAACAACTTAATGGTGGTTTGCAGGATGCTGAAATGAAGAGAGAAATTACAAACTACTAATGCATTTAATATAGGATGCTTGTCGATGACATACGTGTTTTCACAAAACTCTCATGTCTATTTTTAGTATTTAGAACACACTTTGGTTGGTGCATGATTGAAGTGTTTTCTAGTTTGTAATTCCAAGAATTATATGAACGTATCCTTTCACCTTGCCTTTATAGATCTTGGGTGTAAGAGAAATTCATATGATTCTTCTACTGTGGCTACCTCCCAAGAGCTTTAGTAGAGCTAGTGAGAGTTGATGCCCAACCGATAACAAGCTAAAGCCAAGCCTTTCAAACCAGTATATAAAAAATTCCATTGTGATTAATCTCATAATGGATAGGTGTGAATTCATTGTGGAAACCAAAATCTCCTCCAGTACCCTAGTCATGCGTTAAAGTCCTGACATCGTTAATGTGAAAGCCTTTCTTTGAAAGGATTAGGAGAGCCCCCTTAATTGGTAAAATGACTTGATCACAACCACTTGAACGGATGTCCTTACTAAAAACTATTGTTATAGTATCCAAAATCCCTCTATCTGTTGGTGCAGAAGGTCAGAGACCGACTAAGATGCCCCACACTTTTAAGGCTCTAAGTAGAGACAACAACCCTTTGGGAAGCAATTTCTTTGGTGTTTGAAGCTTGGTGTGCCTGAGAAGTGAGTGCACATGTAAGGAGGAGCCTGTGCCTGCAAACTTCTAAGTTGTCCACTATGAGTAAGCATAGCTGAACTTTGGTTCAAGTGGGGATTCAACAGATACTACCCTGGCTATCCTAGGATTGTGATGTGTCTGTTCTCATACTACAAAAATTATTATTAATGTGTTTTGCATGGGTGTATCATTTAAACAATCGAAATAAATGTCAAATCACACAAACTGTCAAACTTGAACATGTCCAAAACAATTTGTAACTCAAACTCTCTGTCAGAAAAAAACATGATCCTGTCTCAGAAAATGCAATCTGGTCTTAACTATCTGATTCTGTAGAATTTCATTTTTTACTGCCAAGTCTCACGTGATATTCTGCCATCTTGGTGTCATTGTCTGCAAAACTTTGTGTGAGACACTGGCAATCATCGTGCGACATTTTGCAATCTTACTGTCATTTATTCACAAATCAGTCACTTCTATTCACCAGTCTATCATCCTATTTCATGTGGGAATTTATTGTTTTGCATGAGCCTGAGTGAATCCTCATGCGAGAATGTACTTCTTCGCATGAGTCTAAAGCATTTTGTCAAAATAGCAAGCAATTTCCCATCTATCAATCATCCTTTTGCAAAATCTGATCTTAGTTCTGGGTCTATTTATCTGCATACAATCTGCAACTTGGTTTCTTGGGTTGAGAATTACATGATTCATTCTTAAACTGGTCTCGTACCTTATGTCACAACAGTCACCTCTTGGCTGTTCTAGCCTCATTTTCGATGATTTGCACCAAGGATAATTCACCTTTTGGCAATTTCTATGCATCTACTTTGAGACAGTTTCAAGTGTGGTCCTAGTTCACATCCCTTGTTCAATATTTGTCTATGACTGTTATAACTCGAAGTGGAAAAATATTCCCTTCAATTAATCAAGATGAATTTGTGCTTTCCACACCATTTCTGGCTACATCTAGTGAGGAATCATCTCGATCTCCCTCTCTAGTACTTCAACCTTACGTCAAATGATCATTTCCAATGGATTTTAGTCAGGTTCAAAACCCTTTGTTCCAAGAGGATCTAAATTTTGAAAAAACTCAACCTTCTCATACTGAGTCTTTACACATTGAACACTTGCATTCTAGAAAGATGGCAGATCATGACCAATTAGGTGAGCATAGTAGAGATGATCTCTCTACAACCAGGGGTAAATTCCCTTTTCAAGACCCTCCTCTTGATGAAGAGAAAGAAATAACCCAAGGGGGTATCTTAGAAGCTCTCAATAATAAAAACTTCATGAGAATGATAGCGGTCCTAATGAAAGAAGAGAAGGAGAAAAACCTTCTCAAATTGGCCAACCAAGGAGCCAAACTCCCCTCCAATTACAAGGTAGAGATACTTGTTAAGAAAGAGGAAGAAATTGAAAACTCCCTCTTGCAAAAGAAAATGCAATGCATGCAAGAAAAACTCATTCAACTCATGAAGCTTAAAGACAAACCCGCTACACTATTCACACTGGAAAGTATTTTTCCATTCCTATTTTATAAGAGTCTATGCATGCCTCCTTTCCCCAAAGGAGTTGAACTTCCCAAGTACGATAAATACTTGGGTACATATGATCCTAAAGATCATTTGAGAGAGTTTGGTTCTCTCTCTATGGAGTTCATACATGATCCAACCTACCTCATGCATCCCTTCTCACATAGTTTTGGAGGATCGGCTATGGAGTGGTTCTCTAGACTACCAAATGGCATCAAAACTTTTGATGAAATTGCCAATTTTTTTCTACAAAACTATTCTCAAAACATCCAACATCTAGTTCACATCCAAGATCTTTGCAACTTGAAACAAAATCATGGGGAATCCTTCTTAACATTTCTCCAAAGATGGAGACAACTTTATACAAGATATTCTTGCAAAATACCTGAATTTGAAAAGTTGGACATCTTTCTAGACAATCTTCTTCCCAACTTTGGATATCAAGTACAGTTGCAAGGTCCTTTAACCTTTGATGAAATGATTAAGAAATCTGTGAGAATTGAGACGTTTATGGTTAAGAAAGGAGAACTGACCTTACACAAGGAAAATAAACAAGGGTCTTCCTCCTGAAGAAAAGATAAACCCAAATTTCCCAACAAGAACCAAAATGTTGTGAATGATGGAGTTGTAGACAATGTGACTCCCAAGCCTTCAAAGGATGCTTTTAATCTCACTACCATAATGCAGGAAGCCAAAGCCATTGAACAGGCTCTGATAGAATCCAAACTGAGTACTTTGTGCATTTTTTTGGCTCTAAACCTTGGGCTCCTAGACCCAAGCATGAATTCACTCCTTTAGGAAAACCTCTTGATGTGATTTAAAAGACTCTCTTGGACAACCATTTACTCACTCCACTAGATAATTCATGACCTTATGGTCCGCAACCAAGACCCTCTTGGTGGAATGAATCTGCTTATTGTGATTTTCACCAAAACAAAGGTCATAAAATGACTACTTGTCTTAAATTATGGCATAAAATCTAGGATCTCATTGATAGTGAGGTTATTGTTGTGGGAGGTCACAATAAGAACTCAGACCACCAAGCTTTTAAAGACCCATTTCCTCCTCATGGTAAGGGTGAGTCATCCAAAGGCAAAAATATAGATGCCAAGGTCAACTATACATACACCAATAATGACAATGTCATTAATATGGTTGCACCTGTTCATACTGAATACTATAACGCTATCATTCTCAAGGGAAGGGAAGATACTCCCAAGCCCAAAAATCCTTTTATCTTGTGAGGGTCTATGTCTCAGTCCTCCAAACAAGAACAATATTAGGTTAGTGCAAACATTGTTACTTGATCTCATGCTAAGATCATTCTTAAAGGCCCCGAGCCTTCTATGTCTACACCAACACAACCTGCAGACAAAACTACTGTTGGATCTACCAATAAGAATCCAAAATTAGGTTTCTCATCTAATGCTTCCAATTACAACATTCTAGAGGAATTATAATGTACTAATGCTCAGATCACCATCTTTGAGCTGCTGAAAAGCTCCCCTGCTCATAGGGATATCCTTAATAAATCCCTCACTGAGGTAAATGTCCCAAAAGATATCAATCTTGACTAGTTTCAATCCATGGTAGGTCACTTTAGCTCCTCCCATTACTTGTCTTTCTTTGAGGAAGACAACCATTCTTTGAATCACAACATAATAACCCCTTGCACATTGAAGTCATGATTGGTCCAAAGCGCGTTCATCATGTTCTCATAGATAACGGTGCTGGCCTCAACATTTGCTCTGCTAGTTTCCTTACTGAGTTAAGCTATGACAAAGACTACATAGATGGTCACAAAAATATTACTATTAAATAATATGATGAAGAAGAATGAAAATATAAGGGGCTAGTTGTGTTACCTATTAGAGTCAGCCCTATTGAAACAGATGTTATATGTCAAGTGCTTGACATTCCTTTAGCATACAATATTCTGTTGAGAAGGACATGGATCCATGAAATATAGGCTGTCCCTTCAACATACCATCAGTGCATTAAGTTCCCATTCCAAGGCTCTAAAGTGACTATACCTGCTAATACACGCTATGATTACAACACACTCACAAAATCTACTGATATCTTTGTACCCACCAATAGAGAGTCTATTGAGCTCCTCGAGACTTAACTAAAGGAAATGGAAAAGGGTCTGATACTCAAGGAAACTGACATGGGAGGGTATCAGATTGAACCTGTTCTATCTATTACATCTCTTCCTTTATCTCTGTGTTCTTTTGGGAGACCTTCTGAACACACTAAGCCTTTTGCAGTTCCTCCTCAAATAAAATATGGTGGTACCTATGTACAGGCCACAATACCATTAGAAGAAGAAGAAGCTAAAAATAGGGCTATCAAATCTTGGATCTATAAAGGAGAAGAAAATTCTAAGAAAACCACTACACCTTATGACATAAAACCTAAACAGTATGGAAAGGGTCTAACTATTATGCAATGCTTTGGTTACAAAGGAAATGGTCCCATAGGTGCAAATCATAAAGGATTGATTGCACCTCTTGAAGATATTGGTTGTCGAATATGAAAATCTACAGGTATAGGCTTCAAGAAGCTCACATTTCAATTGGGGATAAAAAAACATTGTACCTCACACAGATCAACAACCAACACCTAAAGATACATCCAAAATTGAAGAGTCTAAAGATAGCTCTGATGAGGACTACTTCCCTTGTCCCATTCCTGCAGACCTGGGAGCATTCTTTGTTGAGCCAGATGATTTCATACTTCTTGTTAGTATAGTTGAGACTGACACCAATTTTGATGACACCACTTCACTTGCTCCATTAACCTATGAGAGGTGGAAAGAAATGCAAATGGTAAATCCAGGTCATCAGGGTGATTTGTATGTACCACCACACTTTCAAGAGTAGTTTGAATAGGAATCCCAGCCACTTCTCACTAAACAAGAAGTGGATGATGCTGCAAACACTCATGAGGTACCTAGGTCAAGAGGTATGCAGACCCAAAGGATAAATTATTGCCTAACCTTTGCCAAAGAGTCTTCCAAAAATGACTCATAAATTTAGTGTCTCTATCTGACATAATGCTCATAGGTAACCTATTGATTCTTACTATCTCTTTGAAGAAGAGAGAGGCTATTTGGATGGCATCATTAGTTGTCTTACATGGCACAAAGTGAGCCATCTTGCTGAATCTTTCCATAACTACATAAACACTATCCATGCCTTGTCTTGTATTGGGTAACCCAACTACAAAATCCATGCTCAAGCATTCCCATGGCCTAGTGGGGATAGGTAGTGGCTGGTATAGGCCTACATTCAAATAAGTACCTTTGGCCTTTTGACATACTATGCAACTTTCCACATACCTCCTAAAATCAAGGTTCATTCTTTGCCAATAATAGAACCTTTGAACAAGTTCTTGTGTCTTAGTGATCCCAAAGTGACCACTCAATGCACCCTTGTGCTTTTCTTGAATTAAATTATCCTTAATAGACCCTCTGGGGACACAAAAATGATTTCCCTTAAACAAGAGATTGCTTTGAAAATTATATTCAACATATTTTCTATGGAAATGATTCTTGTATTCAACACATACCTTATAAATGTCTGCAAAATCTTCATCATCAACATATAGATCCTTGAAGTGATCTATTCCCATGCTCTTCATTTGAATATCTTAGATGGTAAGAGCTCTTCTACTCAAAGCATCTACCACTTTTTTGAGTAATCCTTTCTTGTGCTTGATATTAAAGGTGTAAGCTTTAAGGTATTCTACCCACTTCATGTGCTTGTGACTCAACTTCTCTTGAGAGTTCAAGAAACATAAAGCTTGATTATCTGAATAGACTATGAACTCCTTGGGGAGGAAATAGTGCCTCCATTTCCTTAAAGCCTAAAATAATGCATACATTTCAAGGCCATAAGAAGAATACTTCATCTAAGCTTCACTCAACTTCTTTGAATGAAATGCTACTAGTCTGCCCTCTTTTCACACTCAATAGTGAAAAGATTCTCAAAGCTTAGAAAGACTAAGAAAGGTTGGGTATAAATATTTTCTTTTAACAACTCAAAGCTCATGGTGGCTTTCTCATTCCATATAAACTTAGTCTTCATCCCTCCTTTGATTTTTTCCAACATAGGAGCACAAATAGCACTAAACTGCCTTATGAACTTCCTATAATACTGAGAATGGCCATGAAAACTTCTTACCTCTATTTCTATTCTTGGAGTAGGCCAATTTATGATGGCTTCCACTTTACTCTTGTCCATTTTTAGATTTCCATGAGAGAGAAAAAACCCAAGGTACACTAGCTATATTTTGATGAGCTCACACTTCTCCAAGTTGATCATCAACTTCTCCTCATGTAGCTTCTTGAAGACAACCTCAAGGTGTTTAAGATCTTCACTTATTTTCTTATTGTAAATTAGCATATCATCAAGATATACTACTACAAATTTTCCAATGTAGTCCTTGAGGACTTCATTCATGAGCCTCATGAATGTGGAGGGGGTATTAGAAAATCCAAATTTCATGACAATCCATTCATACAAACCTTCGTTGGTTTTGAAGGCTATCTTCCACTCATCTCCCTCTTGTACTCTTATTCGATGGTAGCCGCTTTTAAAGTCTATCTTACTAAAGTACTTAGCTTTACCTAGATAATCCATTAGGTCTTCAATACTAGGAATGGGAAACCTATACCTAATGGTTATCCTATTGATGGCTCTTGAATTAGAACAAAGCCTCCAAGTTCCACCTTTCTTAGGTGCTAGGATAGTGGGTACGACACAAGGGCTAATACTTTTCTTGATAAGACCTTGGTTTAGGATTTATTCTCTTTGTCTAGCGATCTCCTCATTTTGTTGAGGGGTCATCTTGTAGGCTTCTTTATTAGGTAGGGTAGCTCCTGGTATAAATTCTATCCTATGACTTATGGCTCTTTTAGGAGGTAATTTTGATGGTTTTCCATCACTTACTATACGTTCATAAGTCTACAACATGCTTTGTATCTCCTAGCTCTGGTTTCTTGTCTCCTTTGCCTTCATTTTCTTCTCTTGGATTTAGCACCAATGCAAAGCCAACCCCTTCTCCTTCCTCTGTGGCTTCTAAGAACTCATTTTCTCCAACCATGAGTACATTAGGACCTGTCATCTTCACTTCTGCATCCTCTAATAGTGATTGAATTTTGAAAGTCACTTTGTCCTTCTTGAATGTATAGGAGTTCTTCACTCCATCATGGATAGCTTGGCAGTCAAATTTACATGGCCTGCCTAGGAGAAAGTGACATGCATCCATGGGAAACACATCACATAGAACCTTGTCCTTATATCTCCCTATAAAAAACTCCACCCAAGCCTGCTCATTTACTAAGACATGATGTCCCTTATTGAGCCATGTGACCTTGTAAGGATGGGTGTGGGGTATCCTTATCATGCTTAGCTTTCTGACTACTTCTGACAATGTTGTCAATAGACCCTAAGTCAATAATGAATCTACATGCTTTTCTCATCATGTTGCATTTGATTCTAAATAGGTACCTTCTTTGGCTTGGTTCTCCGTTAACCAACTCCTTGATCAATGTTCTCTTTATCATGAGGTTCTCACCTTCTTCTGAATTCAATGGTACCTCAGGGTGTGTCTCTTCTACATTTGTCTCCTCATGAACTAGATTAGTCCTCTTGTTACCTCCTTGAGATGTACTACCCTTCTTTGGAAACCTATAGCCAAGGTGCCCCATTTTATTGCAATGATAACATTTCATATTGGCAAAGTAATTGCATCTTCCTTTTCCACCACTTCTTCCTTTGAAATTATAGTTCCTTCCTCTACCACCTCTTGCTGCTCAGTGTATCTGAAATTTCCTTGAGTCCTTGATTCTGAACTCATTCCACCATAGCCGCCTCTTGGTCCTCTTCTGTCCCTTCCTCTACCTCTTCCTTTGGAGGTTTGTTCTTGTTTTCTTTTTCCTTTCTCCTCTATTTTTAAGGCCATTTGATAACATTGGCAGATGGTTTTGAATTTCACAAGACTTGTTTCTTCTTGAATAAACCACTTGAGTCCATTCAAATACCTTTCTAGTTTGATGCTTTCATCCTCCACCACTTGTGATCTTAAACACAACTTTTGGAATTCTTCAGTATATGCTTGGACATCCAAATCTTTATGTCTAAGATTGTGTCTCTTTCTATGTAGCTGATGTTAGAAACACTGAGAGGGGGGGTGAATCAGTGTTTGTCTATTAATTACTTTTCAGCAACTTAAACATAAATCAAACATACATTGAATGAAGATTAACATAAGAACTCATAACACATGATATGATTACGGGGAAACCTTGATCAGAGGAAAACCCCAGTGGGAATTAGTACCCACAAATATTGTACTAGGTATAATGAACCTGTTAAAGTTCCTTTTCCCTATTAGAAGCAGTCTTTACAATATGAGTATAATGACCTGGTTAAAGGTCGGACCCTATTATGAGTCTTTTACAAAACCCTGTTAAAGGTATATGGTTCACTACCTAAGCTCACTTCCCAATAGGATGAAGGCTACAACCTTTCGAAAGATGATATACACTATATCAAAATGAACTACTCTTATGAAACTATTGTTTGATCAGTTTCATGTATGCATGAATGCTCTTACTCTCTTAAAAAGCTATATCATATATTGACTTCATTTTACTACTCTTGTGTATCTTCCTCTTACATAATAATCAACGCTTGTAACATAGCTTTACATAACATACTTATATGTTCATATCTGAATAGGCGCGACCCAAAACAAAACACTAGTTGGCCCTAAAACAAAATATACAATGCTTTCGAACAATTCAGCTCAAGCGTGTTTACTACAATTTTAATTACATCATTACAAACATATAACCAAAGGCGCTTAGCCATTACATTCCAAAATAATTCATGCTGATCAAAACAACAGTCGGCTTCCATGCTCTATCTTTTGGACTGCTGGTCTACTGATGTACTTGTAACTTTTCTACACTTTTGTTCTATACTATGCATTTCTGGATGTACCATGTACATGTGTCATACAATATATATTTGAACATGCATACACTGACTAGATCTCTCGCACGTGCACTGATGTGTTGATCATTGAGTATCTCTATCTGCTCTATTTTCTTTACTTAGTCATTTTGTCTTTTAAGATAGAAACTAAACATGACTTTTTTTCCATGATGAGAACACAAAATGAGTCATGCATCCTCAAGAAGTAAACTTTCCAATAATCTCCCCCTTTTTCATTTATGGCAACAAAGGAATGTGGCCAAGTTACTCAAAATTACTTATCACAAAAAATGACTGTATATCATAACATTTCATTGATATATACATATACTTCTCTACTTATACACATTCTATATTACTCCCCCTTTGACATTAATGACAAAGGTGTACAAAAACTTGTAATTCTTCTACATACTTACTCCATGTGAACTTCAGGGTACACAATTTGAAGAGATTAGATCTATTTCTGCCAAAATACTTTCATTGCATCAACAGTTTGTAGATGCGCATATAGGACATATGTCAGTTTCTCCATTTTCATCAGATCCATGCAAGGACCTTGATCATATGTCACCATGGTGTCATCAATCTATTTGATGTTCTCATTAAGGACTACTAGAGATGGCGCAAGTGCATTTCTTAACTGGGTTTGTCTTATTCTTATCTTGCTGATTTCCAATTTTGCCTTCTCAATTTTATCCAACTATCCTTGATAGACATTATTGCGTATGTTCATGTATTGGATGGATGTTTCAACTAATTTTCTGATGCTATCCACCATTAACGTTGCCTCTTCTACCTTTTTAGTGTGCTCAGAAGTGAACTTCACTCTGTCCATGTAGTTAGCTATAACTTTCTTGCCTTTAGCTGCCAATTATATCAGTATTGATTGCCCAATCTTTAAGGAGTTCAAGTCTAAGGTAAAGTTCTTTACTAGATCATTTAGTCTCTCCTTCTTATATTCATCTTCAGCAATCTTAGTAGTAGAGTCTACTAAACTTGTAAAGTGTGATTTGAAGTTTGTCAAAATGTTGTCCACATCTTCAACTAATTGGACTTTGGCTACTTTCTGATCAGCAGGCACTAAGTCATTCAATATGTTCACTATTTCCAAAAAATGAGGGTTCCTCATCACTTGTTTCTCTTTTTCCTTTTCCATAGAAAGAACACTGATCTTGATTAGGTCTTCTTCTCCCCATGCATCCAAACTTGCTAAATCAGGAGTTAACCTTGACAACAATGAGGTAGATGGTTGAGTGGATGGTGAGAATATAGTGTTCTGACTAGTATCCATGCATTCAACCTTTACTAGTATCTCTTTTATTGGTGTCTTATCACCTTGAATATCATCTTGAGTATCTTTTTCTTCATTTAAGTCAATTTGATCATTGATGGGAACTTCATCCTGTTGTGCAGATGTATCATCAATGTACATTTCTTTAGTGCTTACAAATTCCTTGTCAACTGTGTCCATATCTTTTTCAGAAGTAGTCATGGATATCTTTATATTATCAACTACTATAGTGTCTTCTGAGTCTTTATTTGTATCAGAAGTTATGGTCACTGTGGGCGCTGAAACTTGTGGACCTGTTATAGGTGCTTTCTGAATCATTGGTTCTGTAGCCTATTTAGGAGGAGCTGGAGTTACTTTTGTAGTAGGTTCCATTGGTGGATACATGTGTCTATCCATAAACACTTGTGCATATGCCTTTTCAGTCTCCTTACCTATCTGTTCATATTCTTTGTTCATAATCTATAGGGTCCTTGTCTTAGTTCAGAGATGAGGCTTTACCAGATCTAATAATATAGCTTTCTCATCATGCGAGCATATAGGGAGAAGAGTATCCAATGTTTCTTCTCTAATCTTCATGTCTTCCTCTATTGCATGTCTTTTCATGATCTCTAATAAGTTCCATAACTGATCCGATATCACTGTCTTGAGTTCAAGAACTGTCTTCTTAAACTTGATCATATGAGATATGATCATAGAATGTATCTTAGTCTTATCTATTTCTTGATACTTGTCATAAAAGTTAGAGAGTGTATCTAATCTCCCTTCATTTACAATTCTATTTTTCAAAACATTTAGACTAGGTCTAAATCCTACCTCAGGAGGAGCTTGAGTATTCTTTTCTTTGCTCTGAGTGTTCCTTGAGGATAGGTGATTTGTGGGTGCCTGTTTTCTTCCTCTAGTCTTCTTGCTTGGGGTAGATAGTGGAGATGAATCTAAGTCAATGGTGGTAGAGGGCACAGAGGTGCTCTCTACTTTCTTCTTCTTCTAGATCTATTAAGCTTTCTCAAGTTCTTTTTCTATCTTGGCATCTCTAGCTTTGTCAAGATCTTCTTGAGTGACTCCATAAACTTTTAGTATGTTAGATGTAATTCTGGATGCTTTCCTTTCATTATCAACACTGTGTAAGATAGTATCCACTTCATTGGTCTTCTCTCTGTAAGTGCCCCACCTAGGCTCATTAGGATCTTTGGGTGCTGATAATAGAACTTGCGCATATCCTTCTAGCACATGTTCTTCCACTTCATAACCAAGAGGATGAATCCATTTGGTTCTAGGTTCAACTGCCTCCATGCAAGTGAAATCTATTTCTACCATGAAACATATGGTATCCTTATATTTGTCAACTATTTTCTCAGATAATCTGAACCTATTCTGCATTTTGATCCTGAATGTCTTAATATCCATATCCATGGCATCCCTTGCACTACTCTCTAAAGTGGCCTTAAGAGAAATCTGAGACATTGTGGGTTTGCTCCTATCTAGATAAAGGTTTGCAACCTTTCCAACTATATGGAAATACAAGTAGATGATCAGAGATCCAAACTTGAATGTCTTTCTCCTATCATGCTTGATGATTCAAATGTTGTCAATCAATTGACCGCGCAAGATCTCACATAGGTTGTATTGAATTTTATCCTTCACCATTCTGATAACTGCTAGGATTGTTGTTGTAGAGACACTGTTCAACCTGCTTTCTTGCTAAAACTTATACCCAAGTATCATAGTTAGGAGTGTTATGACATCTTCTTTGATAGGATCAACTGTCATTTCACGCTTGTTACTTCTAGATAAGCAAACTTGTTCAATTTGTTTCTTGACATCCTTACCAATAGGAAAAACTGGTCCAGTCTTTGGAAGTCTAGTTAATTCATGGATTAGGTTTGTAGTGATGTGCACAGGGACCTCACCAATCCAATAAAGATCATCATGTATTCTAATTAGAAAAATATTCACCCATTCTGGCTCATCAAACTCATGCGCATTCGAGTATTCAAAAATAGGGTTATCAATCAAGTGCTCAAACTCATCCTTGAATGTGTAATTAGGTTTCATCATAGATCCCATATGAGTGGATATGCTGACATCTCCTACTGTTTCCTTTTTACAGTAAATGTACGCATGGATATCTTCCACATGAACAACACCTAGCTGGGTTTTGGAGAAAGCCCCTTCCACATCATCCAGTATAGATTTGAATTGATGTTTCTTGAATACAAATCTCTTCCTCTCTGCTATATCAAACAAAACTAGGGTCGCCATACTTACTTGGAACTTGCTTAAGTAGGGTTCCATGAAATTCCAAAATGCAGGACTGCTAGGGTTCCGTTCCAAACTTCTTATCTATTCGCTTAACTATCAAATCTATTATGCTTCCATGCCTTGATGTCTAGTGCTTTAATGCTTTCCAAATTCTATGCTCTTGAATGCAAGTGTGAAGAAGATCGAACACTTACTTTCTTTTATACAATCTATTGCATTTAATGTTTGCAACCATACAAAAATTACTTAGAGATTTTGAAACTTTGATTCTGATGTATTTTAGACAATGCATGAATGCATATTTCAATTTTTATGTGCTTATAACCATGAATTCATAGGCGCATACTCAGAGGTGAGTATACCAACCATGCAGGGGTCCTGAGCTAGAATAGCTCCCCCTAGGACCAAGAAGGTATATTCAAGCAGAAGTAGAGGGTGTGTCCACTGTGGATGCATCAACTACTTTGTCAAAATCATTGTCCTTCTTTACTTCAACCCAAATTTTGCTTGAATCTTCATTTTCTTGAACAAACTTGACTTCTCCTTTTTATTTAAATAGTGACTTCTTAGGATCCTCTTGCTTTTGAGTTCTGGATCTGCAAAATCTTGAGATGTGTCCAGCCTTTCCACATGTGTGACAAATGATAGGAGGTCTGATGCTCTTTTTCATCATACTACATTTCTTCGTTGTGTGTCCATTGTAGTTACATATCTGACATGTGGTGTTCAGCAAATTTCTTTGAGGTCGATTTCTCTGATTGTTTTGAATCCTTCTTCTTTGATTCTTCTGTGACTAATTTCTTTGATTTGTTCTGCAGTGTATAGCCCTATGAACAAAATTATTACAGGAGAAAAAATAGCCATTAAAATGTCTTACCCCTTTGCAATCTCTTGCCAAATGACCATGTTTGTTACATGCATAACAAGTTCTATTAACTTGCTTGATTTCCCCTTTAGGTGGATCTGTTTTAATCTCTTCAACATTTTCAACTTTCTTTACTTTTGAAGATGCTTCATGAGGTTTCTTTCTTTCTTGAAATGAATTGACTTCAATTTGTGCTACACTGAATCCAAGACTAGTAGTGTCACCTTTTTGCTTTTGTGCATTAAGCTAAGATTGAAGTGAATCAGAACTTGTGTGGAGTTTGTCAATCTTGTCCTTTGCTTTTGTTAATTCAGATTCCAAATTATTCTTTATGTTTTCCAATTCCAGGACTTTCATGTTTTCTTTCAAGAGTTCATCATCTAGTTGTTTGTTTTCTTTGATCTTTTCTTCAATAGAAATTTGGCTGTGTGTGAGCTGTTCATCTAGATTTTCAACTTTATCTTTCAGAGACATATTCTCTTCATTGATATTTTTGATCATTTTCCCTAAATCACTTGTAGAACAATCTTTCAAATCTTTTCTTAATTTCTTGATAAGCATTTGTGAGCCATCAACTTTCAGTCTAAGTTCTTCATTTTCTTTTTTAGATCTATCAAGATCTTCAAGAGCTGCTTCAAGATTCTTTTTCAAATGTTTTTCTTTTGCTGAGTCCATGATCTCCTCAAGTGGTTAAACATGTTTGCTGAGGACCAGAGCTCTGATACCAATTGTGAGAAACACTGAGAGGGGGGGGGTGAATCAGTGTTTGTCTATTAATTACTTTTCAGCAACTTAAACATAAATCAAACATACATTGAATGAAACTTAACATAAGGAGTCATAACACATGATATGATTATGGGGAAATCTTGATCATAGGAAAACCCTAGTGGGAATTAGTACCCACAAATATTGTACTAGGTATAATGAACCTGTTAAAGTTCCTTTGCCCTGTTAGAAGTAGTCTTTACAATATGAGTACAATGATCTGGTTAAAGGTCAGACCCTATTAGGAGTCTTTTACAAAACCCTATTAAAGTTATATGGCTCATTGCCTAGGCTCACTGCCCAATAGGATGAAGGCTACAACCTTCTGAAAGATGATATACACTATATCAAAATGAACTGTTGTGATGACACTACTGTTTGATCAGTTCTGTGTATGCACAAATGCTCTTACTCTCTTAAAGAGATATATCATATAGTGACTTCATTTTACTGCTCTTGTGTATCTTCCTCTTACATAATAATCGACACTTGTAACATAACTTTACATTACATACTTATATGTTCATATCCAAATAGGTGCGACCCAAAACAAAACACTAGTCAGCCCTAAAATAAAATATACAACACTTCTGAACAAGTTAGCTCAAGCGTGTTTACTAAAATTTTAATTACATCATTACAAACATAGAACCAAAGGCGCTTAGCCATTACATTCCAAAATAATTCACGCTGATCAAAACAGTAGTCGGCTTCCATGCTCTATCTTCTAGACTGCTGGTCTACTGATTTTCCTGTAACTTGGTCTTACTATTGTTCCATACTATGTGTGTCTAGATGTAGCATGTACACATGTCATACAACATATATCTAAACACGCATATGCTAAATAGATCTCTCACACATGCACTGATGTGTTGATCACTGAGTATCTATGTCTACTCTATTTTCTTTACTTAGTCATTTTGTCTTTTAAGACATAAACTAAACATGAATTTGTTGCCATGATAGCAACACAAAATGAGTCATGCATCCTCAGGAAGTCAACTTACCAACAACTGAACCTCATAATCCCCAGGCAAGTAAGTTTGTTTTATCTTTCTCACCATGCCCTTCCATGTTACTATAGGACTCCTTCCTTCTTTATCCCTTTTAGTTTGAGTAAACTTTTACCATGTGAGGGCTGAGCCTCTCAACCTAGATTTGGCCACATTCACTTTTTGGGCCTTTGTTACACCATCACATTTTAAATGTTTTTCTATACTATCAATCCAATCCATAATTGAAACTGGATCCATTTGTCCACCAAATAGTGGTACACCCTCCAAAGCTTTGCCACTTAAGGCCTTTAGTGCTTTCAAGAAGGGTTCTTTAGCAATAAAAGGGTCAGGTGTTGGAGATTCCTCCTCCAATTCTAGTTCTTTTTCCCTTGCTTCTTCTTCTTCCTTCTGTTCTATCTTATCCTTCACTTTATTAGCTTTGTCTTGGACTTCACCCAAGAGTTTCTCCATTTGATACCAAGCAACTTGTTATCTTCTTCTTGTTCTTCTACCTTTTTGGCTAACTTAGCATTAGTCAGCATGGTTTTATCTTCTACTAATCTCACTAGTGTATTCTCTCCCACTAATTCAGTAGGTTGAAAAATCCACCACAAGCCTGATCTTAATCAAGCTCTGGTACCAATATGGTGTATGTGTTCCAAGGCTTGCTTGCACATCTACCAAGAGACCTAGCTTGTCTCTATTAGAATACTAACCTTCACTAGGATCTTCCAAAGGCTTAGATGATTAAATAAGACCTTCTCTAGCTCCTCTCCAAAAGCACAACACTTTACAATTCACCTTGAAAGACTAACACCATGTAGATTCTTCACTTCCTCTCCTACACTTAGAAGGATCTAAGTCCCAACTCCACACTAGCATTCATGAATTAATGTAGGGATGTTAAACATGTTGGAAACCTTCCCTATGTTCCCATTTGACTCCATTTTGATGGATCTCTTAACCCTTTTCATTCAAGATCAAGTTTTAGACCCTAAGAAGCCTAATTAGTCCTAATTCCTTGTTTCTTTTTATAGAGACCTTATCCCAATTCTTTCAAACATTTCCCAAAGAACTTGAAAAAATAATCCCATATTCAAATACCCTTTTTTATTTCACAAAGGATTTTGAAATTTTTAGTCTCCTAAGCCCTCCATACATAGGGATCTGATTATCTAGGACCAATAGGGCTAATAGGCCTAATTAGTAGGACCTTACTGATTTGTCACTCAAAACTTGACCAAATGGATTGGTGAGTTCACAAACCTCTCAATAGAGTAATATTAGGTCATATCCCACCTAGCACTACACTTGTACCATACTGTACTTTCCTTTCTTGCATGAAATGCTCAATTCTTCACCTATAAACAACTAACTGGGCACTGTCAGCTCACCTAGGGCTTGGTACTAAAAATAGAAAATTGACTCCACAAGACTCCTTCCTCTACATATTTATAGAAAAATGACTCCCCTAACATATCCACCTAGCCTTAGGAAGATCCTATGGTTAGATTTCATGGGGGAGCCATGAAATGACAAACTGGTCAGGACAGGACCAGTGAACTCCCTAAACTAAAAATAGTGTACTTAAGACCTTAAAATAACTCAAATAAACTTACTTACTGAATGGAAAAGTCTTATAACTATCCTATGAACACAAAACAATCACTAAATCAAGGCATTCAATTGATATGATAGCAATTTCACATTGAAAAGCTTAGGTTCTTTACAAAATCAGAGTTGTAGAGCTATATTGATTATGAAAAACTTGTTACAATAAAAAAATATCTCCTCTAGATTCAAGTCTCCATAAATTAAATGCTATATTCCATGTTTCTGGGGCCTATTGGTTAATCTCCCACTCCTATCTTCTAGGGGGATCCAAAGTAATCGAGTTGCATGCAACATTTGCAATAATTACAAATGTTGTCATGACAACATTGTAACAACTTTTGGCATCTTTTCCATTATGCCAAATTCCTAAGTTTCAGGGCCTCTTTCCTCTATATCTCAAGGAACCAACTTCATTAATGACCTCCAAGCATCTCTATGACAACATTTATGTTTTTTGGACACATTCAAAGCTCAAATCCATCACTAAGCTTCTAAGCCTAAGAACATTTAAAAAGCTACTAACAATGACTATTTTGGTGACCTTAGTCCTAATGACTAACTCACCTAGTCCACAATACAATGACCTTCTAAGGTCTAATTAAACACACTACCTTGACTTGGCCAATGTCAAGTACAAGCCAAAAAATTACAACTATGGAGGTTAGCCTAGGTGTGGTCCTGCACTAGTAATGGTGCTTAGTGAATTTTACATTGAATATGTGGACCTTAAAGCTATCAAGGGAAAAATTATTTCTGATCAATTGGATGAAAATCCATTAGTGTCTACTTGTCCCATCCAAGTTGAATTCCCTGATGCAGAAATAGTCAATGTGGAAGCCAAGGCATGGAAGTTGTATTTTGATGGAAGTTGTTCAGGAGCTGGAATTTTATTGATCACACCTGAAGGGTACACCATTCCAAAATATTATAAAATTTTGTTTCCATGTACAAACAACATTGCATAATATGAAGCTTCAGTCATAGGCATCAAAATGGCTTTAGAATGGAATGTTACAGAATTGCAATTTTATGGGGACTCTCAATTATTTATCAACCAAATCAATGATGAATATCAAACTAAGGATGAAAAAATTGATGCCATATAAGAGAATGGTAGATGACTGAAAGAAATACTTTGCCTTAATCACATTTGATCAAATTCCAAGAGACAAAAATAGGGTTGCTGATGCTATGGCTACCTTGGCTTCATTACTACAAATGCCTGATCAGAATGCGAGGTATGAATTCTTGGTGGAAGAGTTGGTAAAACCAGATTTTGACTTACCCAACACCCAAATAATTACCCTTATTTATGGACATGACTCACCTTGGTATGGACCAATTTATTCCTATCTTAAAGAGTAATTTTTACCTATTGACCAAGCTCGTGCCCAAAAATGACATTTAATAAGACAAGCCGCTTGTTATACCATCCTATCAAATACATTGTATCATAAGGGTCTTGATGGAATGCTTCTTAGGTGTCTAGAATAAGAGGAATCAAGATTAGCTTTAAAAGATGTTCACGAGGGGATTTGGGGGTCACATTCAAGTGGGTTGAATTTAGCTAAGAAAATCTTTTGCATGGGGTACTTATGGAAAACCTTAGAAAAAGATGCTTGCCACTTTGTCAAAGTGTGTGCAGAATGCCAATAACATGGAGACATGATCCATGAACCTGCACAAGAATTAGATCCTTTTATCACACCATGGCCATTTTACCAATGGGGTTTTGATCTTATTGGAATGATTTACCCACCTTCTTCCAATGGTCATAAATATATCATTACAAAAAAAAAATATTTTACCAAATGGGTAGAGGTCGTACCTTCAAAAATTGCCACGAGAAAACATATTTCAATATTTATCCTTAATCACATCATTTGCAGATATGGTATTCCTCATGCCATCATCACAGATAATGGAAAACAATTCAAGAAAAAAGATGTGGATGAACTTTGTGAAACTTCTCATGTCACACACCATACTTCCTCCATTTACTATCCTCAAGGTAATGGACAAGCCAAAGGCAAGAAGAAGAATATTCTCAAAATCTTGAAGAGATCGGTTGATAAATCAGGAAGAGATTGGCATGTGTAGATAAACCCAACATTGTGAGCATACATAACTAGCATCTGAACACCTACTAGAGCTACACCATTTTCCTTAGTCTATGGGGAAAAAGTTGTTTTACCATTAGAGGTTGAAATCCCATCCTTAAGAGTCTCTTTACATGGATTAATCAATTATGAGGATTATAGGGTCACCCAACTTCAACAATTGGAATTGTTGGAGGAACACCAAACACAAGCCTATGCACATTTGAAGGTCTATCAGAATAGATTCTCAAGAAACTACAACAAGCATATCAAACCGAGAATCTTTCAAGTGGGAGACTTAGTGTTATGAGAAAACCCTAAAAACTAGGCAGATAGGAAAAAGAAGAGAAAATGGGGAGAAAATTGGCTTGGACCCTTTGTCATTCCTCTTTTGGAATGGGAACTTACAAGTTAGTTGATTGCAAGTGTGATAAATTAAAAGAGCCTATTAATAGCATCCATCTAAAGAGGTTTCACACTTGATCAAATGAAAGAGTATAGGAGGAAAGAGTATTAGATGAGTGTGTATCCGATGATTTCAGCATCAAATCTTTGCACATGGGAAAATTCAAAATCCAAAAACATGAGAAAAATCAAAATTCAAAAACAATGGAAAAGTAACAAATCAGAAAAAAGAGAAAATTGAGCACGAAGAAAGCAAAAACATTCAAAAATAAAAAAATGATTGTCTTGGTGAAAACCTAGCAAATAGGTGCCTTGATGATATAAAAAAAAATGAAAAAATGTAAAGAAAGAAAAAAATAAAAAAAATTGAAAAAGAGAAAAAGTGCCTTGGTAAAAACCTAGCAATAGGCACCTTGGTAGCCAAAAAAGCAAAAAAAGAGAAAAAGAACAATAAACCCAAAAGGTGAAAACCTAGAAAATAGGTGCTTTTTGATCCCTTAGGTATTTCCTAGTTGCATTTGTACATATTGCCTTTTCATCACCTCATTTGTACATATTCTTCATTGCATATGTCATTTGTGCATAGTCATAATAAAGTGTCTCAGCTGCATTGTTGCATACTAGGTTTCATTTTCCCACATTTCACATAGTAACATTTATCACTTGGGGGAAAAGCATTGGTTTTTGGTACAAACAGATTCAGAAGTGCTACATTTTGATCACACATCAGAAGCAGATTTTTAGAACTTTAGGAGAGAAATATTGTGGAACCTTTGATGGATATCATTGTTCAAACCCAAGCATTTGACCTTGCAACTTGATCCTTGAACTTCATTGACTTATTTTATCAGGATTAAAAATTTACAACAACCTAAATGATCAGAATGTTTGGATTTCTATTGAAAATTTTGATATGAAGAAAAACACTTGAAGATTTTTGATGATATTCTTTGCATTTTGTCATGTCTTTTTAGCTAATCAATGATGTTTCGACTAGATTGGCAATGACGAGGACATTATATTTTCTTGACTTTGTGTGAGTGTTTTGAGGAAGATCCACCAACTTGTGTGAATTCATCTAAGTACATGGTCATCAAAGAACCATCGAGGAATTTCATATAGGAAGGAGGATTAAACTTTTTTTGTTTACACAAATGGAAACCTTGGCTATTTAGATCTTCCATATCTTAATACCAAAATCCACTTGCAACATTGAATTTGATGAAATCACTATTTATACTCCCATAGTTTCTTATTCAACTAGTGAGGATTGTAATAGTTTCCCAATGGTTACCAAAGTGATGAAAGTGGTATTCATATCATCATGATGTGGTCAGTGATAGTTGTACTTGCTCCTAGTTCCAAAAATGGTCAATGATGATAATATATCTCTTTTTTAGTTCTTTCACAAAAAGCTAGTGACAATTAGTTGCATTACATTGCATTTTCATGTTAGATTAATAGCATATGTTTAAAGGATTTTTCCAAGTTCAAGGGGGTTAATCAATTTTGGGGGGTTCAATTATCAATTATCCTTGTTTCAAATCAATGATGTGAGATTATCTTTTGCATTCATTCATAGCATTAATCATTATTCATTATCTCTTATATCAAAATATCAAAAGAAAAGAAGCATTAATCATTACTCATTTTACATCCATTCTAAGAGTGCATTTCATATAAAGTAGCATACATTCATAAATAAAAATCCAAAAATCTAGTTGCATTCATTTATCATTGCATTGCATAAATCAGTGCATTCATCATTAAAATCAGAGAAGCATATAGAAGTAGTTGCATAAAATTATTTGCATCCATCTATCTATGTAATACATAAGATAAATTGCATCCATAGCATAATAAAAGTAAATGCATCATAGACATCATATAGATCTACATATAAATAAATCTCACATCAACATCATAACACATCATGGGAATAAAAGAAGATCATCACATAAATGTCCATCAAAAGTTCCATAACATTTGTATATCAAGATACAATATCATCGAAAATATGATACATCATCAAAGTCCTCATCAAAAACAACATATGATACATCAATGTATATCTAGTGGATCCATATCAAATTTGTCTCAAGAACCAATAGGGGCACCTGATCTATCACCTATACCTATACCAGATCCATCACCTATCCAATCCAGATCTCTATCACCTGATCTATCATGTGTAGTCGGTGGTGCCTGACTGGTGCTAGCTAGACTAGGCATCTGTTCCATCATTGTCATGAACTGTTGCATCATACTAGCCACCTGATCAATCCGACCACTCATAGATGTCATCCCATCCTGTAAGGTCCTCACATCCTATGTCAAGGCATCTATCACCAATGGTTTCTGTGGTGCTAGAGGTACTTATGGCATAACCAAAATCTGTAAAGGCACTTGTTGTGCTAGAATCTATCCCTATAAAGGAGGAACCTATTGTGCATGAACATGTACCTATGGATGAGCATGTGATCTTGGAGCCTCTCTAGCAGCAACTATCTATGCCTTCCTTCTAATCCTCTATCTCTACTTCCCCCATACTACAATTGGTATGGGATGAACTTGTCCATGTACCTGTCCCTGTCTCTGTCTAGGCTATCCAAAACCACCAACTCTAGCCCTAACATGTCCACCCCGCATCTAAGGTCCCACCCATCCTCTTCCAACAACCCTAGGACCTCTCTATACTCTAGGATCTCTCTATCTCTGACATCTCAGACCACCACCTCTATCTCCACCGTAATCATCCGATGTATCATACAAATCAGGAATGGGCTCTGCAGGATCAGTAAATCTAGTAAATCGGTGGTGAGAAAACCACTCTCTATACTCTACAAACATCCCAACATCAACAACATGACATAACATGTCCCACTAGATGAATCACAATCTGTCAATCTTTGTACATGCAAACTGATAATCAACCTGTACTCCCCACATGGATCACTCTTCCTGTACCCATGTGTATAATTCCATACCCTGTGACATATCATGTACTCAGCTATATTGTCTCAACGTTCACCCAAAGAAGAATATCTCAATCACAAGTAGTGATCAACCAATTGTCCACCGAGGGGAAAAAATATATGGAAGCTCATCATCGTCCTCCCACCATCCCTCACATCCAAGGTAAGATCTCTAGACGACCTGATCGATGTCATCAATAGTATGACACCAGTACTCAAGCTTTCCCAGATGATGTTGGAAAACCATCCCACCATATGAAAAGGCATACAACTATCCTTGACCTCAAACATGAGCTATTATAGGTCTTGTCATAGGGATGTGCTCCTAGGTCCATAACTGCAATAATATTGCACCTGTTGATAAAGTTGTACTCGCTCTATATACAACCTCACACAAATCATGATAAAGCTGTGCTAAAACACAATAACCCCAATAAAATCATCAAGAATGTGCAATCAAGTCCTCCAAGATCCAACCCCATCCAACTAAGAAACTACGACCTCATCTGTGAGGAAGCAGTAATCCTCCTATAACTGTAGGCAAAGAGGGAAATGAAGAAAATTGTGCCCATGTGATCGTATCATCTCTGATTGTATCATCAGCAAAGACACGTATGCATACACTGCCATCATATACCTAATATTAATAAATCCGCTCTCCTTGAGTCGGGATGCGGAGGAATCTATAGACATCCTCAGGAGTGATCGTCATTTTGCCGAGTGGAAGGTGGAAAGTATTGTGGTAAGAGTGCCAATGCTCTACCATAGCTATCAGTAAACCTTGGTTCAGCTGGAATCAAGGAATCTCAAGGAGAAAACCCAACCCACACTACTCTACAACGCATAACTCTAGATCCCTCAACTCATCAGATAAGTCAAGGATCGAAGATGCTAGATTCCATACATACAACTTACGGAACTGTGCATGTTTTGAAAATAAGGGAATTATATCAGTATCATTATATTAGTGGATCATTTTAAGTCAATCAAACCAATTCAATCAATCCTTTTCTCTTTTTGAGTGCATCAACTTATTGTTCCTAACTCTAGATCTTGAGAAGGGACCAATATGATCAGTTATCCTATCAATTAATTTTTTTATCCTATCAGATTGACAAATCAAACATCCATTTATATGATTATCCTAATATCTTAAACACTTGGTCACATTACTAAACACATCTATCTATCTTGGAAATCAATCTGGTAATCCAGATGATCAATCAGAAAGCAGTTTGTACCTTTTTAATTAGGTTTTCATTTAATCTTTGACAGGCATGATTTGATATATTAGAGGTGTCACTTTACAGTATACATGGTATTTCTTTATTCTACGCGACATTTCATACCTACTAGGTGACATTTAAAACCTACTTTTTCCCTAGGGTTTGATAGGCGAGATTTCATGCATCAAATGCAAGTTTTACCCTAACTTGTAAGCGACATTTTTCTACACATAGGCATCATTTCCCAATGCGGAGGTGGCATTTAACTTGTCTATGCATCATTTAACCTATGCTAGGCGTCATTTGACCTGCAATATCCTAGAAAGCATGTCAAAATGCAATAAATGCAATCAAAATGAAGTAATAAATGCACTAAGAGGTTCAAAACCATGTATTATAGGTCCATACTCAGGGGGTCTCTAATACTGACATGTTTTCTTGAACCGATGCTCTCATGTAGGGACAACCATTGCTATCAGTTTCAATAGGATCGGAGTGAAATCTCTAAGGTAAAAAGTGAAAATGAATAGTAAAAATGGGTTTTTAAACCTATTTAAGCTATTTTGACCTAATTTTGGAGGGAATTTGACATAGTTTAACCTAATTTGACCTCATCTGCATTTTCTTCACACTGGGGTATGCTTTTTTACCAGGATAATCATCAATGTTTTTCAGAAATGAAAATATATTGGATCTATTTTCTATCAGTTTCATCATCTTTTCCATCTGGAGATCAATCTACTTCATTTCTAAGGGGGCATTATCATAGTATCAAATTAGGATCTACATCAAATGTCATTATCTTAATCTGGGGCATTAGAATTTAAAACATTATCAGTGGGGAATTCTACATCTTATCAAATCAATTAGAGTTTCAAATAAGGTTATCAAATCAATTTATCAAATCAGGGTTTCAAATCTATTAGATCAAAGTTTCAAATCAAGTTATAAATCATCAGATTAGGTTTTATATAAATCAATCAATCAAGAATCGAATCAACGATCAAGACATGCAATTTTCTTTGAATCAATGCAATTTGCACATAAATTGAAAGAGGGGCATTTGTAGACACCTAAAACTGGGCAGGTGTTCTATTATCAAGCAAATCTGCAAATCTCATCCAAATGCTCTAAATTTCATCAAAATGGATCAAATCAATTTCAAATAGACATTTATCAATCAAATTGGAAAAAATCATTTAAAATTAAAGGATCAATAAATAATGACATCAAATGAATAAATATAAGCCTAAAGGGATTAATCTAACTATATAATTAATTTTAATCAATTAATTGTATAGTTTAAATCAAAAATCAAATTGAATGTATTCCCCTACATGGCTAATTTAATTAATTGAATGAATTTTATAAATCCTAATATCCTTCAACATGAATTTGAGCAACCAATGAGAATTGAGAACATAAAGCACATGGATCACTCATAATTTGCAATCTCAATCACTCATTTTGAACTTTCAATCTCAATCGCTCAAATTTGTCCCTTTGTCTGAACCTTTGAGACAAGAATTTAAATTGTCCCCCCATTTGAAACCATTTGAAATCATTTCACTCAACCAAGGATTAATCGTGATCAAGTAACTCTACCCCCTACACTTGGGAAAATCCTATAAATACAAGCTATTTTCAGAGCATAAGGATCCTAGAAAATTCAAATGCAAAGCATCCTTATTATAGGAATTTCATAGAAAATTGAGATAATTATCATAGAAATTGAGCATAATTGAGATCATTTTGGAGAGAATTTGAATCAAATATCATAGAAATGGAGGGAATTTGAGCTAGATTAAGCATATCATAATCAAAATTCTCATTCTAGGATTGTCACTAGTAGAGATTAAGGTTGAGAGCTCTATTAGCAAAGCTTATTTAGAGATCCATGAGATGTTAAATGCTTTATTTATAAATTCTTAGATTAAATTGTATTATTGTTTCCATAGAATTGATAGATAGCACCTTTATTTCATGAAGGTATGATTTATACATACACAATAGAGTTCTGATCTACAAACTCTAAATGCTGAAACTAGGGCATCAGAGACTCTAAAAATAATGAAAAAAAACTAAAACTAAAGATCTACTAAAGAAATCTATTGCTAAACTAATACTACACAAGTTGCATGGATATTTAATCCATTTGTAATCAGTTTACCCATTTAAAAAGGATCAAACAGAAAGAGGAAAGAGAGGAGATGGAGTTTTGTTGCATGCAACTGGAGTCTTCTTCTTGATCTCTGAGCTCTCCCTTTGAATCTTCATCTGTGGTTCTCTTTGAGGTGGGAACTGATAAAGGAACCTTAGTCCTTGCAAAACAAACTCCAGTTATGCATCCATCTGATTTGAAGTTCTATTTTCATGCAAAAAAATGATCACGCTAGAATGGCCCAGAATTTGGACCCCGACCTCTGCCCCAAAATTTTCCAAGTGCAAATTTGACTAAGTGTGGTGACACCAAAATTTGAGACCCCTAAAATTTTGGCCTTTTAGAGGCCAAAATGCTGAAAAGCTAGCCCTTGGAAAAATGGAAATGTGTGGAAAATTCCATTTTCTAAAATTTAACGAAGTCTGAAAATGAACTTTTTTGAGAATTTGGGAATTCAGGATATCAGGGATTTGGGATTTTGGGTTTTTCAGGAATTCAGGATTTCATGGTTTTCAGGAATTTAGGATTTTGGGAATTCAAGATTTTAGGATTTTGAGGTTTTTTAGGAATTTAGTATTTCAGGGTTTTCAGGATTTTAGGATTTCAGAGTTTTCAAGAATTCAGGATTACAGGAATTCAGGATTTCAAGGGTTTTTGGGAATTCAGAGTTTCAGGGTTGTAGACATCTCTAAAATATGAAACTCCAAAAATCTCATAACTAAAAAAGTGGTTTAGTTTTTTGGCAGGATCCTGGGGTGAGCTTTGTAGAATCTCTTTGCAACCTATTGGACTTCATAAAAATTGACTAACTCCACAAATCTAGCTTCCCTTGTTTCCTCTCCCTAAACTTGGAAAGGAGTGCTTCAAACTTTTGAACTTCTTCACTGCCATCCATGATTTGCTTCATATTTTCCTTGAACTGGAACCTCTTTTGCAAATCATCTTTTTTTTACACCATGGTCCCAATTACTATGAGTTTTTGAACGATATTCTTGGTAGAATATAAATTTTTTTGTTTTCATCTTCATACAACTGCAAGTCCATCCTGTCAAATAATTTCTCTAACTCATCAGTTCATAACATGCCACATTGAGATTCTCAGTTTTGCAATAAGGAAGGATGCCTCATCAGCATTCTTTACTGAAAAAAAGAAATTTAAAAAGAACAACTACATCTATGCACAAGGAAATTAAATCTAACTCTAAAAACACACACAAACACAAAAGAAGCCAAAAAAAGGGGAAAAAACACTAAGAGTTGACTCAACCAACATCCAACTATTGAGAGCACATGGGCCCACAATTTGACTCACCATATGCCTAATCAACTCAACCAAAAGGCTGAAAGACCCAAAAAAGAGGGTCCCCATTAGGCCAAGTTGCCAACATGGGGCGTGTGTTGTGGAACTACAATAGTTACCTAAGGTGTAGTGAAAGCATTTTTGTGTTTATCATTGTCTTCCACACTAATGTAATTGTAGCCTAGAAGTCCATCAATCAGAGACATCATCTCAATTTTGGCTACGGTTTATAGTACATGCTCTATTTTCGGCAAGACATAATTATCCTTCAGGTTGGCTTGATCAAAATTGCAAAAATCAACACAAATTCTTATTTCTACATTTTATTCCTCACTGGAACAATATTTGTAATCCATGTCAAGTGATGAATGGGATATATGATTCTTGCCTTTAACATTTTCTCCACTTCACATAGAATAGCCTCTGATACTTTGGGGTTATAACTTTGGAGCTTTTGTCAAAATGGTTTAGATTCTAGTTTGAGGGGTATATGATGACTAAACCTTCCTTTTATGAAATACTTTAAATCATCATAGTTACAGGAAAATACATTCATGTAAGCAGTTGACAAAAAATGAAGATTTTTCTTTTCTTGAGAGGAGAGAGTTTTACCTATAAATATCCATCTAGGTTCCAGTGCACTTCCAATATTAATTTTATTGCATTCTTTCAATGCCTGAGAATGTGAACTTCTTGGGATGTGTCTATCATCTTTCCTAGAAAACAAGCTTTCAAGAGAGATCAACCCTTTAGGGATTTTATTTCCTTTTAACTTGACACAAGGAGGGAAGGGAAACAAATACCCAAGGCACTCCCAACTATCTAGACCAACCTTGCAGAACAACACAGAAGCAACAACACAAGAAGGAGAGAAGAAACAATAGATAGTTTTCATTATTTCATCAAACTCACTACAAGTTGGGTTGTATGGCCTTCCCATTTTTGGCCATATACATTCAAATGCTTATAGAATGATCTTATTACATGTGAGGTCATAGACGTGCCATCCAAATATGCCAACTCTTAATCTTCTATCTCAAACTGATACCAAACTCCTATCCATTCACTAATTGCTAAACTAAGAACAAAGAACCAAATATATACAAGATTTCACCAAAGAGGTTGGCACTCAAATCCCAAAGAAAGACCCAAATTTAGGTCCACACATATCCCAATGAGAGACCCCACATTAATTACACCATGGAAATTAAATGCAAAAGTCGGCCAGATTAGGATAAAAAACTCGGTAAGAAGAAAACCAAGAAATATAAATGACTTGGTAAGAAGATAACTAAGCAATAAAAACAACTCGGTGAAAGAACCCATCGAGTAGCCAACATACACCAAGACCCATCGATAAAGAAAGACATAATAAGTAACCAAGCAACAACAGTTACCAAGAAATTTAATGAGCAGCCTCCAAACAAGCTAAAGAACAAAAGCAAACATATTTTTGGTTGATGAGGATTGCCAAAGAATTGAAGATGCTCCTGCATCATACACCTGGGGTTAAAAGAAATGATTACTTGAATCATGTATCACATCCAACCTAAAATGAATCCAACTTAGCTTGAGAAATCCAAGATGAGTCCTCCATCACTTTGTTCATCCATTTTATCAAACACTCCATGTATTCCTTTCCTCTTGTACTTCTACCAATTCTCTATTTCAAAATATTTTCAACTTCCTCTATCTATTTCTTAGGATAATCACTTGGTATTGTCACTTCTTCATCAGTTTCATGATATTCATACAATTCTAAAATATTGAATATGGGTGATGTATCCATGTCATTAGTTAATTCCACTTCATAAGCATTTCCACTGTCAAATATTCTCAGTATTTTACAAGGAACAAATTTCTTCATCTTCAATTTACCATATGTTCCAATAGGAAATCTACCTTTCTTCTAATGAATCATTACTACATCACCAACTTCAAAATTTTTATGTCTCCTTGATCTATCTGCACTATCCTTGTATTTCTGATTACTTTTATCCATCTTCTATTTTACATCCTCATGCAATGTCTTCATAAACTCAGCAAACTTTTCTTCTTTAGCACTTCTTTTCTCTTCTCCAACAATGTCTCTCAAGTCTGATATACCTCTTGATTGTGTGCCATGACAATCTCAAAAGGTGTCTTTCCAATACTTCTATTTATTGAATTGTTGTATGCAAACTCTGCTTGTGCCAACATCAAATCTCAAATACTCGGTGTGTCTCCAACTAAACATCTCAAAACATTACCCAAACTTTGGTTTACAACCTCTATTTGTCCATCAGTCTATGGATGAAATGTAGAACTATGGTTGATCTTAGTGTCCAACTTCTTCCAAAGTGTTTTTCAAAAATAGCTAACAAACTTACTGTCTCGGTCAGAGATAATACTCCTTGGTAATCCATGCAATTTGACAATCTCCTTAAAGAAAAGATCTTCTATATGTATTGCATCTAATTTTTTCTTACATGGTATGAAATGTATCATCTTAGAAAATCTATCCACAGCAACAAATATGGAATCATTACCTCTTTTTTTCCTCGATAAGCCAAGAACAAAATCCATGCTGATATCACTCCAAGGTTTCTTTGGAATAGTAATTGGTGTATACAAACCAATATTATGACTTACTCCTTTTGAAAATTGACAAACTCGACAACTTTTCACAAATTTCTAAACATCCTTATATAACTAAGGCAAAAAATACCTTTCCTTAAGAAAACTCAATGTTTTATCAATACCAAAATGTCCATCCAAACCACTACTATGTTTTTCCTTTATAAAATTAGTTCTCATTAATCGTCATAGTATGCACAACTGAATACCTTTGAACAACCTATCTTCCTAAATGAAATAGTCTTCATACTTACTTGATTGATTTGGAATAGGTGCTCTTCACACTCTCCACTGCTTAGAAAAATATGGATCATTTTCATACAAATTCTTCATATCATCAAAACCAAGAACTTCAATTATCATTTCAGCCAACAAAGATCTTCTTATACTCAATGCATCAGCAACTCAATTAGAAACTCCACTCTTATGCTTAATCAAAAATTTGAAACTATGCAAATACTCTACCCATATCGTATGTCTCTAATTCAACTTATTTTGACTACCCAAATATTGTAAAACCTTATGATCAGTATACAACAAAATTTTACTCGGCATCAAATAATGTCTCCATTTCTTCATAGCTTAAACAATAACATAGAATTCTTGATCATAGAAGAAATATTTCCTTTTAGCATAATTCAACTTTTCACTAAAGAAAGCAATAGGTTTACCTGCTTGAGTCAACATAGCTCCTATTTCACTTCCACTTGCATCACATTCAACTTGAAATACCTTATTGAAATCAGGTAAGGATAACACAGGTAATTCAAAAACCTTCAACTTCAAATTAGAAAAACTCTTATCAGCTCCACGTGTCTATTTAAATTCTCTTTCATCTCCTCTCATTGTCTCAATCATAGCATTCCAAATAGAACTAAAATTTCTAATAAAATTCTTGTAAAAACTTGTCAATCCATGAAATGATCTTACCTCACTGACATTCTCAGGTGTAGTCCAACTAAGTATAGCTTCAACCTTCTCAAGTTCCATCTTCAAATGATTAGCTAAAATCACAAAGCCTAAATACACAAGTTCTTCTTTCATGAAGGAACACTTCCTCAGATTTATCAACAAATTTTCCTCTTTCAATATCTGCAATGCTTGTCTTATATGCATCAAATGTTCTTCTCTCATCTTACTGAATATCATAATATCATCCAAGTATATAATCACACATTTATTCAAGAATTTATTCAAAACTTCATTCAGTAATCTCCTAAATGTACTTAGTGCATTAGTTATACCAAAAGGCATAACCAACAACTCATACAAACCTTCTTTCATCTTGAAATCAATCTTCCAATCATCACCTTCTTTGATTATGATATGATGATATCCACTCTTCAAATCAATTTTTGTAAAATATCTTTCTCCACTCAAATAATCCATTATATCATCCATTCTCGGTATAGGAAACCTATAATTTACTATGATCTTATTTATTTCTCTTGAATCAGTGCACATTCTCCATTCTCCATTCTTCTTAGGTGCCAATACAGTTGGTACTTCACATGGACTCAAACTTTCTTTGATCAAACCCTTGTCCAACAACTCATGAAATTATCGGTTAAGCTCTTCATTCTCAGTCGGTGTTAACCAATGTGGTGCCTTGTTCAGTAAACTAGCTCTAGGAATTAGATCTATACAATGAATAATACCTCTCATGGGTGAAAACCATTAGGTACATTATCTGAAATGATCTCCTTGTACTCAGTGAGAAGTTTCTCAACTTCTATAGGATTTTCATCTTCCATATTCTTACTTGGTTTGTTAGGAATCAAAGCATAACAAATATCATCTCTTTTCAAATCCTTAACAAACTGTCTACCTTCCATCAAACAAACTTTTACAGATGTACATATTTCACCAAAAAATTCTTCCACCAAAGGTAACAAGATTTTTTTCTTACCATCAACCCAAATAGTATATCTATTTAATCTTCCACCATGTATAGCATGTTTATCATACTGCCAAGGTCTACCCAACAAAATATGACAACAATCCATTGGCATAATATCACACAACACCTTATCATAATACTTTCCAATTTTTAGATTCACAAATCATTGTTCACTCACCATTAATGTATGCTCATCCTTGATCCATGAATTCTGATAGGGTTTCAGGTGCTTCATTCTTTCCAACTACAACTTTGTGACCATCTCTTCAGGTGCCAGATTGTCCAAGCTTCCACTCTAAACAATCACCTTCCAAACTTTATCTGCAACTCTACATCTAGTCTTGAACAAAAATTTCCTGACAAGATCTTTCTTATCTTTCTCACTCCACAGTATCCTTCTAATCATTAGATTTCCTTCCTTTTAAGGTTCATTCAATGATTACTCTTGTACCAAATCATTTATGTTGCTACCGAATTTTTTGCTTGCATGTGTACATTCAAAAGATCGATGTCCTTCTTGACCACAATTGTAACAATTTCCTTGGAACCCTCTTCTACTATAACCACCTTGGGAGTAATTTCCTCTTCCTTAGTCTAAACTTCCACCTTTCCATTTGGTCTTTCCTTTATCTTGATGTGTGTCTAAAATTGACTTGTTTGGTTTAGATCTACTATTTTCACCATGAGATCTACCTCTTCCTCTAGGGAATCTACCACCTCTGCCTCTTTGTCTTTGTTCATATCTATTGTTTAATTTCTCCTGAGCTTTAGGGAAAACTGATATGCTTCTTTAATGATCTCCATCTTGACCAAGCTGATCTCATCTTGTATATAAATTCTTAATCCATTCAAATACCTTGCTATTCTTTCCACCTCATCTTCAACATGTCTTGATCTGATGTTCAATATGTAGAATTCTTCAGTATAATCCTTTACTGAGATATCTTTATGCTTCAAAATTTGCATTCTCCTAATTAGGTTAATCTGGTAGTCACAAGGTAGAAAATTTCCTTTAAATTTGTTTATCATCTTATCTCATACCTTAATCTTATCATTACCTTTCTTCTTTCGATCCAATTACAGAAACTCCCACCATAAGGATGCATGACCTTTCAATTTTGTGCTTGCAATCTTCACCTTCTTCTCCTTTGATACATTTTCATACTTAAAGTACTTTTCCATATGATTTATCCAATCTATCAATTCATCATAATCCAATTTTCCACTATACTCAGTAGGGTTAAAATGAGGTGTGGATTTCAAACTTGTCAATGCTTGCAGGAATCTCTCTTCTTCCTAATCCATAATAGGTGCAAGTGCAGCTTCACCTTGCACTTCCTCCAATTCATCATCACTAACATCTTCAAGATGTCTTCCTCTACATTGGGTTGTCTCAATAGCTTCCAATCTTGCATCAATTTGTCTTAGCATATCAACTAGGCCTAGATCTGCATTTTCTCTCCCATGAACCATCTTGAATCCCTCTGCAATTTTCATTCAGATCACAATCTTCTACCCCACAACAATATCAACCAACTAGGGTTAGATCTTACAAGAAGGAACTTAGATCTCAACTTCACTCGCATACCACCTGACACAAGGCGGGTAGGGAAACAAGGGCTCAAGGCACTCCCAACTATCAAGACCAACCTTGCAGAACAACATGGAAGCAACAACATAATGAGAGAAGAAACAATAGATACATGTCAGGATGTAAGGCCTTCCCAGTTTCAGCCATATACATTCAAATGTTTACAAAATGATCATATTACATGTCAGGTCACATACTTGCCATCCAAATATGCCAACTCTTAATCTTCTATCTCAAATTGATACCAAACTCATATCCACTCACTGAATGCTAAACTAAGAACAGAGAACCAAATATATAGAAGAGTCCACCAAAGAGGTTGGCACTCAAATCCCAAAGAAAGACCTAGATTTAGGTCCACACATATCCCAATGAGAGACCCCACATTAATTACACCATGAAATTTAAATACAGAAGTCAGCCGGATCAGGATAAACAACTCGGTAAGAAGATAATCAAGCAACAAAAATGACACGGTAAGAAGATAACCGAGAAACATAAATGAATCAGTGAAAGAACCCACCAAGTAGCCAATATACACTGAGAACCATTGGTAATGCAAGACAAAATAATTAACTGAGAAACAACACTTATCGAGCACTTTACCAAGCAACCTCCAAACAAGCTAAAGAACAAAAGAAAACATATTTTTTGTTGATGAGGATTTCCAAAGAACCCAAGATGCTACTACATCATAAATGAACTACTTCTTCCAATGGTAGTGATCTAGAAATGGATTCTTCACATGCTTCATTCATCCCTTCAAAATAAGTGGATGTAAAGACTTCTACACATGTCATGAAGTCATTTATACAAGCATCAGCTTCAAATACTTGCAAATGTTCAATGTTATCAAGAATGGAAGGCCTATGTATTATTTCAATTATAGATATGTATCCATTTTAAAATATAGATTAGGAAGAAATAGGGATGCTGACACTAATAGAGAATCAGCTCATAAATTCAAGCTTCTTGGAATGAATTCTATAGAGAAATCCTTAAAAGCTTCAATCTCATTCTAGACTAAATTTCTATAATGTTTCAGGCATTCATTCTTAACTGTGAACTGACCTTTCACTTGATTGACTATCAGTTAAACATCACCTCTCACCACAAGTATTTTAATTCCATGTGCCTTTGCTTCTTGTAATACTAATAACAGAGCCTTATACTCAGCAATGTTGTTAGTGTTCTTAAAATCCAGCTTGAAGGAAAGAGGAAAATACTCACCATCCGGACCCTTAAGCACCACACCAACCCCAAACCTAGCATTAGAAAAAATTACATCAAAATCCATAGACCAAATTTTCATAATCCCATAATAGGTTGCAAGAGCTAGAGAAACCTCATTTGAGAAGATTGGATAAGTGTCGAATTCACACTCTTGAAAAAGAATCTGAGCCTTTGGATCATCAAACGGGAAGACTATATACTTATTTTTTCTTCAGGATCTCTTTTGAATTTCTTCTTCCCTACAAGGATGACTACCTCTAACCAATCCATTTTTATTTCTCCACCCATATCCCTACAAAAAGTTCTACTTAAAATCATTCCATAACTTGCACATATATCCATAACTAGAATTGTCAATTTTAACCTTTTATCTAGGTAAGTAGCTAGAATAGCTTGAGCATCTTTTACCTGACCTATTAAGGGTACTTTCTTACCATCCATCGAATAATATCTCCCAAAGGTTTTAGTCAAGGTCAAGCCTAAGGCTTTGGCAATAGAGGATGACATAATGTTATTTGAAGCACTTGATTCTATAATATAGTTACTTAACTTAAAGCCATTAAGGAGAAAAGAAATGTAGAAATGGTCAGGCTTTCTTGTTTCATCTATGTCACAACTTTCTTCTAAAGTATAAGTAATGAATGAATTACTCTAATTTACAACAAAGGTGATGCAACTATTGGAGATTGAGTAGGATCATCAGCTTGATCAGTGGTACATTGATTTGATTGGGAGGGGTGTTGGTACTCCTAAATTTGGAACAAATTTAGAGTGACCATGTTAAATTTTTTAGTCAAGCAAAAGTGAGTACCCTTGAAAATTTGTGTAAGAAGGCTCAGTTAGAGTGCTTGAAAAAGGTGTCCGGATGATTTTTATGAGTTAAAAATTTGGAAGAGGCTTTAATGTCTTTCATTTGATGTATGCAGTGGGTCCCAGCTCCTGAGTTTCAGCTCTGACATGTTTATGGAGTAGTCATTTTGAGGGGGTCACCTAATTCTGCATATTGTTAGTGTCAATTTGCTGTCCGGAGCCTACTTTGCTTCTGAGTATCTTACACCCTGTTGAGTTTCATAGTTTTCCACTTTGGGGATGTGTTCCATGCATATTAGAGAGCTTATGTTTTAAACCTTAGGTCATTCCGAATCCTTTTGATAAGTTTTCATACTTCCCAAAGTTGGTTGTTCATGAACTGTCTGTATTTTTGTCCTACCTAGAAATCTGAATAGCCCAGTTTGAAATGCTGTAACTTTTGACCAATTCATCCAATTGAGAAAATTCCTTTTGCACTATGTCCCAGTGGTCACACACTCCATATGTTCAAGTCTGCAGATCTTTATAAAATCAGATGACAAGTTTTCAAGAACCATTCTGATAGTGAAAAATCTGATTTCCTGTGTACTCAAATTCATAATTACTAAGTGACCCACTTTGAGCTTTTGAAAGTCTATACCCGGGTGAACATTTTGGATAATTGAAGGTTGACCTGCATTATAGACCTAGGAATGAATTCCTTTGAAGATTCCCAAGCCTTGACCAATCTGGTTGATCACTTTTCTTTGCCGATTCCGAACCCGATTTCTGCATATCTATTAGGTTTTGGTTTAGAAAGTGTAAAGGTGCTTTCTTTGCAGATCGGTATCAGTTCAGAAGTTTCTTTTCAGAGAAAGGCAACTGAGGGGTCATGTTCCACATATAAAATTCTTTCAGGTCCCATAGGTTGGGTTTCTGGAAGATCTTTTTGATGACCCTATGAATTCATTCTTCAGAGGCAGTTTGTTCAGTTTGCAGGCGGAAAGGATGCGAAAAAGAAATGGTCATTTTTGGGAAATGATAGTTTTATGTCTGAGGGATGTTTCCAGGAAAAAATCAAGGCATCATGTTCATTGCATATCAATGTACTATCTGACTTCATGGCAAGGTTCCCGAATGTGTTTCAGTTATTTTGCAATGGTCGATGAGAAGGGGATTTATGGTGATTCCGCAGTTGTACCTATGTAGTCTTCTGGGAAGCTAAGTTTACATTGCTATATCTTGTGCCGAGAATGAATCTGAAGGAACCCTTTCATGTGCATGGTCGTTATATATGAATGAGTCTAATTGCCAGATAACGAGTGATGCCAATACCACCATGTGGGATGATCCTCCTTACAAATTCAATGCTGCTGGAACTCAGAGGCCCTTGGGCAATAAAACCATAGCAGCCAGTGCAATTCACTATAATGATGTATTAGAATACAATGCACATAATATTTATGGGCTCACAGAGGTCATTGTAACCAATAAGGCTCTGAAATCAGTATTAAATAAGATTGCCATTAGAGAGCAGTTCTCTTCAAAAGCCCAGGAAAGTGCCAAAACAATGTATTCCCAATATCCCATATTCACTGTGCGGTGGCATTTTTTGATGTTTATAAGAAAAAATGAAAACATCTAAGGTGAATAAGAAGGCCCAAAGGCTTTGGGCGAGCTCTTGAGAGCTGGAAGAATGCAGACTTGGGCCAAACATTGTGTTTTACCATGAATTTTGAAAATGCTCTTAAACTGAGAAATCAATTGTCCCACATTCATCCGGCAGAGGCATTTCAAAATGTTTATATGCTAAGGCACAAAGATACAAGTTTGAATTTGAAGTGGAGGCTATGCACGCGTGCGCCCTCATCCGATCACCTCAGTTTCCATGCCTGAAAATGACGCAGATGAAATTTTGACAAAATTTGTGAGGTCACCGGATGTGCTCAGTCGCGAGGTCGCCGGATGTGCTCAGTCGCCCAGTCACCGGATGTGCTCAGTTGTGATGTCACCAGAATCCCTAGTCGCCCAGTCGGAGGACAAATCACAGTTAACTGCCAGACTTCCCAGACCTTGCGATTGACCGCTAGCAGTTAGACGCGCAGTCGCTCGATGCCAGAGATAACCGCCGAGATTCAGCGACTAACCGCTAGCAGTTAGTCGCGAAGTAGCCGGATGCCAGGAATAGCTGTTGCGACAGGGAGAAAACCACTAGTCGCCAGGTTGCTAGAAGGAGTAAACCGTCGGGTGCAGGTTGCCGGGTCGCCCAGGAAGTAGCCAGAGGAGGGAATTGACTCACGACTTAGAGACTGAGGTCGTCGCATGGTCGCCGGATGAAGGTGAGGTAAAGGATGAGTTGAGCATAGTTTTTAAACAGCCAATGAGGGACTGCCACGTGGCAGTGGGCCCACATGTGTGGCATAAAATAATTTCTTTTAAGGAAAATGGATAAATTTTTATTTTTATATAGTTAAACTATATGGAGAAATTGAAAAATTTATGCTCAATTGCAAAGCAGAGACCTAATTTTCAAACGGCCATCCAGGGCTCGATTTTGGTCCAAAATATCAAGTATTGTATACCGTTGGAATCAGCTTGAGATGAAGAATCCATTTCTACAGGTTATTTTTGCACAACTCTCAGAGGAAAAAAGCAGTATTCAGTTTTCTCTTCAGGGGTCATTAATGACAAACATGGCAGATGTATCCGGGAAACTATAACAAAATCATATTTGACAGAGCTTTCCAGAGGATTTTTGAAATCAGATTTTTTTCTAGATGCATGAGTTAAGTTTCATCTATGAATCAGAGGGGGAATAAGATTGGATTTCTTTCCAGAAGCATGATAATATTGACTAAAGGAACAAGCAATGTCTGCAAACATTAAAGAGCATTGATGACAATTTAATGGATGAAACAAATTTTCAAAGGGAAATGTGACAGATTGCAAGGATATTTTCAACAAATGAAATCAGATAGAAATTTTTTTCAGTGGGTGAATGGACTCAGTTTTTAAAGATATATCAGATATTTTCTCAGACAAGTGGAGTTGAAAAATTGACTAATTAGTCAGATATTTTTGGAAAGATGAATGTAAATCAGATTTGAGGGGAGACATGTGTCAATTGCTCAGAAGTTTTAGGGTTTCTTCTCTCTTCTATATCTTTCTTTTTGTTCTCAGTTGTAAGGGTTCCTTTCCTCTGCCCAGAGCAGGTC
>MU225625.1:854934-894515 GCA_018584345.1 Thuja plicata | reverse complement strand
CCAATCCACCATTTGAGGTTTACTTGAAACATAGTGAACTATCTAGGTAATACCTGCCTGAGTATGTGGAGCTCGAAAATGAAGAAGGATATTATCCAATCCTTAGCAATTAGCCTTTCTCTTGTCATAAAGGAGTTTTCATTCAAGTATAACCAGTATACTGTTATTTTAAGGTTGAGATACAAGAAAAAGTGCTAACAAGGGGTGTGAAGGATTACCTTTGAAATATATAACTAGTTTTTCAAGCTCTTTGGGATTCAACCTTAGATACTTCGCAAGTGAAACTTGTATAGAAGATGACTTACAGAACTCAACAATATAAAATGAAGACATGCCAACATCTCTTTGTAAAACCTTAAAATCATAAGCTTTAAGACTAGAGGGAAAAGCATTACTTGCAGGCTCTTTAGTATTCTCGAAAGTACCTAATGTCATTGGGGTGTACTTAGATGACTTCTAGTTTTGAGTAAACATGGTACATGTTAGATTTTCAAGAGTGACTAAAATATCTCCTCTTTCAGAGTTAGATTCGTATTCTAGGTAATATGAGATAGAGTGCCAAGTCACTCTTGAGCCACCTCCTCTACCATACATTCCCCAAATACATCCTTAGTTTCTTCCATCTACACATGTCTTAACATGTCCAAACAATAATTTCCATCATGATCCGTTGTCAGGTGAAAAGAGCACATGACTCCTCTAGGCGGAAGCCTCCAAGGACAATTTTGGCTGATTTGAGGGAAATAGAGGATTTTTTCCATGTCATTGGTTAGGTTTATTCCAACTAGTGTCTTGGTACATGGGACGATAGGAAGATCCATGTTTTGGCATTTTCCTCTTCAAGGTGATCACATCATTCATTAGCCTTTGAACGATAGGGTCTGAGGAAGAAGTAGAGGTTTGAGAGTGTGGTGTTTGTACGTCTTTCCTCCACTTTCCTGTTGTGATAAGATCACCCTCCATTTTAGTGTCCTGACTTTGAGTAGTAGCTAAATCTACTAGTCTACTTCTTCTTAGGTGAAAACCAATGTCTGAAGGCATGAAGTTCACAAAAAAGAATTATTGATTTTCCGGAGTTGGCCTTTTATCAGTAGGAATTTTGTGAATAACCTTATTGTATCGGGCCACATAATTCCTCATCGGTTCATGAATCTCCTTTGTCATTTGTGTAAGTTGTGCCAAAAAAGAATACTCATCATCATCACTTTTAAAATGGTTTTCAAAAGCATTCTTCATGGTCTGCTAGCTTGTAATAGACCTAGTAGGAAAATGGCTAAACCATTCTGCTTCTCCTTTAGTTAAGGATTATGAAAATAGCCCAACAGATATGTCTTCATGTTGCACTTCCAATATAGTAGTATCTACATTGAATGCATTTAAGTGTTCCTCCAATGAAGCCTTACCATCTCCATAAAATTTGTGAAGAACATCCTTAACACCCTATGAGAGGGCGTTATGAACAGCAAGAGCGAGAGGACCAACTGCTGCACCCTACGGCTGTGCCATGATTGTAACTAGAAAGATTGTTATGAGGGGAGGTTTTTGAATACCAAATAAAGTTAGGGAATATCATACACTAGTGTATGGAGATGTATTTGATAGGGCTTTGGGTAGAGAAGGAGGCCTACTCTTATCTTTTTTGTGTTTGGGATGTAGGTAGTTGGAAACTAGAGGTTTTATAGTCTTTTGTAGAAAGTTTAAAAAATTCCCTCCCTCCTTTGAGAACTGATGTATGAATGAGAATCATCTATGGTCTTTGGATATCTTTATCCATAATTTCTGCTTCTTGAGCTATTGGAAGACCTCTCAACCATTCACCTATGTCTTCCTCTTCTTCTAGAACCAAAAGAACTTGCTGATATTGTTGATTGATGGCTTTTATTTTCCAAGCAAGAGCATTCAGATCAACAATGATATATTCTTGGGTGTCTTGGAAGTTAAATTTTGGTTGGATAATAAGAGGGATTTCCTCCTAGTTAGGTATTACAACTGCAGGTAATACCATGGTTATTCATCAAGAAAATCATTTAAAACAAGTCTACACTATTTTGCACTCCCTAGTAGAGTCACCAAAAACATGTTAGTGAATAGATTTTTCCTTTGATAAATTCTTCTTACAAAATAACTCTATTACCCTCTTGAAAGACAAAAAATTACTAATAGTTGGGTAAGTGTCTTTTGATCACTTCTCTCTAAATTTTATCTTAGGTACAGTTCCCTAGGATTGATGTTCAATATTTTCTAACACTAATTTATGATTTTATCTTTTAACTAGAAAGATTATAAAGGTTTCTCCATCATTCTTATATGATAAGAAAAACAATATTGCTTCATGAAAAGAAAGTTAAACAGGAAAGGAAGAGAAAAAGCATAGTTTTTTTGCTAATGGAAATTGCATGGAAGTTGAAAGAACTATGATTTGAAAATAAAATAATAGACCATAGAACAAATTAGGCTACTTTGAACTTTCCAAAGTATATTACATAATGAATTAGAATGTCAACACAGAACACTCATCCACTCATTCCAAACAACACAAATTTGAAAACTTAATCGTAATGTATTTCAATATTACTACACAAGAAAATATGTAAATATTGTTTCACATAGTAAAACCAGCTTCATTCCAATATCTGTCGAATCTCTAAAAACTATAACTCAAACAAAAAATTATCTAGTCTTGGAAATAAAATCAAACCCTTCCATAGTTTTTAACTGCACGATTTATAGTTTCAACATATAGAGAGGTCTCCCTAAAAGCCAGACCTCTCAGACAAACAATTATTAAAATGGAACCAAAGTAAAAAAGAACACTCCTTCATAAGATTTTTCATGCAAATAAAAGAAAACTAAACATCTAAATTAGGCTCCTTCTTGATGACATGTTCCTCTCTCCCAGAAGGGCTTCCTCCTACCTCGGTGATAGATTGAGTATTCTTCCACTCTTTGTGTGGTTGAACAAGATCCTTAGCGACCTGCAAATGCAACATCTTCAAGTTTAGGATTATGGCCATTAAAGCTTCTTTGGTCCACTTTAACTTTTTGACTCTTCCAAATGTCCCGAGCAGTTGATCGAAGCACAAGTAAAGCAAGGACTCAATTCTAGCTATTTACATGAGGTCTACAAATTTTGGATTATCCTTCTCTTTGACTGATTTATTGTAGTTTCAAAATCTTCCAGATCTTATTTTAATCCCCCATCTCCATAGCTTTCCAAATAGGTATAGGTAAAATTAATAACTTTCAATTCATTCAGCATAGCCTTTTGAATTTGTTTAGCTTCAGCTTCACAGTGTTTAGTTTCACTTATAGTATTTCTGATTGTAGAAATATGCCAGCCTATATTATTTATCAATACAAAGAAATTTGATTCATCAGAGGACTTCAAATACTTTTCTGAGTAGAACTTGACATAGCCATACCTTTCAATCTCTAGGAACTTTGTCACAGTCAAAACCCATTTATCCTCTTCTTTGTCCCAAAGATTCCATTGTGTCTGCAACTCCCACATTAAGGATTTGGTATCATGAAGGATAAACTAGGATTATTTGATGTATTTGAGGCCACTTTTTATCACCTCATCTATCCATTCATCAACAGAGGACACCAGGACCCAACCAAGTTGAACTTGATTCAATAGATCTTTCAATAGAGATTGGGTTAAAAAATTGTGGAGATTAAATAAAAGGAGTAACATCAAAGTTGAAAAAGGTAATTATAAACTAAGAAAGAGACACAATTTTTTGTTTCATCTCTTTCTTATATTTACTGTCTTGCTAGAAAGTGAATAGCATTTGTAGTGTTGTCTCCTTGAACAAATGATTTTTACCTTCTCGGTCCATAGTTCCCAACTAAACTTTGGTCACATCAAAATCCTCACTTGCAAGTTCATGTTCCCCTTATTTTAGCCTATAGGTAGCTACCTCAGCATTCCACTTCCCTAAATTTTCATCTACTAACATTTGAGAAATGCTTTTTACCTTTTTGGTCTTGGGATTTTTCTGGACATACTTGCTGACAATATCTTGTACAGGGACTAAAATGGGAACAAGGCTATGCTTCTTATTTACAGAGGAGGTTAGCCATTTTGGCATTGTGTCTAATGTAGAAAACTATTCAGTCATCTTTATTGGTTTATCCATGATATCTAGTGTCACGTCATCAAGATCGAAAAGATCCTTGCCCACTTGTTCATCCTCACCTATCTGATAACTCATGTCACCATATTTTTCATCATCCAGATTGATTGTCTACACATTTTCCTGAGCTATTTTATCTTTGATCTTGGATTTAGTCTTAGATTTTTTATCCTCTAAGGAGAAACCACAGGCACACAATCTGATGTAGCCTTTTTCTAGGAATTCTTAACTTGTTGCTTTCTTGAGGAACCTCAATTATCAATTCATGTTGGAAGGTTATAAATAGAGGGAGGGGAAGACAAATAGGAAGTTTTAACTTCAATTGACTTAGAACTAGACTTCCTTTGTTTCCTTTTTGTTAACAACCATTCCTCAGTTAAATGGAGCACATGTTGTGTTCTCTGTTCAATGTTGTCTTCCTCATCCATATTCCAATTAATGACATACTCCTCGTGTTTAGTTGGTTTCTTCAAACTTGGTTCAATCATACTAGAACCATCATCAATTACTCCCTATACATTAATTTTTAGCATCATGAACAAAATTTGGGATATGCATAATATTTTGTGTTCTCTTTCCTTCACTTGGGATTCATGAGTGCAATCTTCCTAGAAATATTTGAGATGGGGAACAGGGAACATGTGTGACTAAGCCCTAGGCTTCCGCTGGAATAGTTTTTATTATCAAATCATGCCCTATCAGTGTAAAACTTGAAGTCAAAGTGACAAAGATCACTCCCTATACTTTTTGCATCTACAATAGATGCACATGAAAGTTTACCTAATTTTATGGGGAAGGCTTTTTCCCATTTTTTCTTTAGGAAGAATCTTTTAAGAATAGTAGTAAGATGTCTACAAATTTCAGCAATAATAAAACAATCAAAATCATATCTGGGCAATCTCATGTGTGAATCTTCGAAACCCCTGACCCTTATATAGGTAATCTTAGAGAACTGAATTTATAAACTCCCATACTTGGTCACAAACTCTTTGGCTTCTAGGCTAATCCTTCTGGCAGAGGTCTTGAACAACTCAAAATAGAGCTTTCCCATAAATGTATCATGCACCTTTCTATAATTTTTAATTATGTTAATCTTTTGCAAAATGGGGAAATATTCATAAATGCACATGCCATCAATCCATGGTTCATGGGGCATTCCATTCCACTATGTACTACAGGCTAGACAATACATGAGATAGGAAGACATGAAGAAACTGCTTCCAATTAACTTGGACTTATTGAGCTATTCTCTCATAGAAATAGAAACCAATTCAGCCCAGTCTAAAATTTATTTCCCTTCTAGAATAATTTGAGCATAATAGAACAACCAATCAAAGAAAAAGTATGCTTCTGATGATCCGCTTACACTTTGCAGCATTACCATGACATCTCTGATATAAGGGTGTATGTTGTCCTTGTTAAACTTTTTTGGGTAATCGTGAACCTTCTCTCTGAGGATTTAACAACCAAATTTTGGTCATACAGGTCTAATTCCCATCCTTATTCTCATTAAATTTAACAATATATTGTGTTGGAGAAATGGTTGAAAAGGTTTGATCTAGGATTTAGAGGGCTAGGGATACAATTTCTCTATTAATTGACATCAAAACACTAGTAGAGCCACTGAAAATCTATTAGTGAATAGATTTGTTCTTCAATAATTCTTCTTTAAGAATAACTCTATTACCCTTTGAATGAAAAACAATTACTAACAGTTGGGTAAGTGTCATTTGATCACTTCTCTCTAAATTTTATCTCAGGTACAACTCCCTAGGATTGATGTTCAATGTTTTCCTAACACTAATTTATTTTTTTATTTTTTAACCAGAAAGCTTATAAAGGTTGCTCCATCATTCTTAGATGATAAGAAAAACAATATTGCTTCATGAAAAGAAAGTTAAACAGGAAAGGAAGAGAAAAAGAATAGTTTTTGTGGTAATGGAAATTTCATGGAAGTTGAAAGAACAATGATTTGAAAACAAAATAAAAGACCATAGAATGAATTAGGCTACTGGAGACTTATCAAAGTACATTACAGAATGAATTATAATGTCAACATAGAACACTCATCCACTCATTCCAACATAGATTTGAAAACTTCATCGTAATGTATTTCAATATTACTACATAGGCAAAGATGTAAATATTGATTCACACAGTAAAACCAGCTTCATTCCAGTATCTATCAAATCTCTAAAAACTATAACTCAAACCAAAAATTATCTAGTCTTGTAAATAAAATAAAACCCTTCCACAATTTTTAACTGCACTATTTAAAGTTTCAACATACATAAAGGTCTCCTTGAAATCCTAACCTCTTAGACAAATAGTTATTAAAATGAAACCAAAGTAAAAAGAACACTTGTTATTAAGATTTTGCATGCAAATAAAATAAAACTAAACATCTAAATCAGGCTCCTTCTTGGAAACACATTCCTCGCTCCCGATAGGGATTCCTTCTACATCGATGATAGATTGAGTAGGCTTCCACTCTTTTCTTGCTTGAAAAAGATCCTTAGCGACCTGTAAATACGGGATCTTCAAGTTCAGGGTTTTGGCCATTGAAGATTCTTTTCTCCACTTTAACTTTTTGACTCTTTCTAATGTCCCAAGCAGTTGATTAAAGAAGAAGTAAAGGAAGGACTCAATTATAGTTATTTGCATGAGTTCTACAGATTTTGGATTAGCCTTCTCTTTGACTGATTTTACGGTAGTTTCAAAATCTTCCAGAGCTTCTGTTAATTCTTGATCTCGATAGCTTGCCAAATAGGTATAGGTAAAATTAATAACTTTCAGTTCATTCAACATAGCCTTTTGAATTTGTTTAGCTTTAGCTTCATAGTATTTAGTTTCAGTTATAGTATTTCTGATTGTAGAAATATGCCAGCCTATATTCTTTCTCAATACAAAAAAATTTGATTCATCAGATGACTTCAATTAATTTTCTATGTAGAACTTGACATAGCCATACCTTTCGATCTCTAGGAACTTTGTCATAGTCGAAACCCATTTCTCCTCTTCTCTGTCCCAGAGCTTCCATTGTGTCTACAACTCCCCCATTAGGGCTTTGGTATCATGAAGGATATCCTAGGATTATTTGATGTATTTGAGGCCACTTTTGATCACCTCATCTATCCATTCATCAACAAAGGACACCAGGACTCTACCAAGTTGAACTTGATTCAACAAATTTTTACTTTCAACAGAGATTGGGTTAAAAACCTGTGGAGATTAAATCAAAGGAGTAACATCAAAGTTGAAAAAGGTATTTATAAACTAAGAAAGAGACACAATTGAATATTTCATCTCTTTCTTCTCTTTACTATCTTCATAGGAAGTGAATAAAATTTGCAATGTTGTCTCCTTGAACAAATGATTTTTACCTGCTCGGTCCATAGTTCCCAACTCAACTTTGATGACCTCAAAATACTCAGTTGCAAGTTCATGTTCCCCTTATTTTAGCCTATAGGTAGCTATCTCAGCCGTCCACTTCCCTATTTTGCATCTACAAACATTTGAGCAGTTCTTTTTACCGTTTTGGTGTTGGGAGTTTTCTAGACATACTTGCTGACAATATCTTGCATAGGGACTGAAACATGAACAAGGCTACACTTCTTATTTACAGAGGAGGTTAGCCATTTTGGCATTGTGTTTAATGTAGAAAACTATTCAGTCATCTTTTTTTGTTTATCAATGATATCTAATGTCACATCATCAAGATCAAAAAGATCCTTTCCCACTTGTTAACCCTCACCTATCTGATAACTCATGTCACCAAATTTTTCATCATCTAGATTGACTGTCTGCACATTTTCCTGAGCTGATTTATCTTTGATATTGGATTTAGTTTTTGATTTTTGATACTCTAAGGAGAAACCACAGGCGCACAATCTGATATAGCCTTTTGTTGGGAATTCTTAACTCGTTTCTTTTCTAAGGAACCTGCATTATCAATTCATGTTGGAAGGTTAAAAAGAGGGAGGGGAAGACAAATAGGAATTTTTAACTTCAGCTGAGTTAGAACTAGACTGGCTATGTTTCCTTTTTGTTAATATTCATTCCTCTGTTAAATGGATCACATATTGTGTTCTTTGTTCAATGTTGTCTTCCTCATCCTCAGTGCAATTAATGACATACTCCTCATGTTCAGTTGGTTTCTTGAAACTTGGTTCAATAAGACTAGAATCATCATCAGTTACACCCTCTACATTAAGTTGCAACCTCATGGAAAAAATTTGGCATAAGAATAATATGTTGCATTCTCTTTCCTTCACTTGGGAATCATTAGTGCAATCTTCCCATAAATCTTTGAGATAAGCCCTAGGCTTCCACTGGCATATTTTTTATTATCAAATCTTTCCCTCTTAGTGTAAAACTTGAAGTCAAAGTGATGAAGATGACTCCCTATACTTATTGCATATGCAATGGATACACATGAAATTTTACCTAATTTAATGGGGAAGGATTTTTCCAATTCTTCTTTAGGAAGAATATTTTAAGAATAGTAGTAGGTTGTCTACAAATTACAGCAAGAATAAAACAATCAAAATCATATCTGGGAAATCTCATGGGTGAATCTTTGAAACCCCTGACCCTTATGTAGGTAAACTTAGAGAACTGAATGTAGAAACTCCCATACTTTGTCACAAACTCTTGGGCTTCTGGGATAATCCTTTTGTCAGAGGTCCTGGACAACTCAAAGAAGAGATTTCCCATAAATGTATCATGCACCCTTCTATAATTTTTAATTATGTTACTCTTTTGCAATATGGGGAAATATTCATAGATGCACATGCCATCTATCCATCGTTCATGGGGCATTCCATTCCACTGTCTACTACAGGCCAGACAATACATGAGAAAGGAAGACATGAAGAAACAACTTCCAATTAAATTGGACCTGTTGATTTGTTCTCTCATAGAACTAGCAACCAATTCAGTCTAATCTAAAATTTGTTTCCCTTCTAGAATAATATGAGTATAACAGAACAACCAGTTAGAGAAAAAGTAGGCTTCTGATGATCCTCTTACCCTTTGTAGCATTACCATGACATCTCTGATATAAGGGTGTATGTGGTCCCTATTAAACTTTTTGGTTAATCATGAACCTTCTCTCTGAGGATTTAACAACCAGATTTTGTCCATACAGGTCTGATTCCCACCCTCATTCTTATTAAATTTCACAATAGATTGTTCTAGATAAAAGGCTGAAAAGGTTTGTTCTGGGATTTAGAGGGCCAAGGATACAATTTCTCTATTAACTAACATCAAAACACTAGTAGAGTCACCAAAAATCTATTAGTGAACAGATTTTTCCTTCGATAAATTCTTCTTACAAAACAACTCTATTACCTTCTTGAAAGACAAAAAATTACTAATAGTTGGGTAAGTTTCTTTTGATCACTTCTCTCTAAATTTTATCTTAGGTACAGCTCCCTAGGATTGATGTTCAATGTTTTTCTAACACTAATTTATGTTTTTAGCTTTTAACCAGAAAACCTATAAAGGTTGGTGCATCATTCTTAGATGATAAGAACAACAATATTTCTTCATGAAAAGAAAGTTAAGCAGGAAAGGAAGAGAAAAAGCATAGTTTTAATGCTAATGGAAATTGCATGGAAGTTGAAAGAACAATGATTTTAAAATAAAATAACAGACCATAGAATGAATTAGGCTACTGTGAACTTTCCAAAGTACATTAATGAATTAGAATGTCAACACAGAACACTCATCCACTCGTTTGAAACAACATAGATTTGCAAACTAAATCGTAATGTATTTCAATATTGTTGAACAGGAAAGATGTAAATATTGTTTCACATAGTAAAACTAGCTTCATTCCAGTATCTGTCAAATCTCTAAAAACTATAACTCAATCCAAAAATTATCTAGTCTTGGAAAGAAAATTGAACCCTTCCATAGTTTTTAACTGCACTATTTATAGTTTCAACATACCGAGAGGTCTCCCTGAAAGCTCAACCTCTTAGACAAATAGTTATGAAATGGAACCAAAGTAAAAAGAATAATTGTTCTTAAGAGTTTGCATAAAAATAAAAGAAAACTAAGCATCTAAATCAGGCTCCTTCTTGGTGACACGTTCCTCTCTCCCAACAGGGATTCCTCATACATTGGTAATAGATTGAGTAGGCTTTCACTCTTTGTGTGCTTGAACAAGATCTTTAGTGACCTGCAAATGTGGGATGTTCAAGTTTAGGATTCTGGCCATCTAAGCTTCTTTTCTCCACTTTAACTTTTTGACTCTTTCTAATGTCTCGAGCAGTTGATAGAAGCACAAGAAAAGAAAGGACTCAATTCTAGATATATGTGTGAGGTCTACAGGTTTTCAATTAGCCTTCTCTTTGACTACTTTTATTATAGTTTCAAAAGCTTCCAAATCTTCTTTTAATTCCTGATCTCCATAGCTTGCCAAATAGATATAGGTAAAATTAATAACTTTGAGTTCATTTAGCATAGCCTTTTAAATTTGTTTATCTTCAGCTTCACAGTCTTTAGTTTCATTTATAGTATTTCTGATTGTAGAAATATGCCATCCTATATTCTTTCTCAATACAAATAAATTTGATTCATCAGAGGACTTCAAAGAATTGTATGCGAAGAACTTGACATAGCCATACCTTTCGATTTCTAGGAACTTTGTCACAGTCAAAACCCATTTCTCCTCTTCTCTGTCCCAAAGCTTCTATTATGTCTGTAACTCCCTCATTAGGGCTTCAGTATCATGAAGGAGAACCTAGGAGTCTGACGGATTTGAGGCCACTTTTGATCACCTCATCTATCCATTCATCAATAGAGAAAACTAGGACTCGACCACGTTGAACTTGATTCAACAGATTTTTACTTTCAGCAGAGCTTGGGTTAAAAACCTATGGAGATTGAATCAAAGGAGTGGCATCAAATTTGAGAAAGGTATTTATAAACTGATAAAGAGACACAATTTTTGATTTCATCTCTTTCTTGTCATTAGCAGACTGCTTGAACAAATGATTTTTACCTACTCGATCCATAGTTCCCAACTCAAATTTGGTGACCTCAAAATTGTCAGTTGCATGTTCATATTCCCCTTTTTCCCTATAGGTAGCTACCTCATTGGTCCACTTCCCTATTTTTGCATCTAAAAACATTGGAGCAATGCTTTTTACCTTTTCAGTCTTGGGAGTTTTCTGAACATACTTGTTGACAATATCTTGCACAAGGACTGAAATGGGAACAAGGTTATGTTTCTTATTTATAGAGGAGGTTAGCCATTTTGGTGTTGTATATACTGCCACAGATTGTTCAGTTGTCTTTGGTGGTGTATCTATGATATCCAGTGTGACATCATCAAGATCAAAAATATCCTTTCCCACTTGTTCATGCTCACCTATCTGATAATTCTTGTCACCATATTTGTTGTCATCTAGATTGATTGGTTGCACATTTTTATGATCAATTTTATCTTTGATCTTGGATTTAGTGTTTGATCTTGTGATCCTCTAAGGAGAAACCATAAGTGCACAATCTATTGTAGCCTTTTTCTGGGAATTCTTAACTCATTGCTTTAATGAGGAACCTACATTATCAATTGGTGTAGGAAGGATAGAAATAGAGGGAGGGGAAGAAAAATAGGAAGGTATAACTTCAAGTGAATTAGAACTAGACTACCTTTGTTTCCTTTTTTTTAACATTCATTCCTCAGTTAAGTGGAGCACATGTTGTGTGATGAACTATAAATGATTATATGTTTGAAGGCATTTTTTGATATTCAACCGAGTTGCAGAAGTGATGATAAACATTATCAGTTAATGTATTGTCATTGATGTCAACTTATTTGAGTGTTATTATGGTGGAAAACATTTGTTATTTATTGAAGATTTGGAACAAACAATGTTTATGTGGTCGGTAAAATCAAGAGTTATGTATACACTGAGTGACAGTAATAACCCAGTAAAATGCAGTGTATACTGAGCAATAGTGCTAACTGAGTAAGGGATTTTTGACACAACTTGATTAATAATAAAACTGAGAAATTAATTCTAATTGAGGCCAACTTGGATGCTGATCTGGAAATTGACAATTGGTAATTTTGAGGTAAAAGATAAAGTTTGTTATTTGATTAAACGGTTATGAAAATTCAAGGAAGATAAGACGATAGAGATTGAAATGTGTTTTTTACACAACCGCCAAGGAAGGATCAAGCAGGAAAATGAAAAATGGATATTAAGCAGAAAGATCTTAAAGATGAAAATTAAATGATACATGATATCTATATAAGAGATAAGAGATTCATTTCATAATCGTGTGCCATTGATATATGTAGAAGCATACATGCGAATTTGATGCATGACTAGTCAAATTGGTTAATAATAGAACTGAGCATTTCTATAGACATCATCGAGAAAAATAGAGGAAAGAGGATTACTGAGAAAAAAAAGTATGATATGAACTGAAGTGAACAAATTGATCAGAGGTATTATGTACTTAGAATAGATCTGAATATCTACAAATCATAGTTGTATTTGAATCAAATCATTGATATAGCAGTTTAACCATTGTTACAGATAAATCTCTTAACCAAGTGGGATAGTGAATCCTTATTATAACATTTAGAGAATGTTGATTTTTTTCTTGTTAACCCCATTGTGAATTTCTAGTCAAGAGAGAACTGTTAGTTTTAAATCCTCTAACAAGGTCACATTTAACAGTTTTCATTGTAACCTTTAACATGGTTGGCTCCTCACCGAGCTCACTTTAGAAGAGTGAAAATATTTTGGATTACCGGTCGTAGGTGGTTTTTCCCTTAACAAGGTTTCCACATTAAAAATCTATGTGCCAATGTGTGTGGATTTTGTGGATTGTTATTTTACTTTACACTTTATTTTATTGACATAGATCGGTAATCACAATTTTAATTTACTGACACTCGATAAGCACTATTGATGAAATTCTAAGTTTACAGAATGCATTTTCACCTAGCTGCATTTTAGAATTTGTTTTGTTATACATCTGGAGGAATTTGGGACTGTAGGATAATTTTGTGAGGGTACTGAGTCTAATTGATTCATCCCCCCTCTTAGTTATTCTAATAGCTATGTTCTTTGTTCAATGTTGTCTTCCTCATCCTCGGTCCAATTAATGACATACTCCTCATGTTCAGTTGGTTTCTTGAAACTTGGTTCAATTAGACTAGAATCATCATCAGTTACTCCCTCTACATTAACTTGCAACCTCATGGAAAAAAATTGGGATATGCATAATCTGTTGTGTTCTCTTTCCTTCACTTTGAATTCATCAGTGCAATCTTCCCATAAATCTTTGAGATGGGGAATAGGCAACATGTGTGACCTAAGCCCTAGGCTTCCATTGGCATAGTTTTTATTATCAAATCTTGCCCTCTCAGTGTAAAAATTGAAGTCAAAGTGTCAAAGATCACTCCCTATACTTATTGCATCTGCCATGGATGCACATGAAAGTTTACCTAATGTTATGGGGGAAGGCTTTTTCCAATTCTTCTTTAGGAAGGAACCTTTTAACAATAGTAGTAAGATGTCTAAAAATTTCATCAAGAATAAAACAATCAAAAGCATATCTGGTCATTCTCATGGATGAATCTTTGGAACCCCTGACCTTGAGGTAGGTAAACTTAGAGAACTGAATGTATAAACTCCCATACTTGGTCACAAACTCTTTGGATTGTGGGATAATCCTTTTGGCAGAGGTCCTAGACAACTCAAAATAGAGCTTTTCCATAAATGTATCATGCACCCTTCTATAATTTTTAATTGTGTTACTCTTTCAAAAAATGAGGAAATATGCGTAGACGCACATGCCATCAGTCCATGGTTCATGGGGAATTCCATTCCATTGTCTACCATAGGCCAGACAATACATGAGATAGGAAGACATGAAGAAACTCCTTCCAGTTAACTTGGACTTATTGAGTTGTTCTCTCATAGAACTAGCAATCAATTCACCCTAGTCTAAATTATTTTTCCCTTCTAGAATAATCTAAACATAATAGAACAACCAGTCTGAGAAAAAGTAGGTTTTTGATGACTCTCTTACCCTTTGCAGCATTACCATGACATCTCTGATATAAGGGTGTATGTGGTCCCTATTAAACTTTTTGGGTAATCGCCTCCTATCTAAGGATTTAACAACCAAATTTTGGCCATACAGGTTCGATTCCCATCCTTATTCTCATTAAATTTGAAAATATATTGTGCTGGAGAAAAAGGCCAAAAAAGGTTTGTTCTGGGATTTTGAGGGCTAGGGATACAATTTCTCTATTAACTGACATCAAAACATTAATAGAGTCACCAAAAATCTATTAGTGAACAGATTTTCCTTTGATAAATTCTTCTTACAAAATAACTCTATTACCCTCTTGAAAGACAAACAATTACTACTTGTTGGGTAAGTGTCTTTTGATCGCTTCCCTTTGAATTTTATCCCATTTATAGCTCCCTAGGATTGATTTTCAATGTTTTTATAACACTAATTTATGATTTTGTCTTTTAACTAGAAATATTATAAAGGTTGCTCCATCATTCTTAGATGATAAGCACAATAGTATAGCTTTATGAAAAGAAAGTTAAACAGGCAAGGAAGAGAAAAAGAATAGTTTTTCTACTAATGGAAATTGCATGGAAGTTGAAAGAACAATGATTTGAAAATTAAATAAAAGACCATATAATGAATTAGGCTACTGTGAACTTTTCAAGGTACATTACAGAGTGAATTAGAATATCAACACAGAATACTCATCCACTCATTCCAAACAACATAGATTTGAAAACTTAATCGTAATATATTTCAATATTGCTGCATAGGCAAATATATAAATATCATTTCACACAGTAAAACCAACTTCATTTCAGTATTTGTCAAATCTCTAAAAACTATAACTCAATCAAAAAATTCTCTAGTCTTGGAAAGAAAATTGAACCCTTCCATAGTTTTTAACTAAACTATTTATAGTTTCAACATACCAAGAGGTCTCCCTGAAAACCTAACCTCTTGGACAAACAGTTATTAAAACAAAACCTAAGTAAAAAGAACACTTGTTATTAATAGTTTGCATGCAAATAAAATAAAACTAAACATCTAAATCTGGCTCCTTCTTGGTGGCACGTACCTTGCTCTCGACAGGGATTCCTACTTCATTAGTGATAGGTTGAGTAGGATTCCACTCTTTGTGCACTTGAACAAGATCCTTAGCGACCTACAAATGCGGGATCTTCAAGTTCAGGATTCTAGCCATTTAAGCTTCTTTGCTCCACTTTAAATTTTTGACTCTTTCTAATGTCCTGAGAAGGTAATCAAAGCACAAGTAAAGAAAGGACTCAAATCTATCTATTTTTGTGAGGTCTGAAGCTTTTGGGTTAGCCTTCTCTTTGACTTCTTTTATGGTAGTTTCAAAATCTTCTAGAGCTTGTGTTAATTCCTGATCTCCATAGCTTTCTGAATAGGTATAGGTAAAATTAATAACTTTCAATTCATTCAGCATAGCCTTTTGAATTTGTTTAGCTTCAACTTCATAGTCTTTAGTTTCAGTTATAGTATTTCTAATTGTATAAATATGCCAACCTATATTTTTTATAAATACAAATAAAGTTGATTCATCAGAGGAATTTAAAGACTTTTCTGCGCAGAACTTGACATGGCCATACCTTTCAATCTCTAGGAACTTTAACATAGTCAAAACCTATTTCTCCTCTTCTCTGTCCCAGAGTTTCCACTATGTCTACATCTACCCTCTTAGCAATTTGGTATCATGAAGGATAGCCTGGGAGTCTTTCAATTATTTTAGGCCACTTTTGTTCACCTCATCTATCCATTCATCAACAAAGGACACTAGGACTCGACCACGTTGAACTTAATTCTATAGATTTTTACTTTCAACAGAGTTTGGGTTAAGAACCTGTGGAGATTGAATCAAAGGAGTAGCATCAAAGTTGCAAAAGGTATTTATAAATTGAGAAAGAGACACAATTTTATGTTTCATATTTTTCTTCTCTTTACTATCTTTCCATGAAGTCAATAGCATTTGTTGTGTTGTCTCCTTGAACAAATGATTTCTACCTGCTCGGTCCATAGTTCCCAACTCAACTTTGGTGACCTCAAAATCCTTAGCTGCAAGTTCATTTTCCCCTTCTTTTTTCCTATAGGTAGCTAACTAAGTGGTCCACTTCCTTATTTTTGCATCTACAAACATTCGAGTAGGGATTTTTACCTTTTTGGTCTTGGGAGTTTTCTGGACATACTTGCTGATAATATCTTGCACAAGGACTAAAACAGGACCAAGGATACACTTCTTATTTACAAAGGAGGTTAGCCATTTGGCATTGTGTTTACCATAGAATACTTTTTAGTCACCTTTATTAGTGTATCCATGATATCTAGTTTCATGTCATCAAGATTTAAAAGATCCTTTCCCACTTGTTCATCCTCACCTATTTGATAACTCATGTCACCAAATTTTTCATCAACTAGATTTCTTCTCTACACATTTTCCTGAGCCATTTTATCTTCGATCTTGGATTTAGTTTTTATCTTGTGATCCTCTAAGGAGAAACCATGGGCGCACAATATGTTGTATCCTTTTTTTGAGAATTCTTAACTCATTTCTTTCCTGAGTAACCTGTATTATCAATTGGTGTAGGAAGATTAGAAATAGAGGGAGGGGAAGACAAAGAGGAAGTTTTAACTTCAACTGAGTTAGAACTAGACTACCCTTGTTTCCTTTTAGTTAAAAATATCCTCAGTTAAGTGGAGCACATGTTGTGTTCCTTTTTCAATGTTTTCATCCTTATCCTTCATCCAATTAATGGCATACTCTTCATGTTTAGTTGGTTTCTTGAAACTTGGTTTAATAAGAATAGAACCATCATCATTTACTCCCTCTACTTTAATTTGCAACCTCATGGAAAAAATTTGGGATATGCATAATATTCTGTGTTCTCTTTCCCTCATTCGGGATTCATCAGTGCAATCTTCCCAAAAATATTCGAGATGGCGAACATGGAACATGTGTGACCTAAGCCCTAGGCTTCCACTCGCATAGTTTTTATTATCAAATCCCACCCTCTTAGTGTGAAAATTGAAGTAAAAGTGTGGAAGATCACTCCATATACTTATTGCATCTGTCATGGACGTACATGAAAATGTACCTTATTTTATCTGGAAGGATTTTTCCCATTCTTCTTTAGGAAGGAATATTTTTAGATAAGCACTAAGTATTCTACAAATTTCAGCAATAATAAAACAATCAAAATCATATTTGGGCAATCTCATGGGTGAGTCTTCAAAAACCCCGACCTTGATGTAGACAAACTTGGAGAACTGAATGTAGAAATTCCCATACTTGGCCACAAAATCTTGGGCTTTTGGGCTAATCCTTTTGGAAGAGGTCCCAAACAACTCAAAATAGAGGTCTCCCATAAATGTATCATGCACCCTTCTATAATTTTTAATTATGATACTCTTTTTCAAAATGTGGAAATATTCAAAGATGCACATGCCATCAGTCCATTGTTCATGGGGCATTCCATTCCACTATCTACTACAGGCCAGACAATACATGAGATAGGAAGACATGAAGAAAATGCTTCTAGTTAACTTCTACTTATTGAGTTGTTCTCTCATAGAACTAGAAATCAATTCCACCCAGTCTAAAATTTGTTTCCCTTTTAGAACAATATGAACATAACATAACAGCCAGTCAGAGAAAAAGTCAAATTTTGATGATCCTCTTACCCTTTGTAGCATTACCATGAAATCTCTAACATATGGTTGTACGTGGTCCCTATTAAACTTTTTGGGTAATCGTGAACCTCCTCTCAGGATTTAACAACCATCTTTTTTCCATAGAGGTTTGATTCCCATCGTTATTCTCATTAAATTTGACAATAGATTGTGCTGGAGAAAATGCCAAAAAGGTTTCATCTGATATTTGGAGGGCTAGGGATACAATTTATCTATTTTTTGACATAAAAACACAACCATCTATTTTCAAAATTATCTCAGTCATTTGATCATGATTATTTATACATTCAAAGATCAACTTAGGGCAAATGACCGTAGGAGGGAATGTCACAGTTTCGCACAATCCACTATGTGAAATTTCCAAAGCTAGTGTACCCTTAAGGGAATTGGCAAGATATTCTGATAAAACTTCTAGATTACAATCCCCTAGGTCAGTATCCGTCACTACAGGAGCATCACAAACTAGGCTTGATATACTCCCAAACAAATGAAAAGTAGACTTCATAATTCCAATAACTTATGTTTACTACAGAATTCTCTCTTTTGCAATTTAAATTTGAAAAGGCTCTTGAGAGGACAACCTAACTCATCTTGCTTTATATATATCATGATTACTGGAGCTTCAATTTCCTTACCTCTATCCACTCATTTCTCAACAGTGTCGTTATTTCAAAATATTGAGCGAAGTTACCAACTTAAATAGAGGGAGCATGAGAAACTTGATTATTAATTGCAAATCTTTACTGAGGTGAAAGAAAAAAGATATGACTTGACAAATTATGCATGAAATCCATTATTACTATTTACACAAATCCCCATCTTGTATAGTTTAATGATTGATCAGACACCTGAGACATGTCAACTTACCCCACTACCTTTTAGCATTAAATACACACTTTCCCATAGGACTCAATTCTGAGCTATCATAAGATTAACCTTAAAGTTATCTCATGTCTTCTTTGAATATCATTGAACATGAGTGAAAAATGTTCAACATGATATAACTACAATTGTTTACAACTTAGGATCTATTTTGATGATATCATAATGTGTAGGAAAGAGGATCATACTAAGCACCAAAAAATAATGATAGTTAATCTAGAGAAACAAGTTCTTATTGTGTTTCTAAGGGTTTATTCTTGCATTTTTTAGGATTTTGAAGGTTTTGGAGATGTGAAAGTTAGGTGGAGACTATGGGCTCCCCCATCCATCAAAAAAGACATTAAAAAGGGAAAAATCAAAGTTTACTTGGTAAAGTATCTTGATTCTTCTCATGTTTCCTCTTCATATAATCTTGGTTCTTTCTTTTTAGAGGAAGATCATATCTCATATGTGGAAAAGTTGTTAGGTGGTAGATTAAATGAAAAGGATCTAGAGAAGGATTTGGAAGCCCCAGAAACTTCATCCATGGTTTATGGTTTTAGGTGTTTGTACCTAATTATTTATTGAGTGATGTAATTGTTAAGCTATGACTGTCATTGTGTTAATGGGACTTTGTGACTGGTCCGATCAATAGAATGATAAGTTGTCACCAGGTACCAGGGTATCAACCAAATTTTCCTGTAAAGGTTGTCTGGGGAATAAATTATCCAGCTCTTCAAGCACCTGACTGTCTGGTCTCAATGGTGTGGGGAAGCTTAGTTTCACAAGTGACTCTTTTTGTTCAGGCAGATAGCTGGTTTTGACTCATCTTCTTCAGGGATTTCATTGATAGGTCAGGGTTTATTGCAAGCACATTAGGATAACCAAATAAATAGAAAAATATAGATTTGGGTTAGAGTTTATTCCTTCTACTTATAGTTATGCCACATATTTCCAACATCAATAATGCTCTAATGAACCACACTAAATACTGAATGCATACAGAACCAACAGTTCATACATATTCAATAGAAAGGGGAAATGAGATCACTAATATAAAAAAACATCAGAGAAAAGGACATTAGAAACATACAACACAAAAGATATTTGTAACTCAAAGATCAGAACATCAACAACATCATTGCCATAAATTGTTCTTCCTTCTTCATTAACAGAGTGTTCCAACATCACTGGTGTGTACATCAATGGCTCCAAGGGAGCATCTAACTACTATGAAATACTGAGCATTGAGCTCTTGCAACTATTGGAAATGAAATGCTAATAGTATTGGACTAAAAAATCATCAATTTCACCAACTCGTGAAATGAGGTCAGAATTCTTATTTATACACAGTTTTTTCCTAAAACTAACCTAATCTAACTGTACACACAACATTAAAATACAATATCCAATGGCCAGTACTACCTCCACCACTTAAAATCACCTCAAAAAGAGCAGAGGTTTGACATGATAGAGGAAGAATACAAGAAGAGAATATGGAAGAATCAACATCAAGAAGAGTGCAAGAGTAAGAAATAGAAGAAATACAATCTTCCTAGAGTTTGAGGCTACATACCTCATAAATGCAAAATGTGGCTCACTATCTTCGATGTACCAGGTAGTTAATGCTGGAGTGGCACCTTGGGAAAATCACCTACCAGAGCCATCCCTCTATCTGACATACCTTATTGGGATCACCTACCTGCTGACCCCCTTATTAACTACTTGACAATGATCGGTTGGCTTCGGGGAACCTAGACACGGGTCATTGAAAGAATACAAAACTTTGGATCTGGAATTCCAGAGACCAGGAGCTTACGCTCAAAGGATAATGAATGTTTAAAAATGAACCCTATTGGTGAAAAATCTCTGAAGTCTAGAGAACTCTAGTATCCCTTATTGTTCTTGAAGGCCTCCAAAATTTGGCCAATGCCATCCTCATCTATGTTTACATTATCCCACTAGTCGCTGATGAATTCAAATTTTTCTTCAATATCTCTAGTCCCATCCTAGAATTCTTTGGCTATCTTTATGGATTCATGAGCCCAGAGAATCATCTTGTATATTCTTGACATTTTTCCTCCGTCAAAGTCTCCAATAGACTGATACCAGGACTCCATCAACTCATCAAATTTACTGAGGACATAATCCTCTAGGGCACAAGTCCCAGTGGAGAAGGGATAAGCTTGTGAAACCCTTCCAAAAAATTATTTATATAGGTTCAAAGGATACCAGACCACCATGATCTTATCCTTTAGGGTCATAACCAATTGCTTTCTTACCTCAATTTTGAGGCCAAGTTTGGAGTGTTGGTCCCATACTAATCTGAAGGGTTCTTCTCCAAAAATTCCTGCCTCTATGACACATTCCTCCCAAAACATTATTACTTCTTCCAATCTGGTCCTCCACTCCTCATATTTCTCTATGTCCTTTTCCCATAGGATGATGACACCATTTACATGCCCAAAAGATTACTGACTAGGTAAAAGTCTGGGAGTGTTGCCTCTAAGAATTGCCTTACGACCTTGATCTGCTCCACGATCCACCCATATATAGCATGTGCCTTCTTTTTCATGGCCTTAAGAGCATCCATGTCACCATGTGGAAGTGATGGTCTAGAAGTGGAGGCTTCCAGATGGATCTCGGCTAGTGGCTATGTAAGTTCAAGGAGAAGCCCGAGGAGATTTTCATTCTTTTCCCTTTCCTCCTTCATCTTTTGCATCTATTTATTGTATCAGGCCTCGACTACCCAAGAGACCTCTCTTAGTAGGTCCAACTCACCCTGCTTATCTCTCCTCCCTAGAGGCAATTCTGTGACTACATATTCTTTAGCCCTTGGAGTCCCCACATCTGTATCTGGAGGAGGAGTTGCAACTATTGCAACTGTATTTCCTCCTAGACTGGTTGGGAGAGTATAGAGGGTCTGGGCCTTCTTGGGATTTTTGGCCTCTTGGTTCTGGGCCATCATCTCGGCTAAGGAGAGGGGAACACCTATGGCCACTAGGGATTTTCTTTTCCTAGATTCTACTAACCATTTTGGTGGCTGGGGTGGTCTTGGTGCTAAGGCCTGAGCATTAGGGCCTTCTTCGGGGTTTTGTGGTGTATCCCTGGTATCTACAGTCGTATCAGACTCTTTTCCTATTTCTTAGGGTTTTGGGTGTCTCCTACCCTGGTGGAATTCTCTTCTATGGTGTCAAGAACCCCATCTCCACCGACACTAGTATCATTCATATTACCAGGGTTCTCCCTATCCTTTTCAACATCTTATGAATCAAAATTTATATCTTCGGGGTTCTTGCCCTCATCCTGTTGTTGCTGTTCATATTCTTCAGCATTCACCGAGACATCCTTCTCCATGAGCACATCCTCCAGAGGAGGCGGAGGTGTCTGACCAATATTTTATAGTTGGGTTACTAAGACTACCTCACTGAATGTTGTACTCTGGGGCACCTGATCACCTAGAGTAACTGAAGGCATTTGGAGCGTGACGGTTGGGGGTACGATTGATCCCAAAGGTATGGTTTCCATAGTTGTCAATTTCTCATCATTTTTTTTCCTTATATTTGTCTCAATCCCATAGACTAGTGTTTCCTCTACATCTTGTGGATCCCTTTATGTTTCTTTTTTTTCTGGCTCTTTTTCATGTTCTCAGAACTCCCTCTCTGAAACCACTTCCATTTCTGGTGTTTCCCCTTCATCAGGGATTATCTCTTCTTCCTACATGGCTATTTCTTCCACCGGCTTTCCTATCTCCCCCTATAGATTCATAAGCTCATCATTCACAAATAGATCATCAAATCATCGTGTGGAGGGGAGGTCTCCAGGGGATTCTCTGGTTCAGGGGAGTCCATAATAAATTCCACCTAGGAAATGTTGGGCATGCCAGGGATCGTGTTTGTGCTTGAGGGATTGTCTACCCTTTGCTTCTTTCTTCTTAACTGCAATGGGGCCCTGACATCTAGAATATGTGTAGACAATGCTTTAGCCTTTGTCTATCAACTCATGAGTTCTACTAATGAAGGGGATCATGTCAGGTAGGAAGTTCCCACTAGAGTGATTGGAAGACCGTGGCAAAGTTGGGTGCTTAGCTTTTGACTCATCTATCTAGACGTCTCCTTCTAATCATGAATTTTCTTCAAAATGGGGAGCATACCTTGGGGAGTAACATGGGGTGGGGTGTCTTTCTTTTCCTTCCCCTTGTCTTTACTTGGTCCCATAGCTCCAAAGGTCAAAGTAGATCCCTGCAAGATTGGACCCTTATGGGTGCTCCTCTTGCATACTTGCTCAAAATATTTATGACTATTCTCTATGATGTTGTGACTTACATCCTTAATTGTTAAATTCTCTAGGGTGTCCCAATCCACCAGAGGGAGATCCAACTTGTCGATCCCTTGGTCTTTGTATGTTGGGTCCTCTAGAGGCCCATTGTCTAAGAAATATTTCATAAAGTACTAAAGGTCGAGGGTCTTCATCATGTCTTTAGACATCCACGAATACTGTTGGGCCTAGAGAACAAAACTATCCAAAAAATCTGCCCAAAAATCTTCAATGTGAATTTTATGTAGTGTGGATGCCTAGGGAAGCGTTGCACTTATCTTGCAAATTGGATCAAAATTCTTTCTAGTAAGGTGGAATTCCGCTAGTCCTAGACTCTTCAATTCATTATCGGCTTCCTTAGCCACTGTGAGACTACAAGAATAGTTCCCACAAGTTATTGGGAATAGAATGGATGTAATCTTCTTCAAGGCAAAGAATGCATGGATTTCCAAGATTTGTCTACAGAACTCCAAAAGAATAATCCTATTCCTGCAATGCCTTGGGAGTAGGTAGGGCTTCCCAGAGAACCCAGTTAGCTGAATATAAGAATGTTGTTGGAATTGTATGAAATAATTATCATATGTGCTCACCAAGGTCATCACCTCTTATGACAACCAGTACCCAGAATCCCGAGTAAGCATAAAAATGTTATGGTAAATGAACATTTCATTTAAACTGCAAAAATGGGGATAAGAGGCTTCCCACTAGATCCAAGGATAATATTCCCATGGAACAAGCTAGCCAGGCCCATTCCTGAGAATTCCCACTATCTACAAAACCTGAAGAGTGGGTCTCTATTGGGCTAGTGCCCATAATACATATGAATTCATGTAGAAATTTGTATTTTGGGGGATATTCTTTAGCTAGAAGTCTACATGATTGGCAATGATGGTTTCCCAGTCGAAGGTCTGACTATAGGTGGTGATGTAGTAAATGAAATAATACATCCATGCCAAAAATTCCCTAGCATGGGGCTCTCCAAAGAGCCTACACAAAAAGATGATTCCCACCTATATGCATTCCTTGAAGTCTCTGTGGGGAATCTCCAGCTTCATCTTCTTATAGTCCCTTCTCGGGGACTTTAGCCAGTGAGTATTGAGATGTTGTCAGGCGAGATTGGGAATTTCTTCAAACTCCTTCAATGACATAGACCAAGAGATAAAAATGGCTCCCTTGAACTAGGGGATTCCTAGCCCCAAAGAAAAAGTTGCGGCATCTAGAGTAACAATGGCTGCTAGGTAGTTCAGTGGTAGAGAGTCAGCAAGCAAAACAACCCAGGTGGGAGCATTGTAGTCCTTTGCCAATTAAAGGATCAGTTTTGGTGTTTCCACTGAGCAGGGGAAATATGTAGATTTGATGATACTAGAGGAAGCCACGTTCTTCGCCCTATCATCTCTGGCAGCCATCTTTTGGTACATCATTTTGACAAGGCCCTGTAATTCAGCCCATAGTCCAGGCTCTATATCTTTGATATCCTGCAACTTGGAGTCCACTTTGGACCCCAAAAGAACACCTTCCCTCAGGTATTTGGAGGTTATTGGGATCTTGGCTAGCATCTTCTCTGCCTTTGTCTTTCTAGCCACCCGAGTGGAGGTAGTTGGAAGCTCCAGACTTCCAGGAGGAGTTGTTATTTCAGAGATTTTTGTTGGATAACCTGCAACCAGCAAGACTGGACAACCGTCAATGCATATGATGAAAATTATAAAATAATTTTATGGACTCCGAGGAGTTCACCTCCATCTCACACTTTTTCAAAATGTTAATGTGCATCAATATCCTAAATTATAATAGTTAACCATGATTGGATTCTGATCGACACCCAGAGGTTCTGGGGCATCAGTTTAGGTGACAAAATGGGATGAAGGCCTGGGGACTTCTCAGTACACAGAGTCTAGAGAAACTATCCATTATCGAAGTGACCGGGCAGTGAGCCGTACTTGATTGACATGGGTTGTCACGTGGTCACATGATAAATGGTGTAATGACCCTTAATGGTGGCAGGTGGGTTGACATGAGTGAAATGAATGCCAGATGGGATGTTTTGAATGCTCACTCATGGGGAAATTAATCATGCCATCAATGATGAAGTGATAAAGGAGAGAGAAAACCACCATGGCTCAAACAGGTGAGGTGCCAAAATCAAACAAGGTAGACACCATGTGGGCAAGCTCAGAACTTGGGTTATTACATGTGGAGTGCGATGAGCTCACCATAGGAGGGATCACCAAGATAATGCAAAAATGAAAATATTCAGGAGAAGCCAGAAATAGTGCAATTTACAAGAACCATGACACTCTACAAAAAGACTTTGAGAATTTATAGCATTTACACCATTGTGAAGGCATTATATTTTCCATTAGTATATACAAGGAAAAACATGATCTACACCATTAGTTTATACTACACCAAAAGATAGGGAATAGCACTACCTGATGCCAAGGTTACCAGATACTGCCAAGTACAAAGCATCCCAATAAATACTATTCAATGTTACCCGATGATAAAAAGGACAAGGGAACCCGACAATTAACCAACAGTGCAAGCCAATGGAACAACAAAGAGAGGAACCTGACAGATGAAGGGAACCTGATGATCAGTTCAATGAAGGAACACCAACATACTTTTAGTTCAACCTGACGACTAAGAATCAATAGTCAGTTACATGCCACAAAAAGTGGATCTGACTTTCCACGTCAGATAAATCAATCAAGTTTTATATTTAGCTTCTTGATTTGTTTTAAATCCATTTTTTGCAAAGAAAGCAATGTAATTATTATTGTTTTAATAATTTTAACTTCTTTAAAACATGCAAACTAAAGGATCAAGGTCAAGTTGTATACCTTGGATCAAGAGTTAACATTGTAATGTGTGATTCTAGAATAGGTCAAATACTTTTATAAATAGATGCTCAATCTATTGTGAACATGTTGTTCAATGATGATTGTAGCCACTGATAGAATCTAAGGATCAAACAAGAGAATTCATGCAGAAGGATAAAAAAGGATCAATTCAGTTTCAAGAACAAGAACACAGGCTATTGATGAGCAGGAAAAGGTATTAATCAATCACTATAGGTGATATTCATATTATGAGATCAGAAATTATAGATTGCATACATTCAAGTCAAACATATTGTACTCATTCTAACATGTGTAGTACACTTAAGAATTCCTTTCAAGAAAGGTGGACCTAAGAATCCTATTGTAAATCTCTTAACCAAGTGCACACTTCATTAGTGTTGCTAAAGCTATTAACAGAGTAGATCTTAATAGGTCTCCACTTTAATACTCCTAACAGGGTAGATCATCAAAAGTGATCAATTGTAATCCTTTTCCATCTCCCTTCCATTCTACAGATAGTGAAGTTTTGTGGGTGCCATCCCAATCACAGTTTTTACTTCCTAATAGGAGTTTTCTACGATATCATATCTTGTGTTATGTGTTTATTATTTTCATGAATGTTTCTATGAATGTTGCAAACAATTAAAGATTATGAATTAATACTACATGCATAAGATAGAACATCAATATGGTCGGTAACATAGTAAAGAAAGGTTACCAATGATGAATGGTGAAAAGAGTTAAAAGTTTTAGAGGTACTGATTCACCCCTCCCCTCTTGGTACTAATTCCCATTAATCCCAACAATTGGTATCAAAGATAATTCTCTTCTTGGAAAGCTTAAAGGATTAATAGAAAAGATAATACAATGGAGAAGTACAAATTTTATAAAAATATTGAGAACAAAAATCTTGAAATACAAATGTTCTATGAATAGTACAAAGAAGTGAGAATCAAGATGAGAGAGTTGTTGGATGAGAGAAAAGGTATGGCAACTCTGAGAAATGAAAAATATTATCAAGAAGAAGATATTCTAGATTTCTTTGAGTCTTCAGGATCAAATACAAGTAATGCATCAGATACATCAGAAGAGAATGTCAAAAATCTAAAGGAGATCAATCAACATTTGACAGAGAAAATAAAGATGCTTCAAATTGGTCAAGAGACCCAGATGGTAAGAATGATTGATGTGATGAGTTTTTTTAGACAAGCTAAAACAGAAAGAACACTAGCTATTGATGACAAAAGGAGGATTATAGAGAAGCTACTAGAGAAGGAGTTAGAAATTCAAAGACATATTGAGCATCACCATGAGATTAAAAATCATATTATTCTTATGAGTCAAGAAGAAAACATAATGATTATATAACTCATTGAAAGAGTACATGCTATCGGTGAACTAAGAGAGGAGAATGAAAAACTAAAGCATGAGGTTAGAATTCAGCAACACCATAATGAAATTATAAGAAAGGCTGAAGAAAGAAATAAAAGAATGGATGATTTTCTTGAAGGATAATGAAGAGTCAACAACAACAACAGTCTAGGTTTTACTGAAAATGGAGAATCATAAAATCAAGCCAATCCAAAGAATGTCTATGAAAATCCAAGACCAAGAAAGCTTACATGCAAACACTGTGGAAAGAAAGGCCACACATCAAATGTGTGTAGTGGCAAAATGAAAGGTATTCCTAAACCTACATCTTCATTCATAGGATTCTATTATAAATGTAACAAGAAAGGACATAAAGCATATGAATGTAATTCTAAGATGGATCAACCAAAGAAGGAAATCTACATGGAAAAATATTGTCCTACCTGCAAAATGAGTGGGCACACAAGCCCTGAATGCTAGAAAAATAAAAGGAAAGCATGGAAGCCTAAAGGTCAAGAAACTCCCTATCAACCAAAGAGAATTGGTAATCAATATGTATGGGACTAAATTACATGGACAAATTGTACATCATGTGGTAGATATGGTCACATTTCTACAAATTGCATGAGAGCATGGACCAAAAGGTCCAGAGGCTAGACAAACCCTGGAATGGAATGATTACACTATCATAAAGTTGGTCATCTCAAGAAAGAATGCAAAGACTGAATGATAGAGACAAGCACATATCCCAATGGAAATACCATTGAAGATATCCAGAGGACTAGAGACAAAATGTGAAGAAAAGATTCAAGCAATGATGAAGATGGACCAAGCAATGAAAATGGTGACACCCCATCCAATGAATATGGTAATACCACCATCCCCACTTAAGCTGAACAAGTAAGTATGGAACTGCACTACACTAGGTCATATTTTACATCAATTCCATTATACAAATTGATAGACAGTCAAAATCTGGAAATAAAGATGCATATTATGTTACTTGTTACAATTCTGAGAAAGCAACCCCATCATTAAACACATACCAAAAATCATCGGTGAACATAAATGATGAGCTTTCTACACTTACCAAGAATTTTCGGTCAATACATAAAATGGCTAAGTTGCTAATGTAACCCGACAACCGTCGGTAAGGAAGCAAAGTTATAAAGTTGTCGTGACACAACACCGATATCCATCGATAAAAGCAAGAAGTATTAACAGCTATCTCAAGCATCATGTCAACACCAACAATGTTATGTGAGAGTCTTCCCGATGAACTCCGTCTTCATGACCCGATGAGTTGTTGAGCATTTACAACAGACTTAGGGAAAAAGTCTATAAATACTCGATGGGAGCACTTCATTTTGCACACGAGATTTGAAGAGAAAAAGAAGAGATAAACCAGAGTGATAAAAGATCAGATAGCAGAGCAACCTCGACTTGATCCAGCACACTCCAAATAGATCACTCACTAGTTTCATGGATTGAAGTAAGTACCGAGGGCACCAAAGAACTCTTTTGAAAGCCCTAAATTTGAAAAATGATGGAAACCACTTCAAGAATTGTAAAGATCAAGAATGATAAGAAGAATATGGTCAGGTTGATAAAGAACAACACCTGTGTGGAACCAAAGTACAAGATATTCCTAGAGATTGCATCGCAACCTAATGAATCTAACACATTTTATAAGATTCCATCTAGGTTTTTTCTAATAGAGGACGTAAGGTCCTACATTCATTATAAGATTGCTGAAATAGGTGATCTAGAGATAGACCAAGCTTACCAGAAGCTATGTGATGCAGAAGGGAACCTGAAGGAAGAGCACAAACAATTAGAGGTCAAAGGGATAACTAATGCCCTATATTTCTTGAGGGTTTTCAAAACCGATTGGATTAGGTTAGTTTTGAGTAGAATTCATGATCAGAAGTTGTGGTTAGATCAACCTAAGAAAATCACTAAGGATCTTCTTCATGTTGTAACTGGTTATCCAATAATTGACAATCCTAAGGCACACAAGCATCCCTCTAGGCTAGAAGTTGAAAATCTCAAAAAAGCTATGTGGGATAATAGAGGTCTAAAAGTAAACACCATCACCAATGAGGAACTAAGGTTCAGTGCATGTGTAATTGGATACAAGATCTTCCAAGCAAGTAGGCTTAACAACATTGCATCTACACTGATAAGCACAACTTACAAGATAGTGACAAAGGAAATTTAGATGGATCTGTGTGAGATCATATCAAAGCAACTTGATGAGAACATGACAACAATCAGGTCTGCAAAGACTAACACATGTAAGTTCAGTTCACTTATCATGTGTATATTCTTCTACTTTCAAGAATACTTTCCTTCAATAGGAAAAGTAAAGTGGGATACTACCAAACCAGTCACACTGCAAATTAGTGAACTCATTAAGTCACTCGGAGATAATTTTGATTCAGTAATGACTGCATACTTCCTTGAATTCAAGGAAAAGATGATGGAAATAGTGAGGATCCCTCAGTAACTAATTGAAAAACATAGGGATGAGATATGTTTTATGGTGGATATAGATTTCACCCACATAAAATTGGTTGTACCAAGAACATCTTGGTTATCCCCTCTTGATTATGAAATTAACATAGATCAAGCTACCAATGCAATTGATGCATTGATAAATGAGCCACTTGACAACAAACAACCAAGGTTTGGCACTTATGAAAAGGCTAAGTCAAAGATAGAAATAGGCCTAGTAATCAAAAAGTATTTCAACAAAAAGAATAAAATGGTTAAGAATCTTGAAAATATTCTATTGGTAAATGAGGAGGAACAAACAGAGGAAATCAATGAACATGGTACCATCGGTGAAGGGCAAGATGAGGAAAAATCATATTCTGAGGCAACTGAATCTGATACACCTCCACCTCCTACAAAGAAACAAAGAACAAGGATCCAAACAACAAAAGATACTACACCTCTAAAGAAAGGTCAAGTGAGGACCTATAAGAGGAAGCAACCAACAAAGCAAACAAAGAAGCAAACAGAGAAGAAAACACCCACCAAGAGGAGGAAAAGAATGGTCAGGACAAAAGCTGACATTTAGGATTCTAAAGAGGATGAGCTTGATGTAAGTAAGAAAATTTTTCTTGCTAGAACAATTGATGAAATTGCTGAGTCAATTGCTACTACTAGCATAATGACTGTTAGAAAAATCAGACAATGGGATAAACTTGAATGAGAAGACCAAAACAAGATACAAGATGCCATAATAAGGGAAATGGTCAAGTTTAAATATGTGCCAATAGAGTTTATAAGCCAAATACCCAAAGAGATGGGTAAAATAATTTCACAATAGTGGTCATATGCTCTTCATACTGAAAAAGAAGCAAGGGAGAGGGTACTTGTCACACTTATGCCTCCCAAATCAAAGATGAAAGAAATCAAGGAAATAATGAAGAAGCACTCAAGTAAATTTGTAGCTAAGATAAGAGCTTACAAAGTGCTTAAAGATAAGTTTATAGAGTTGGATAGTATGACCGAGACCAAATGGAGACAACTCTTAGATCTGCCTGTAGAGTCAACAAGTCACGAGAATCAATTACTTCTCACCAAAACACCTCATAAAGAGGAGGGGAAAGACAAGGAAAGTCCTCATCACATTGCTTTGGAAGATGTAGATAATGTTGAGCCAATTGACTTAGACAAAGTCATGGATGATCTTGACATTCAAGACATCACTCAGTATGATTCAGATAAAGATCCCCAGAAAGAAGATGATGTAATATTTATATCTCTTAAGGGTCAAATCATGCAACAACAATTGGAAACCCAAGAAAACAAAGACATGAATTTTTATGATGAAATATGGCCAGACACATCAATAATTGACATCACAGGACTGGACCCTTTTGACCAAGTACAAAAGGATGAAGTTGTCACTGCTCAACAGGATCAAACCAATGAGCAAGACACAAATCAAGATGCAGCACAAGTGAGCACTCAAGATAATATGCGAGTGCTAATAAAGGCCATAAATCTGCTAGAAGGTAATGTAGAATCTAATGCAGCAGATACTAGCATACCCAAGGACAAGGGTGATGTAGAGTCAAAGGAAACAACTGATGAACCAAAAGATACAACTATAGAACAAGTTGCAACCAATGATCAGAGAGATAAATCTACTGATCAAAGTAAAGAGGAAGCACAAAAAGTAGAAGAGGACAAGTAGAAAGAAAAAGGTGAAGAAGCTAAGACAAATGAGCAGGAGAATAATTAGAAGAGAAATCTATAGAGACACCCAAGGTTGATGGAGAGATGTCTTCACCAAACTGACAGGTGAACCGCAAGCAGAAAACACAAGAAGCATCTTCAAAACAGCCTTCACCAAGTGTATCCGAAAAGATAACTGAACTTGCAATGGTATTTCATACATTTGCATCCACACAAATCTCAAGGAAGAAGATAAGAAAGCATAAGAATCCAGTGACACTGTATGAAATCATTGAGATTCCAGTTTGTGATCCCAGGACATTGGATCCAATTGAATTAAAAAAGTATGCAAGACTTTGTGAGAGGAAATAAATGCAACACAAGTTGAGAAAAGCCACAAAAGAGGCAAAGGTACTTGAAGTTGCATGAGGGATACTTCAAAAAATTGTACCTGATGTAGATGTTGATCAAACAATCCCAATGCTTGATCAATTAGTGGTTCTCACAAATACAATCACATATCAGAGCATAGATGCTGAGAAGGCCATGGAAGATAGACTTGAATAGAAATATGAATTCAAGTTAGCTGAAAAGATAAGCCAAGAAGTGGCATTGCAAAAAGTAAAGCTTTCTAATCTAGTTAGCACAATAGATCCAATTATTTCAGAAGCTATAAACTTAATACAAAAATTATGCACACTTGATCAACTTACCAAGGAGTATACCAACAAGATAACATAGATAGATGTTGATCTTAATGAAAGTGAAAAAAGTATCATGAATAGTGAAGAGGCAATCAAATTGCACAATGAGAAGCTCAAGAAAGCTCAAAAATTGAGACAAGACATACAGATTGTAGAGACAAAACTCAGAGATGAGGTAAATGAGCTTCAAGCACAACTCTTACCGACACTCATTACTGCAACAACATATGACAGAGGCAAGAGCAATAATTGCCACCCCAAAAATGTTTGTCCTAGATAGCATTTATGATGTGCATACAAGAATAGAGCTAGATCACATGGCACTAGAACTTCTGAAAGAAAAATGGGAGAAATTTCTCGAAGATATCAAGAACACCCATTCACATATTCTGGACACATTGTAAGTTACACATTTTTAACAACTTAAAAGTTGTACATTTTTTTCATGAGTATAAAATAAAGGGGGAAATGATATGTACAGTCAACAATAAAAGGGGAAATGAAGGATGAAATAATTTGTACAGTCAGTTAGTTGAAAGAGAAAAGAACAGGGAATGTATAGTATAAATGCAAGTATACATGCACATATCTACTTATACTATATTGATGCATACAGTTAGGGAGAGTCATATAATGACAAGAATATATACATGGTGTACATACTAAACACTTTATATTATGCACATATAAGTTTTTGATACTAATGTAAAAGGGGGAGATTGAAGGAATTATATTTTTACATTAGTATATACAAGGAAAAACATGATCTACACCATCAGTTTACACTACACTGGTAGACAGGGCACAACACTACCCAACGACAAGGTTACCCAATACTGCCAAGTACAAAGCATCGCAACAAACACAATTCAATGTTACCCAATGAAAAAAAGGACAAGGGAACCCAGTGATTAACCAACAGTACAATCTCACAAAACAACAAAGAGAGGAACCTGATAGATTAAGGGAACCTGATGATTAGTTCAAAGAAGGAACACTGAAAAACTTTCAGTTCAACCCGACAACCAAGAACCGATAGTCAGTTACATCCTACAAAAAGTGGATTTGACTTTCCACATCAGATAAATCACTAAATTTTTATATTTAGCTTCTTTATTTATTTTAAATCCATTATTTGCAGAGAAAGAAATGTAATTATTATTGTTTTAATCAGTTTAACTATTTTAAAACATGCAAACTAAAGGATCAAGGTCAAGTTTTATACCTTGGATCAAGAGTTAACATTGTTTTGCGTGATTCTAGAATAGGTCAAATACTTATATAAATAGATTCTCAATCTATTGTGAACATGTTGTTTGATGATGATTGTAGCCACTGAAAGAATCTAAGGATCAGACAAGAGAATTCATTTAGAAGGACAGAAAAGGATCAATTCAGTTTCAAGAACAAGAACACAGGCTACCGACAAGAAAGAAAAGATATTAATCAATCACTATCAGTGATATTCATATTATGAGAGCTTTAATGGATCTGTGATAAGAAATTATAGATTTCATAAATTCTGGTCAAACATATTGTACTCATTCTAAAAAGTGTAGTACACTTAAGAAATCCTTTCAAGAAAGGTGGACCTAACAGTCCTATTGTAAATCTCTTAACCAAGTGCACACTTCATTAGTGTTGCTAAAGCTCTTAACACAGTTGATATTAACAGGTCTCAAATTTAATACTCCTAAGTAGGTAGATCATCAGAAGTGATCAATTGTAAGCCTTTACCAGCTCCCTTCCATTTTACAGATAGTGAAGTTTTGTGGGTGTCATCCCCACGACAGTTTTTACATCCTAACAAGAGTTTTTTGCAATATCATATGTTGTGTTATGTGTTTATTATTTTCATGAATGTTTCTATGAATGTTGCAAACAATTAAAGATTATGAATTATTACTATATGTATAAGAAAGAACATTAGATATGGTCAGTAACACAGTAAAGAAAGATTACTAACGATGAATGGTGAAAAGAGTTAAAAGTTTTAGAGGTACTGATTCACCCCTCCCTTCTCAGTACTACTTCCCATTAATCCCAACACATTGTACATCATTTACAAGGGAGAATAGAATGTGAGGAAGGTGGAAAACCTCCCTATGGAGCCATCCCACCAACGGGACATGACAAAAAACATGAAAGCAAAGAAAAAAAAAACAAAGATAAAGCAAAAAGAGAGAAAACAAGGAACAGGAAAAAAAAAAAAAAACCAGAAAGAGGAGAGCCAAAGGACCTACCTTAACACTAGGAAATGTGGGAAGAGGAGCACGGGAGGTGCTCTACAACTGATCAGCTTCAAATGACCATGAATGCACACAATCTTGCAAGGAAGCTAAGAAACACACAAACTCGGATACCATCTCAACTACAAGGCACTGGCAAGATTTCAATTCAATTCACACTTAATTCACAATTTCTCTCTTAAACATTATGGGTAATCTTGTTCGTGTTAAATGTGAAAGTGACAAGTAAATATTTATTTATACCGCTAGGGTAAAACCATGTTTCTTCCTTCTGCGAACCTCAAGAAAGGCAAACCCTCCAGAATCTGGGCCCAGGGATCCCATGCAACCGCACCCTCTAGCAAAAGAGCAAATGGTGACAAAGAATCCCAGTGTCTGGAATCAGGCTAACACAGAAGACCAAAAAAACTCCAGGACCAGGTCTTAGAGGAAGGAAGACCAAAAAGAAAAGAAAATGACCCTTGCGGAAGTAAAGGCTGAAGGAAAAGAAAACCAAAAGAAACTAAGGGAGAAAAAAAGAAAAAAAAAGGGGGACCCAACATTTTGCCTAAAAAATGTAAGGACGGGTATGTAGGGCATAACAAATGGTGACTCACTGGGATGAATGCCTTAATGCATTTGAGAACTTTAGAACCTCTGGTTAGAAAAACCAGAACTCATCTTTACCTAGAGCATTTTTCTTGCAAGGCATGAGGTGTCTGAGAAAATCTGACTCGTCAATGAATCAATCTTTTGGTCCTTTGTTAGTTGTGAGGTGTGTTCTTTGAAAGAAAATCAAGCTAATAATTAATGGGAGAAGCAGAGAGGAGGCGCTAAATACATCAAACCAAAATCATCATATCTTGCATGATCCCCCTGGATACCAAAATTCTCTATTCTTTAGTTCTTTTCTTTTCTTTTCTTTTCTTTTCTTTTGAAGATGGGGAGGTGGTACTTCTTTCACTGTGAACCTTAAGCTTAGCTAATTTTAATGGTGGTACTTCTTTCACCTTGCCATCCATTTTAAATTTCTGAATGGGAGAGAACATTCTAGACTCGGGATATTTTTATGATTTTCAGACTTGGTCAATAACTAGTGCAACTGATATGACCTCAAGGACCATGTGATTACTTGCTTCTTAGATTTTTTGTTAACCAATACCAAGACTTTTGAGATATGAATCTGATGAAGATTACCCATAACCTTTTACCATATGCATAAAAAAACTCGAGAGTGCGAACAAATTCCACCATGGTAAAAATAGATTTTGGATTAACCAAATGCATAAGGTATCATTCCAAGGACTAGATTTCATGTGAAGCATACCTGTCTACAAGAAGATGGCAACACGTCGGGAACCCAAAAAACAAACTCAAAACAAAAGAAAGAAAGAAAAAAAAAACAAGGAAAGGAGGTGGTCCCAGAGGAATGTTGACAAACTATTTACAAGGATAAGGCACTCTCAAGGAGCATCGGGAAAGATATTTACAAGAAGGAACTTTACATATAATACAACTTCTGGCCAACTTACCACCTGCTTTATTCAAAGTAGTGCTTGAGAAACTGTCCATTGAAAGGAAATGGGACAACTTCTCTAATCATAGTACTGAGGTGATAAGTATTAACCCCATAGATCTCAGAAATTAGATATGGTCCGAGCCAGAGCCTTTGAAACTTGGTGTGCTTTCCTTTCTTTTCTTGGGCCTTGTCCCACAAGAGGACCAAGTTCAAAGTCTGAAAGGCTTTATATTGGGCTCTCTTGTCAAACCATCATTTAACTACTGCTTCATGATGCATGAAATGTTCTAGGGTCACATCTCTATGTTCCTCCATTATCACCAGGTTTAGGAGTTGAACTTCTACGATGTTGTCTCGGTTGTTAAATTCCTACATAAATTGTAAGACCAGGATTTGTAATTTAATAGGGAACAAAGGATTCTGGCCACAAACCAGATGAAATGGGAAAGCCCCTAGGGCTACCTTTATTCTAATATGATCCACCCAGAGGGAAAACTTAAGCTTTTGGTTCCATTCCTGGGGGTTTTGTTCTAACAAGCCTTTGATCACCTCTAGCAAATTTTTATTAGTAGATTCAGCCACACCATTACCCTAGGGGTAGTAGTTACTGGAGAACTTCAAGGTGATCTTCCTCTCATAGGTCCATTCAAGTAATTGCACTGAAGAAAATGTCGGACCATTGTCACACACTATAGCGAAAGGAATTCTAAAGTGGGTGACTATGTTTTCTTCCAAGAATTTGATAACTACATCCACCATGTTGTTTTTGCAAGGAATTGCCTCAGACCATTGGGTGCAGTAATTGGTAGTAGTCAGAATGTACTAGTGGTTTGTGCATGAGTTGGGGTTGATTTCCCCAATAAAATCAAATTCCCATTGGGTGAAGGGTCAAACTTCAAAGACCGGCGGCAAAGGCATGGCCGGGTTCCTCTCACGAAGGGTAGTTATTTGGCAAGTCTAGAACTTCCTCACATGAGTGTAGACATCTTTAAAGATGAAGGGTCAATAATATCTAGCCCAAAGAATATGGTGGGAAGTGGCATCAATTGAGCCATGCCCAGTTCCAAACTACCCATGAAATTCTTTTATCATTTTAGCAGCTTGGTCCCTATCAATGCACCAGCGGTAAATCCCTTTGAAATTCCTGTGAAAAAGTGTTCCATTTTTTTATCATGAAATGTGTGCTTTTAAGTCGCAGGGCACAATGTTTGTTTGGGGGAAGCCCCTTCGGGCTTCTGTTATTAAGCAATAGATATACCATGGATCTTGGGTGACGGACTCCACTATGTAAGTTTGGCATTCAATGTTTGGAGTTCCTTCCACCATTGCTCTGCATAGTCCCTGGCCTTGGACTATCTTCATGGGTTGCATTTCTAGATCATACTCTTGGAGGATGGCCATCCATTTCCCCTGGTGTTTTCCCAGTTCACTTTATAGTAGTAAAGATTTCACAGCCTAGTCTGGAATGATAGCATGCACTTTTCTCTAGAGAATATAATGCCAAAATTTCTTCATGGCTTGGACTAGAGAAAAAGCCTTCTTTTCCAAAGGCAAATATTGGACTTCAACATTCTTGAGGGAGCTCATGAAAGAAATGGTTTTTTCTTCCCCTTCAACTTTCTGGGTTAGGACTGTCTGCCAAATGTGGTGAAGCAAAGGAGTATATGTGGAATGGGAGGGAATAGTCGTGACTTTCCAAGACAAGAGCCTCCACTACGGTTTTCTTGATCTAGGAAAATGCTCGCTTTGATTCAGGGCTCCACTCAATATTTGTATCTTTCTTCATCATGTCATTGAGTGGTTTAACTATCTCGATGAATCCAGTGATGAACTACCAGACAAAGTTTATCTTTTCGAAGAAAGACCTCATTTATTTCTTACTATTGGGCATCTATAAATTTAGTAGTGCTTCAACTCTCTCAGGTTCAATGGATTTCCCTTCTTAGAGACTATATGCCCGAGTAGCTTCCCTTCAGTGACCCCGAATATGAATTTCTTAGGATTGAAGGAAATACCATACCGACAGAATCTCTCACAAACTTGGGTAAGGTGGGTGGAATGATCATTCCCGTCCTAGGAAAAGACTCAAAATAATCCATATAGAGGATTATATATTTCTTAACTAGGCCCTCAAACACAATGTCCATAGCCTTTTGAAATGTTTCGCCCGCATTGATAAGGCCAAATGGCATTCTTTGATATGAAAATGTTCCCCACTTGGTGGTGAACTCCATTTTATCTCTATCCTCATACTTAACCATAACCTGGTTGTACCTAGAGTACCCATCTAGGAAGGACATCATTTGAGAACCATTAACAATTTGTAATACCTCATCCAACGAGGGAAGATGGTGATTGTACTTCTTAGATGCCTTGTTTAGATTGTGAAAATCCACACATAGGAAGATATCACCATTCTTCTTTCACACAGAGACGAGGTTGGAAACCCATGTTGTTTTCCCGTTAGGAAAGATAATCCAGGCGGATAGTAGTTTCTGAATCTCTTGATGAATTAGAGGTTTGATCAATGGGTTTACAGGCCTCTTCTTTTGCCGGAAGGGCTTAGCTTCTAGTTTTAGTGGGATAGTATGAGTCATGATGGATGTTTCATATGTCTTCAGATCCTCATACCCCCATGCAATTACATCTGTGTATTCTCAGAGAACCGCGAGAATCTTCTCCTTTTCCTCTAGGGAGAAGGAGGTGCCAATATGCACAAATTTTTCTTCATCGACCCTGCTGATGTTAATATTTTTGAATTTTCCTCCCTCAGAGGAGGATGATATCTTATCTCAGCCCCAGGGGTCCAAATCAAAGATTCATTCAAGAGCTACCATCCCCTTTGGGATGGTGTTAGTTGGTAGGTCGATGATCCCATCATCTTCTTCACCTTGCCAGGTATCATCATGATCTCTTTCTTCCACTATCTAATCCTTGAAGACGCCAACATTGGCCATGAAGGCCAAAATATGTTGGTCATCCTCAAAAACTTGAAAGTGTGTGACATTGTCTGGGATGGACGAGGTGGGGACCATCTCAACAAAAAAATTCTAGAGCCAGGAGCCAGCCATTGGCTCAAGGGTGCTGACAGACACAGCAAGGACATTCAGAACATAGTTACATTTTCAGGGGATAAGCTCAATGCCAAAAGAATCAAAGTCTCCTATTAGGCTCCATGCCCGGTTGTGATATGTAGTCTTTTTTTGTGACAAGTGTATTGGCTTTGGACCTCTTTAATGATCAAATCTAAATCACCCATTGCCTAGAGGTGGGTGATCCCTTTTCTCAATGTGAATAGGAGTCTAAGGACCAAGGCCTTGTACTCCATGAAATTGTTAGTGTAGTTAAACTGTAGCCTATAAGATGCAAGGAAGGATTTCCCCCATGGGTTCATCAATTCCACTCTGGCCTCACAACCTTGTTTAGACCAAGATCCATCAAATTTTAGGGTCCATGGGTTATAGTTCATTTTCTAAGGTTGGGAAGGCGAAGTGGTGTTTAGATTGATTTTGGGAGGGTTGGTGTTAGAAATTAATCTTTACTTGCATTATGTAAGTAGGAGATTCCTATGGAATCCCTACACCTAGTTTGTCCTCTTGTGAGGATAACTCTTTTTATGTATCTTTTATTATCCCTTGGTTGTATTA
>MU225625.1:815344-849026 GCA_018584345.1 Thuja plicata | reverse complement strand
TTAAGAGGAAATAACACAAGTGGCACACACTTTATGAAATGTGGCATACATAGATATGGGAGTTACCATGCAACTCCTTTCTCACATCTCTATTAAAGAGATGTCTCTTCTTCTCTCCAAAGACCAACGAGGTTTCTTCCTCTTCTCAATTATTGTATGAGAAATTCGCTCTCTCTCTCTCTCTCCTCTTCTTAGGATTTTCATACCTCATTCATAATGTCACAAGGGGTTTTCTTTGCTTTCCCCTTTCAAAGATCTTTCCTTCATGTGTTGAATCTTGGAGCTTTCTCTCTCCTTGTTTATGGTAATATTTCTTTTATGCATTCACTTGCTTAGATTATTTCCTGGTATTGTTCATTTTTTTTCATATTTATGGTAATATTTTTTTTAACAGTTGGAAGGTGTTTTCTCTAGCTCTAGTGGTGCATGGGTGAGGTTTTTCTCTGGAGAAGCTTCTGATTTGGATTCCTGGACAAGCTGCACCTTGGGTGTGCTGTCAGAATGATTGTTGGGTCCTGGTAAATCTACTTTATCCTCCTTCCCCTGGAGGGTGTTGATATGGAGGGTAGCAGTAGCAATGTAAGGCTCACATTCTAGTCCAAAGTGTTTCTAGTAGTGTACTTGACACCAAAAGTTAGATAAGAGTGTGGCCGGAGTTTTCATGTTACCTTGTGAGTTTACCTCACCCTTCATTTTTTTGTCTAGGTCCTAAATTATTTGAACAACTATGGGATCCTCCACAGGGGTAAAGTCAAATGTTAGGATTTCTATGGGTTGGTACACCCTGGTGGAAGATTCAGAGAATAGGAATTCATCTACCCTCCTGACTTCAATGAGGGCCTGCTTCATCCTGGGTTCACTCTCTACTCAGATTTTGTTCAATTGCCCCTTCTAGGGGAGCCACAAGTGGGAGAAATCCATGGAAAAGTATCCATTAAGGGCCTTGGACCAATTTTGACTTAACAACATCACATACATCTCAGGGATTTCCACCACTTGGATCTCTATTGTGCTTGATATTCGGGGGTCTTGGATGAGCTGAATCTGGACATTTTTTAGCTCACCTACCATTTTTACAACAATTTTGTCCAATTGGACTACTGTGCCTTTGGATGGAGTGGGAGTGAGTCTGAGATTCTGGCATATAGATAAGGGCATGATGTTTCCTGAAGCATTGAAACCTACCAGGCAGTTGTATAGGTTCTTCCCTTGCATGTTAAAACCTAGTAAGAAGGGATGATCCTTTGTGTTTCCCTGGAAGACAGTTGAGTTGGCATCGTCAAATGTGATAGTCTTTAGTGGAAACTAACAACTTCCAAGTTTTCCAAGAGCTTCAGAAGGGATGTCCTCTGCTTGGGACATTTCAATAAAACTTCCATCAAGGTCATGGAGGTAGTGGTTTTCTCTAACACCTTAGTGATGTAAAACCTTCCCCTTGGGTAAAGTTGTCTTTCCTTGGTCAGATCCTTGGTTTGGTTAGAGCCAGGTCCTTTCGGCCAGAAGGAGAGATCAATTGTGTTTTCTGGGGGAGGGGTATTCTTGGGTGACATTGGCATGTAAACCAACCCTTTTCCATCCTGACTCCAGGTGTTGTAAGGATTTTATGGGCTGGTGAAGGCATTGGCCTCAAAGGCCGAGATAGATTCATCAAAGAACCCCTACAATTTGGGCTCTTCTTCATCCTCTTCATCTATCATGAAGAAGATGGTCTCACATGTGAAGGCACTATGAGTAGGCTCTTGTGTGGATGATTTGAGGGGAGTAGGATTGATAGGTTGTTGTCTTTCTTACTGGGAGATCATGATGATGTTTTCCAGTGTGGCACAATAAACCTCAAAATGGGAGTTAGTGTCATGCAATCTACACCAATTGTTTAGGGGGTGGAATTCTGCAAGCTATGTAGAATGACTAGGTCCAGTACCACCTTGGGTGGTGTTTTTTTTTGGAGGAGGACCTCTAATATTTGTGTTGTTGTTCCATTGTTGTTGATTGGGTCGAGGCCCGTTGTAGTTTCTAACTTCAAAATTGGTATTTTTTTGTTTGGAAAAAACATTCCCTCTCTTGGAATTGGATTTGTGAGGTGTGGAGGGACCCACCTTCAGTTGTCCCATGTCTATCGTCAAAGAGGACACCAATCCTCAGAGGTATTCAACCTCAACAGACAGCTGGGTAGTTGTGTCATAGTGTGACGGTTGTTTTGTTTGGTTCCTGGGGAAAGCGGAATTAGCTCCTGGAGTCAAGGATGATAGTCCTCCTACCGTGGGTGACTGGAAGAAAGGTACTCCATAGGGTTGTGTCAAGGGTTTTTTCATTTGATGTAGTTGATTCCAGGGAACAAATTCCAGACTTGGTATTTCCTGGTCTTGTGATGGATATACATACTGGGTGTGCTGGTCTATCAGCGATAGTGGACCCATGGCCATCATTGGAAAACCCATTGCTAGATTGGGGTTGTATCCACTGGCATAAGAAGTTCCACCAGGTATCATGTTGAATGGTAAGCTTTGCCCAATCCCACCGGGAGCTTTTCTCAAACTGTGGGATAACTCTAGAGCTAGGTTGTAAACCTTTTCCAAGGTATCCTGGTCATTTATGGTGGCGGTTCTCTAAAAAAGAGTGGCAACAATGGGGTCCAGAGCATTTAGTTATGTCTAGATGGTGACATTAGTGGATGGGATGAAGGGGCCCGTACACTGCTTCAAGGTGCATTGGAACCGATGGTTGAATGTGACGAGGGGTTCATTCGGTTCCTTCCTAATAGAGATAGACTGGGTATGGGACCACATTGGGTCCACATGAATGCAGAAGGACACCAAGAAGACATCTTCCATATCCTATCAACTATTGATGGAGTTGGCCAGCAAGTTGAGGCACTAGTTTAACTCATTCGGTCCTAGGGACAGAGGGAACATCTGGGTCACAAAATCTTGATGTTGTATCCAGTGTTAGTTCATGGCATCCTTATAATCCTAGAGGTGTTCTTCTATAGTTTGTGGGACTAGATGCTCATATCAGGGACATATCTTCTCCGGATGCAAAGGAAGATCATTGGTAGCACCGGGGAACTACCCCTTTGGGGACACGGTGTTACAAAAATAATTTTCCATTAGGGCCGCTAGAGTTTGGTTAGGTTGAGCGTTAGTCCCTGGGGTTATCTAAGGAGCTTGGGTATCATGAGGTGTGGCAAATCCATAGATAAGGTTGGTTGGCTACTTGGTTTGCAGGGTTATTTTCTTTCAAGTAGGAGACTCGAGTTTAACAAACTTTCTGGGATTTGGGGATGATCAAAGGATTCTTTCAAAATGCAAGGGCAAAAAAGACCCTATCCTGCTAAAATCTTGGTTCCTAAAACTATGGCTTGGGGAACCCTTGGGCGGTGTAAAATCAAAATATTTTGAAGGGGACAAGCTCATGCTCTCCTTCTAGCACCAATTTCTATTGATGGGACTTTGTGACTGGTCTAATCAATAGAATGATAAGTTGTCACTGGGTACCGGGGTACCAACCAAATTTTCCTATAAAGGTTGTCTAGGGAATAAATTATGTAGGCCTTCAAGCACCTCAGTGTCATGTCTCAACGGTGTAGGGAAGCTTAGTTGGGAAAGTGACTATTTTTTTTCGGGGGGATAGCTAGTTTTGACTCATCTTCTTTGGGGATTTTGGTGCTAGGTTGGGGTTTCCCACAAGCAAATTAAGCTAACCAAATAAACAACAAAAGATAGATCGAGGTTAGATTTTATTCCTTCTACTTATAGTTATGCCACATATTTCCAACATCAACAATGCTCTAATTAACTACACTAAATAATGAATGCATACACAACCATCAGTTCATACATATTCAATAGCAAGGGGAAATGAGATCACTAATCTTAAAAAACATCAGAGCAAAGGACATTAGAAACATACAACATAAAAGATATTGCTAACTCAGAGATCATAACATCAACAACATCATTGCCAAAAACTATTCTTCCTTCTTCATTAACAGAGTGTTCCAACATCATTGGTGTGTACATCAATGGCTCCAAGGGAGCACCTAACTAGTAAGAACTAATGAGCATTGAGCTCTTGCAACTACTAGAAATGAAATGCTAATAGTATTGGACTGAAAAATCATCAATTTTGTCAACCCTTGAAATGAGGTCGGCCTTCTTATTTATACACATGGTTTTTCCCTAAAACTAACCTAATCTAACTATACACTCAACATTAAAATACAATATTTGGTGGCCAGTACTACCTACACCACTTACAATCACCACAAAAAGAGCAGAGGTCTGACATGAAAAAGGAAGAAGACAAGAAGAGAAGATGGAAGAATCGACATTGAGAAGAATGTTGAAGTAAGAAATAAAAGAAATCTAATCTTCTTGGAGTTTGAGGCTTCATGCCTCATCAATGCAAAATGTGGCTCACTGTCTTCAATGCACTAGGTAGTTAATATTTGAGTGGCACCTTGGGAAAATCACCTGTCAGAGCCATCCCTTTATTTGACATACCTTATCGGGATAACCTACTTGCTGACCCCCTTATTAACTACTTGACAATGATTGGTCAGCTTCGGGGAACCTGGACACAAGTCATTGAAAGAATACAAAACTTTGGACTTGGAATTTTGGAGTCTGGGAGCTTACACTCAAAGGATAATGAATGTTTAAAAATTCACCCTATTGGTGAAAAACCTCAAGAGTCTAGAGAATTTTACTGTCTCTTATTGTTCTTGAAGGCCTCCAAAATTTGGCAAATGCCATCCTCATCTATGTCTTTGACATTATCCCACCGGTCACTGATGATTCCAAATTTTTATTCAATATCTCCTATGTCATCCCTGAATTCTTTGGCTATCTTTACAAAGTCATGAGCTTAGAGCATCATCTTGGATATTCTTGACATTTTTCCTCCATCGAAGTCTCTGGCAGACTGATACCGAGACTCCATCAACTCATCAAATTTACTGAGGAAATAATCCTCTAGGGCACAAGTCCCAGTGGTGAAGGGATCAACTTGTGAAACCCTTCCAACAAATGCTTTATACAAGTCCAAAGGATACCGGACCACTGTGATCTTATCCTTTAGGGTTGTAACTAGTTTCTTTCTTACCTCAATTTTGAGGCCAAGTCTGGAATGTTGGGCTCAGAGGAATCTAAAGGGTTTTTCTCCCAAAATTCTTTCCTCTATGATGGCTTCCTCCCCAAATTTTATTACTTCTTCCAATCCGGTCCTCCACTCCTCATATTTCTCTATGTCCTTTTCCCATAGGATGATGACACTGTTTACCTAGCCAAAATATTACTGACCAGGTAAAGGTCTGGGAGTGTCACCTCTAATAATTTCCTTACATCCTTGATCTACTCTGCCATCCACCCATCTACAGCCTATGCCTTCCTTTTCATGGCCCTAAGAGCATCCATGTCACCCTGTAGAAGTGGTGGTCTGGAGGTGGAGGCTTTTGGATGGTTCTCAGCCAGTGCCCATGTAATTTTCACGAGAAGCCCAAGGAGATTTTCATTATTTTCCCTTTCCTCCTTTAGCTTTTGCACATGTTTATCATATCAGGCCTTGACTGCCCGGGTGGCCTCTCTTAGTAGGTCCAACTCAACCTGCTTATCTCTCCTCCCTAGAGGCACTTCTATGACTGCATAGTCTTTAGCCCTTGTCACTGTGTCTGTATCTGGGGGAGGGTTGCAACTATTGCAACTGTATTTCCTCCTGGACCGATCCAGAGAGTATGGACGGTTTGGGCCTTCTTAGGATTTTTAGCCTCTTGGTTCTAGGCCATCATCTCATCCAAGGAGAGGGGAACACCTACTGCCACCATTGCTTTTCTTTTCCTAGATTCTACCATCCATTGTGGTGGATGGGGCGGTCTTGCTGCTAAGTCCTGAGCATCAGAGCCTTCTTTGGGGTTTGGTGGTGTATCCCCAGTATCTACATCGGTCACATCAGACTCTTTTTCCTTTTCCTGTTCTCTGGGGTTTTTGGTGTCTCCCGCCCTAGTGGAGTTCTCTTCTATGGTGTCAGGGACCCCATCTCTATTAGCACTAGTATCATCTATATTACCAGGGTTCTCCCCATCCTTTTCAGTATCTATTGAATCAATATTTATATCTTCTGAGTTCTTCCCCTCATCCTGCTGCTACTGTTCATCTTCTCTGACATTCACTGAGACATCCTTCTCCATGGGCACATCCTTCGAAGGAGGCAGAGGTGTCTAACCAATATTTGACAGTTGGGTCATTGAGACTCCCTCACCAAATGTCATACTTCAGGGCACTTGATCACCTAGAGTAACTGAAGGCATTTGGAGCATGACGATTGTGGGTGCAGTTGATCTCAAAAGTTTGGTTTCCCCTGTTGTCGATTGCTCATCATTTGTTTTCCTTAGATTTTTCTTGGTCCCCTAGACCGGTTTTTCCTCTACATCTTGTGGATCCCTTTCTATTTCTTCTAGTTCTGGCTCTTTTTCATCTTCTCGAACCTCCCTCCCTGAAACCACCTCCTTTTCTGGTGTTTCCCCTTAATCGGGGATCATCTCTACTTTCTGTGTGGATGTTTCTTCCACCACCTTTCCTATCTCCCCCTGTAGATTCATAATATCATTAGTCCTAAATAGATCATCAAAATCATCATGCAGAGCAGAGGTCTCTAGGGGATTCTCTAGTTTGGGGGAGTCTGGAATAACTTCCACCAGGGGAATGTTGGGCATGTCAAGGCCTGTGTCTATGCTTGGGGGATTTTCTACCCTTTTCTTCTTTCTTCTTAACTACAATGGGGCCCTGACATCCAAAATATCTGCAGACTATGCCTCGGCCTCTGTCTGCCGGCTCACGAGTGCTGCTAATGAAGGGGATCCTGTTAGGTGGGAAGATCCCACTGGAGTGATTGGAAGACTGTGGGCAAGCTGGGTGCTTAGATTTTGACTCATCTGTCTGGACGCCTCCAGCTGATCATGAATTTTCTCCAAAATGGGAAGCATACCTTGGGGAGTAACTTGGGGCAGGGTGTCTTTCTTTTCCTTCCCCTTGTCTTTACTTGGTCCCACGGCTCCAGAGGTCAAAGTAGACCCCTGCAAGATTGGACCCTTATGGGTGCTCCTCTTGCATACTTTCTCAAAATATTTATGACTATTCTCTATGATGTTGTGACTTACATCCTCAATTGTTAAATTCTCTAGGGTGTCCCAATCCACCGAAGGGAGATCCAACTTGTTGATCCCCTGGTCTTTGTATGCTAGGTCCTCCAGAGGCCCATTGTCTAAAAAATATTTTAGAAAGTACCGAAGGCCGAGGGTCTTCATCATGCCTTTGGACATCCTTGAATACTACCAGGCCTAGAGATCAAAACTATCCTGACAATCCTCCCAGAAATCTTCAATGTGAATTTTATGTGGTGTGAATACCCGGGGCAGTGACGCGCTTATCTTGTAAATTGGATCAAAATTATTTCTGGTAAGGTGGAATTCCGCCAGTCCCAAACTCTTCAATTCATTATCAGCTTCCTTAGCCTCTATGAGACTGCAAGAATAGTTCTTGCAAGTGAATGGGAATGAAATGGATGTAACCTTCTTCAAGGAAAAGAATGCGTGGAGTTCCAGGATTTGTCTATAGAACTCCAAAAGAATAATCCTATCCCTTCAATGCCTAGGGAGTAGGTAGGGATTCCCTAAGAACTCGGTTACCTAAATGTAAGAATTTTGTTGGAATTGAATGAAATAATTTCCATATGTGCTCACCAAGGTCATCACCTCCTACGACAACCGGTACCCAAAATCTCGAGTAAGCGTCAAAATGTTATGGTAAATGAACATGTCATTTACCCTACAAAAATGGGGGAAAGAGGCTTCCCACTAGATCTAGGGATAATATTCCCATGGGACAAGCTAGCCAAGCCCATTCTTTAGAACACCCACTATCTGCAAACCCCAAAGAACGGGTCTCTATTGGGCAAGTGCCCATAATACATATGAATTCATTTAGAACTTTGAATTTTGGAGGACATTCTTTAGCTGGATGTCTACATGATTAGTGATGATGGCCGCCCAGTCGAAGGTTTGACTATAGGTGGTGATGCAGTAAAGGAAATAATGAATCCATTCCAAAATTTCCTTAGCATGGGGCTCTCCAAAGAGCTTGCACAAAAAGATGATTCCCTCCTGTATGCATTCCTTGAAGTCTCTACGGGGAATCTCCAGCTTCATCTTATTATAGTCCCTTCTTGGGGACTTTAGCCAGTGAGTATTGAGATGTTGTCAGGCAAGAGTGGGAATTTCTACAAACTCCTTTAGTGACACAGATCAAGAGATAAAAATGGATCCCTTGAATTGGGGGATTCCCAGCCCCGAAGCAAAAGTGGCGGCATCTAGAGTAACAATGTTCGGTGGGTAGTTCAGTGGTAGAGAGTTGGCAAGAAAAACAACTCAGGTGAGAGCATTATAGTGATTTTCCAATTGAAGGATCAATTATGGTGCTTGCACCGAGAAGGGGAAACATGCAACTTTGATGATGCCAAAGGTGGCCACATTCTTTTCCATATCATCTCTGGCTGCCCTATGTTGGTGCATCGTTTGGACAAGGCCCTGCAATTCAGTCCATAGTCTGGGATCTTTATCTGTGATATCCTACAGCTTGGAGTCCACTTTGGACCCCATAAGAACACCTTCCCTTGGGTATTTGGAGGCTAATGGGAGCTTGACCAGCATCTTCTCTACCTTTGTCTTTGTGGCCACCTGAGTGGAGGTAGTTGGAAGCTCTGGACTTCCAGGAGGGGTTGTTATTTTAGACATTTTTTTTGGATAACCTGCAACCTGTAAGACCGGACAACCGTCAATACATATGATGAAAATTATAAAACAATTTTATGGACTTGGGGGAGTTCACCGCCATCTCGCACCTGTTCAAAATGTTAGTGTATATCAAAATCCTAGAATATAACAGTTAACCATGAATGGATTCCGATCAACACCCAGAGGTTCTGGGGTATCAGTTTAGGAAACAAAATGGGATGAAGGCCTGGGAACTTCTCAACACCTGAAGTCTGAAGAAACTAGTCGTTATTGAAGTGACCGTGCAGCGATCCATACTTGGCTGACATGGGTTGTCATGTGGTCATGCAATAAATGATGTAATGGCCCTTAATGGAAATTGGTGGGTTGACACAAGTGAAATAAATACCAGATGAGATGTTTTGAATTCTTACTCATGGGGAAATTAATCCCACCATCAATGAGGAAGTGACAGAGGAGAGAGAAAACCACCATGGCTTGAACAAGCAAGGTGCCAAGTTCAAAGCAAGTGGACACCATGTGGGCTAGCTCAGAACTGAGGTTATTACATGTGGAGCACAATGAGGTTTCCATGGGGGATTTCCAAGACAATGTATAGACCAAAATATATAGGAGAAGTTGGAACTAGCACAATTTACAAGAACCATGACATTCTACAAAAAGACTCTAAGAATTTACAACATTTACACCATTGTACATCATTTACAGGGGAGAAAAGAATGTGACGAAGGTGGAAAACCTCCCTATAGAGCCATCCCACCAATAGGAGGAGAAAAAAAACATGAAAGCAAAGCAAAACAAAACAAAGACAAAGGGAAAAAAGAGAAAACCAAGCACAAGAAAAACAAAAAAAAATAGAAAGAGGAGAGTCAAAGGCCCTACCTTAACACTAGGAAATGTAGGAAGAGGAGCACAGGAGGTTCTCTGCAACTGATCAGCTTCAAACAACCATGAACACACACAATCTTGCAAGGAAGCCAAGAAACATGTGCAAACTCAAATACCAGCTCAACTGCAAGGCACTATCAAGCTTTCAAATCAATTCACACTTAATTCGTATTTTCACTCTTAATCGCTCTGGGTAATCTTTTTCGTGGTAAATGTAAAAGTGACAAGTAAATATTTATTTATACTACTAGGGTAAAAACATGTTTCTTCCTTCAACAAACCCCAAGAAAGGAAAACCCTCTGGACTCCGGGCCTAGGGATCCCATGCAACTGCACCCTCTAGCAAAAGAGGAAATGGTGACAAAGAATCCTGTAGTCTAGAATTTGGTCGACGCAGAAGACCAAAAATGCTCTGGGACTGGGTCCCTGAGGAAGGAAGACTAAAAATCAAAGAAAACAACCCTTGCAGAAGGAAAGGCCAGAGAAAAAGAAAACCAAAAGAAACTAAGGGAGAACAAAAGCAAAAAAAAGGGGTACCCAACATTTTGCCTACACAATGTAGCGACAGGTGTGGAGGGCATAACACATTGGTGTGTATGTTTCCTACTTTCAAACCTAATACAAATTAGGTTAGAAGTTGGGATGACTCAATGTGATAGTTAAAGGGTATCCTTAAAAATAGCACTATGACTAATGACATGCTTCTTTTTACTTTTTAGACTAAAGAGGATTGAATCAGGGTGCTCATAAGAGGCCTTTGGTTTTGGCAAGAGACACTGTTCTTGATGGCTTGTAAGTTGTCATTGACAAAAACTATACATGTTTCTCATGGTCACTTGTTATATTTTGGAGTTACCAGTGGATTGGATACATAATTGAATAAATATAGTTGAACAGATACAGTGTACAGGTTTCAATAAAAGGTTCTCTATGGTCAAGTAAATTTGAGTTTTGGGATGCGAACCTAGGAGGAGATTTATTAGTGAATTACTCATCTTATTCCAGCATCATAGTAGTTGGTGAGCTTAGATGATTGAGTTATAACTCTTTGTGTATTGGTTTTCTTGTGTCTGATGAGGAACAATGACAGTATGTTGGTTGATCATTTAGTGATCCTATCAGGTCGATGGGATAAATTGTTTTCTTGTATTTATTTTGATAGATATGACATTGGTGAAGTGATCTATGCAATTATTCCAGGTTAGGAACATTTTTTGGGTACAAATCTAGCAAACACTTCACATGTTACTTATATGTTCTTGAGGCCCATCGACGAAGATATTATCTTTTGAAATAGATATATAAGATCAATTTTTTATGATGATTTGATATAGCGATGGTGAGATATATTTTGCAAAGGATTTGTAATCTGAGGTTTGATTGACAGTTGAAGAGATATTTTGTATTGTTCTTGCATGGAACTATATTGGCATATGTGATGTTATTTTCCAATTCATCATTTTGGATTGTATTCCAAATCCATTTGTAAAGAAGAGATCTTTTATAAGAGTTGTAGCCCTCTTTTGTATCTGAGCAGTGTTCTCTAGGTAGTGTGCCTGAATGCATGTGCATTCCCCTTTTGTATCAAACCTTTAACATGGTACTTTATTATGCATAGTAAATAATTTTGGGTATCATCCCCACCATGGTTTTTCCCTTAACCAAGTTTCCATGATAAAAATCATGGTGTCATAATGATGTGGATGTATGGTTTGTATTTCGGTTTATTGGTGCTTATTTCTTTTGGTTTTTGTTTATGGAATTCTCATGCCCAAATGTGCAAGATAAAACACAACTTTTTTTTTAAAGGTTTAACAAAAGGGATGAAGTTTCTGTTATCTCATGCTTAAATGTGTCCTTGTGAGTAAAAAAGTTTAGACAAATGGGTTCAGGTCAATAGGGATAATTGGTCCAATGTTGATACTAGGGTTAAGGGGAAATCATGACATGAGTCAATGTCCCTTAACCCATGGATAACATTTAACTCTACATTATAGTTTAATAATAAAAATAAGATTTATATCTTATAGTTATTTAATTGTATCATAACATTATTTTTACACTAACCATATGGATTGACCATGTAAAAATAACATTACCAAGTTAAGTACATTAAATTATTCTTGACCATTAACTTCCTAGGTGTTTAAATTCATCTTAATTAAATTATACTAAAGATCCTTTAGTATTTTGATAGATTAGAGTTCATTAATCATTCATCATTACCTATAAACACATTTAAGCATATTTAATTAAAGATCTTATGTTGTACTTTCATTAGTGTTCCCGCTCGATTTAGGTCTTAATTATAGTATTAGCAAATTGCACTTGCATAGCGATTATACAAAAGTTATTTTAATCCGGTAAATCTAACCCCCTTCTAATATTCAAATTTAAGTTACACACTATGTTTTAAAAGAAATCTAAAAGGAAATCTTAAATTATAAACTTTATTTTAATTAAATTAATAATGTTACCTTTATAAAAGAAGATTAGATTACAGTCAAAAGTGTCAATAATTTAATATAGGTTGATGCAATTCTCTAATTTCTTTGGATTAAAATATTCCAATATATGAAAATGAACCTAACAACTTAGAATCACACATTTAAATTTTAATTAGTTATTTTAATGAACTCAAAATAAGTCATTAAAATCTATCTTCCAACCTTTAAATATATTAATGTAATCATAATGATTAACTGTTAAATAATAAAAATACATAATAATATGTTTACAAGTCTCATTCAAAATTTCCTCTACACATAAACCTATTTTCCATTAAAGTTTAGATTAAGTAATTATTAACATTTCTCACTTGCTAGTTTAATACTAACTATGTTAAGTTAATAAAACTACATTAAGTTTTCCTTCCTCAACTTAAATTAACCTTCTAATTTTAATATTTAAAATTATTAGGTATTTGACAAGGTTAAACTAATAAGTTTATAAAAACATTATTAAATCACCACATATCTTTATTCCAATTTAAGAAAAAGGCAACTTTTAATAATAAACTCTAATGATAATATAAAAAGCCTTAAAGTTGGGGTTTATTTTATATATATATATATATATAAAATCAACTTTCCATTTAATAAAAAAAATCTCTAATGATAAGTTAAAAGCCATAAAGCTCGGGTCTATTTAATATATATATAATAAAAATCAACCTTCTATTTAATAATAATCTCTAAAGATAAATGATAAAAAACCATAAAGCTAGGGTTTATTTAATAATCAACATACTATACATTAGACATGTTAATAAATTTAATCTTATAAGACCTAATGAAGTCTCATTTATTTAAACAATATCTACGATTTAATTCAAATATCATTAATAACATATTGAATTAATCTCCATTTGATGTGTAGGTGATTTAAATAAAATACTCACAATATATTAAAGATTAAAAGAATTCCCACCAATTAATTTTGAAATGACCCCCAAAGCATTTCCATAAAACATTAAAGAAAAGACAAAACTCTCACAATGCCAAACCCTAACCCTAATTTGAAATTAGGGTTGGGGCTAAAAAAACATATCACTCTAAAAGGAACTCTCTCTCTGTCTCTCTCTCTCTCTCTCTCTCTCTCTCAAAAACCCTAATCCAAATTTCTCTTCATCATTCCTCTTCTTAGAAGATCTACAGGTTTAATCATGGCTTCAATGGAGGAGTAAATGGTGTAGGAGCACCCAAACTAAACCACATTCTCCTATGGACCCTAGGGGTTCATTCAAGGTCCTAAGAGGCCTTTACAAACAATAAACACTCTAGGGTTAGTTATTGGGTCACCATGTAAGACCATAGTACCAAGATTGGCACAATATAAGCCCTTGGGCCACTATGAGTCACTTATGAACCCAAGCCCTAGAAATAGGTTGTTTTTGAGTTTTTAGGGTTTGGATCCACTAGGGCTCATATCAATAACATCTTGACCAAATTTGGTCACTAGATTTGCAAAAGTGCATAAAATGTAAAAGTTGCTCAAAAGTTGTCAAGCAACTTTTGAGAAAACTTAACAACTTTTTGAAATTAGACTCCCAAACGGTCAAGTTGGTTCAAACTTGGTTTGTAACCATTGGGAGTGCCTATAATAGCCCTTTCAGGCGGGTGGTAGGCTAATGATGTACTTACTATTTTGAAATTAATAAAATATAACAATTTACTTGCATTATGAAGAAGACAATCATTGTGTACAGATAGGTACGGCTAGAGAAGCATGTGAATTTGACACAGGGGGATAGTGGTATGAGTCTTCTTCCTTTTTCTTTTGGTTTCATTCCTTGATCGATTATAGTTTGCAAGTTATAAATTTTACAAACATATTGCCTGAATTATAGGCCCTAATTCAGGGTTTCGAGAAGAGTTAGGTGTATCTCCACTTTCCACCATGGGAATCTAATGCCCCTTGGTGGAAATATTTTTCTTAGGATGCTTTTCAACATTCTACAAGATAGGGTTCTCAAGTTGCAGGGAAGTGAGAAAGAATTGATGCCCTAGGTGTATATGCACATGTATGCACCTATCCTGATTTAGGACAGTAGTCATATCTTTTGTTTTGGGATTGATAAGAGGCTCTAGGTCAGAGGAGAAGACACTTATGGATCCCCTCACATGATCCAATAGTCAGTTTGGGCATTGGATATATCTAAAATGTACTTATAGTATAATTGGAGGCCTAATTAGGGCTAATTGGTAGAGAAAATTGGCTCACCATTTTGCCTTCTTTTCAATTCCAAGCTCCAAGGCTTTAGTCCAAAGTATTTGGTCATAAAGGGTATCTAAAAAATTGATTAGTTCTTGTAGTTGTGTGGAGAAATATCAGATGAGATCAAAATTCCCTCTGGAAAAGGCTACAAGCAAAAATATAGGTTTGTGAAGCAACCATGGTGTATGAGTTGTCTTTAAGTGAAAGAACCATTGGAACTAATAAGCAGGTACCTAAATAGACCATACCTACAAGCATAGGTCACCCCTAGTCCTACATGTCACTTTGGGGGTATTCTTGTGCATAAGGGTCACTTGGCTTATGAAACCAACCTAGATAGTTGGTATTGGAGGATTGGTAAACCTAGTGATTAGGTTACCCTTTGGGTTTTGGGGTTGTGAGAATTGTGAATTAGTCCTTCTATTACATTTGTGATAAGTGTAAATTCTTGTGATCATCACTAAGAAAACAACCTAGGGTACCTTACCCTATTGTGAAACCTTTACAAGCTTCCAGTTGCCCACTTTGCATCAAGTGGTATCAGAGCTATGTCTTCTCCTGAGGATGAGGATACTCCTTCAAGGGTCACAAACATTGAGTTAGCAAAGATGGTGAGAGAACAAAGAGAAGAAAATGAAGCATTGAAAAGAAGAATCCAAGAGTTGGAGAGAAAAGTGGAGAAGGGTAAAGGAGACACTTCTAGTGGTGAGGAAGGAGTGAGTCAGAGAGTGACAACCCTGATCAGGATGTGAACATTCCTGTAGACCAGAGACCTTTCATAGATGCCTTAAAATATATGGGGAGAAGAACCATGGATGATAAATTGGATTTACCAACTTTTAATGGAAAGATGAATGCAGACTTGGCCTTAGATTAGATAGAGGCACTAACAAGGTTTTTTGAGTGTGAGGACATCCCTGAGAAGTAGAGGGTGAAGATGGAAAGATCCGAGTTGAAGGGAGCAGCACTCACTTGGTGGGACTTCATCCAAACAGAGAGGGTGAAGAATGGAAAGAGTATGATCTCTTCATGGAATAGAATGGTTGCATTGGTCAAGGAGACCTATGTGCCTGAATAATATGGGGTACAACTCCAATTGAAGAAGAAAAGTATAAAACAAAAGGACATGGATGTGGGCTCATACACCGAGGAGTTCCTAAAATTATGTATGAAGAAAAATGTGGTAGAAGATGAAGAAGAAAAATTGGCAAGATACATGAATGGTCTGAAAGTATCCATTCAAGAGGAACTAAGCCTACACTGCCCTACCACAGTGAACAAGTGCTATCAAATGGCACTCAAGGTAGAGGAAAAGTGGAAGAGAAAGTAGGAATTTGGAAAGGGAAAGAGTAATGATAGTGGGAAGAACTTTAGGGGAAGAGGAACCTCTTGGAATAGAGGACAATACAGTGGTAATGGCCGTAGGAACCCTGAATAAGGAGATAAAGAAAACAGTGATACAAACTCTAGAGGTAACTACAGAGGGAGAAGACCCTTCAATAGGGAAGAACAAATAGTGGTAGAGGAAATGGACTATTGAGGTGCTACTATTGCAACCAATTGGGACATCATGCAGGCAAGTGCCCTGAAAAGAGGAACAATAATAATGGTGGAGAAAGGAGAGAACAACTCATCCAAGAGGACAGGCAGGAAGACAATTCAAATCAAATGGACCTAGAACTAGAAGAAGGACAATGCTTGATGATGAGGAAATTCTTCCTCCAAGTGCCACAAAGCCAAGAGCCTCCACAAAGAAAGAACCTCTTCCAGACAAAGATAAAATGCAATGGAAAGATATGTCAATTACTTATTGATTCTGGCTCCACTAAAAATCTTGTTTCTTGTGAAATGGTACAAAAGTTAAACCTCCCTAACAAACCTCATCCTTTTCCTTATCATGTATCTTGGCTTACAAAGGGTCAGAAAACCTTAGTCATTGAACAAGCTTGGGTAGAATTTTCAATCTCAGATTTTAAGGACAAGGTTCTTTGTGATGTAGTTGAGATGGATGCCTCCCACATCCTCTTAGGTAGGACCTCGTAGTATGATGTTGATGCTACCCACCACTATAATAAAAATACCTACTCCATCATTAGAGATGGGCAAACATTCACTATGAAGCCCCCGCTTGACATTAAAAGAAAGAAAGAGTCTACTGTCATAACCATGGGAGGAAAAGAAATGCTTAAAGTGTTGAGTGAGTCTGAAACTAAAGCATATGTTTTAATATCCAAACCTAAGGATAATTTCAGATCTAATAAGGATGATCCTATAACAAATGAAGCCAAGGATTTTCTTAAAAAGTATAGTGTTGTCACTGTCAGTGATCTTCTCACAACCCTCCCTCCCTTGAGAGATATTAGTCACCAAATTAACTTAATCCCTGGCTCCTCCTTGCCCAACAAAGCCCCATACAAGATGACTCTAGTATAGCATGCTGAGATAGCAAAGCAAGTGAATGAATTTCTAGAGAAGGGACTCATCCAAAAGAGTCTCAGTCCATGTGTTGTCCCTTCAGTTTTGGCCCCCAAAAAGGATGGAAAATGGAGATTATGCACTGACAACATGACCTTAAACAAGATCACTATAAGATATAGATTCCCCATGCCAAGGATTGAGGATCTATTGGATCAACTAGGAGGTGCTTGCTATTTCACTAAGATAGACTTAAAGCCTAGATACCATCAGATAAGGACCAAACTAGGAGATGAATGGAAGACAACATTCAAAACTACTAAAGGTTTGTTTGAATGGTTAGTAATGCCTTTTGGGCTAAGCAATGCCCCTAGTACTTTTATGAGGCTTATGAATGAGATATTCATTGATTTCATTGGTAAATTTGTTGTTATTTATCTTGATGACATTGATATTAAACCATAGAAAAGAAGAACATCTTAATCATGTGGAATAGGTCCTAAGAAGGCTTCATTAGCACAAGTTGGTGATCAACTTGGAAAAATACATGTTTATGAAAAATGAACTCATCTTCTTAGGTTTTGTCATCTCCCAAGGCACTCTAAAAATGGATCCAGAGAAAGTTGTAGCCATAGTTAATTGGCCTCCACCCAAGAATCAAGGAGATGTCAAAAGCTTCCATGGATTGGCCACCTTCTATAGGAAGTTTATTAAAAAATTCAGTCATGTGTGTTCACCAATACTTGACACCATTAAAGGAGGTAGAAAGAACAAGTTTGCTTTGACAAAAGAAGCCAATGATGCATTTCAATATTTGAAGAATAGAGTCTCTTAGTATCCTATCTTGACTCTTCCTAACTTCAACAAGGTCTTCACAGTGGAGATAGATGCAAGTAACTTGGCAATAGGTGCAGTCCTAAGCCAAGAAGGAAAACCAGTTGCCTTCTTCTCAGAGACACTAAATGAGGCTAAAAGGAAGTACTCTACCTATGACTTGGAACTCTATGCCATGGTCCAAGCCCTCAATAAATGCTACCTAATTCCCAAGGATTTTGTAGTATAAACTGCCAATAATGCATTGAGCTTCCTCAATTCACAAGAGAAACTCTCTATCATACATCTCAAATGGGTAGAACAGCTGTAGGCCTACACCTTCAACATCAAACACAAGAAGGGTGTAGCAAACAAAGTTGCTGATGCACTTAGTAGAAGAGTGGGTCTGGTTGAAGAGGTCCAACTCCAAAGTGTGGGAATTGATTCCCTTAAACATCTATACCATGATGACCCTAATTTTACAGAGATCTTTCAAGTTTGTACAGAGATGGTTGGAAGATACCATACTAATTTTTCTGAATACCTGATTCAGAATGGACTCATATTCAAAGGAGCTCAATTTTGCATTCCCAAATTCTCAATAAGGGTAAATATAATAAGGGAGAAGCAATGTGGTGGACTAGGAGGACACTTTGGCATCGACAAGACTACAGACATGGTGAAAAGAAGCTATTTTTGGCCAAGGATGAACAATGATGTCAAGAAGTTTATTGAAACTTGCACCATTTATTAGCAAGAAAAAGGTGTGTCAATAAATCAGGGGTTATATCAACCTCTACCAATTCCCTCTAGGACTTGGGAATCAATCTCAATGGATTTTGTCATGGGGTTGCCTAGAACAAAACAAGGGTTTGATAGTGTTTTTGTAATAGTGGATAGGTTTAGTAAAATGGTCTATTTGGTACCATGTAAAAGCATCAATGATGCTTCTCATATTGCACATATTTTCTTTAAAGAGGTAGTTAGGATCCATGGTTTGCCTCAAAAAATTGTATCTGACAGGGATGTGAAGTTTCAAGGCCATTTTTGGAGGACACTCTTCAAGAAACTTGGCACTAAACTAACGTACAACTCTACCTATCATCCATAAAGGGATGGACAGACTGAGGTAGTAAATAGATCCTTAGGAAATATCCTAAGATGCCTAACCAAATAGTATGCATAGAGCTGGGATGTAATCTTTCCCCAAGTAGAGTTTGATTTCAATGATTCTATGAACAGGTCAACAGGCAAGACCCCCTTCCAAGTAGTATAAGGCCTTCACCCCAAAGGACCATTGGATCTAGTAGAACTTCCATCTGATTTCAGAATTAGTGGTCAAGGACAAGAACTGGCAGAACTTATAACAAAGGTGCAGCATGAAGTAAAATAAACACTCCAAAAATCAACTTTGAAATAGAAGGAACATGTAGACAAAAGAAGAAGGGAAATCCACTTCAAAGTTGGAGACAAAGTATGGGCATTCTTGAGGAAAGAGAGACTCCCTAAGGGTAGATATTCCAAACTTCACATGAAAAAATTTGGACCATGCAATATCCTTAACACAAGGGGTGAGAATGCATATGAGATCTCTCTTCCTCCCACTTTGAAAATTTCTCCAATATTCAATGTTGCAGACCTAACTCCCTATAAGGGAACAACAGATCAACCAAATGATCAAAGCAACCAGACAGGTTTGAATGATGAAGACTATGTCACCAATCTCCCACCAAGCAAGCCAGTGGAATTGGACTCCATTTTGGACACCAAAGTCTTGAAGCAGACAAGAAAGAAAAAATACATGTAGTACTTAGTTAAACGGAAAGGTCTTCCTTCCATAGATGCTGCATGGATGTCTGAAGACTATATCAAACAACATGGCACCACTGTTACTCAACTATCCTCAAGTGGGAACTTGAGTTCTCATCTCATGGGGAGTATGGTCCAGGAGCACCCAAACTAAACCATATGCTCCTATGGACCCTAGGGATTTATTCAAGGTCCTAAGAGGCCTTTACAAACATCAAACACTCTAGGGTTAGTTATTGGGTCACCATGTAAGACAATAGTACCAAGATTGGCACAATATAAGCCCTTGGGCCACTATGAGTCACTTATGAAACCAAGCCCTAGAAATATTTTTATTTTTTATTTTTTAGGGTTTGGATCCACTAGGGATCATATCAATAACATCTTGACCAGATTTGGTCACTAGATATGCAAAAGTGCATAAAATGTAAAAGTTGCTCAAAAGTTGTCAAGCAACTTTTGAGCAAACTTAACAACTTTTTGAAATTAGATTCCCAAATGGTCAAGTTGGTTCAAACTTGGTTTGTAACCATTGGGAGTGCCTACAATATCCCTTTCAGGTAGGTGGTAGGCTAATGATGTACTTACTATTTTGTAATCATTAAAATATAACCATTTTCTTGCATTCTGAAGCAGATAGTCATTGTGTATGGATAGGTATGTCTAGAGAAGCATGTGAATCTGAGACAGGGGGATATGGGTTTGAGTCTTCTTCCTTTTTCTTTTGGTTTCATGTCTTGATCAATTATAGTTTGCAAGTTATAGATTCTACAAACCCACTGCCTGAATTGTAGGCCCTAATTCAGGGTTTCAAGAAGAATTAGGTGTATCTTCACTTTCCACCATGGGAATCTAATGCCCCTTGGTGGAAAGATTTTTCTTAGGATTATTTTCAACATTCTGTAAGATAGGGTTCTCAAGTTGCATGGAAGTGGGAAAGAATTGATGTCCTAGGTGTATATGCACATGTATGCACCTATCCTACTTTAGGACAGAAATCATATCTTTTGTTTTGGGATTGATCAGAAGCTCTAGGTTAGAGGAGAAGACACTTATGAATCTCCTCACATGATCCAATAGTAATTTTGGGCATTGGATGTATCTAAAAGGTACTTGTAGTGTAATTGGAGGCCTAATTAGGGTTAATTAGTAGAGCAAATTGGCTCACCATTCTGCCTTCTTTTCAATTCCAAGCTCCAAGGATTTAGTCCAAAGTCTTTAGTCATAAAGGCTATCTGAAAACCTGATTAGTTCTTGTAGTTGTGTGGAGAAATCTTAGATGAGATCAAAATTCCCTTTGGAAAAGGCTACAAGCAAAAACATAGGTTTGTGAAGCAACCATGGTGTATGAGTTGTCTTTAAGTTAAAGAACCATTGGAAATAATAAGTAGGGACCTAAATAGACCATACCTACAAGAATAGGTCACCCCTGGTCCTGTATGTCACTTTGGTGGTATTCTTGTGCATAAGGTCCACTTGGCTTATGAGACCAACCTAGATAGTTGGTATTGGAGGATTGGTAAACCTATTGATTAGGTTACCCTTGGCGTTTTGGGGTTGTGAGAACCTTGAATCAGTCCTTCTATTACATTAGTGATAAGTGTAAAGTCTTCTGTTCATCACTAAAGAAACAACCTAGGGTACCTTACCCTATTGTGATACCTTTACAAGCTTCCAGTTGCCCACTTTGTATCAGTAAACAAGAAAAATAAATAGACATAGATGCATATACACAAATATATGTATGTATTCTATGTGTATATTTTGTTCATCTATATATTTTCTTTTCTATAGCTTTCAAATTTTAAGTTTTGAGATAATGTTTATCTTGGCAGATCTCTGTTTATTTCTTTTGATGTTAAACTTGTTTTTTTCTTTTATATTTAAATATCTCAATATGTTTCAAGAATTTTTTGTTGTGCAAAGAGGAGATGTGGGTTTCATTTTGTTTGTTCTCGGTATGCAGGAGGTTACATAGGGCCAAAGTGATGTGGGGACTGTGGGAATGGGTTGGGCTATGCCCAGCCCCTCCCATCCCAATGTATATTTTATTTTTAAGATATCATTCTTTCTTTTAAAATAAATCATTTTTGTTATAATAAAAAAAACATTTGTTTTCTTTCAAAAATATATTTATTTATTTATTTGTTTGTTTATATTATAATAACCATATTCTATTTTTACTCTGTTAAAAAACAAATGTTAAGGTTGCAAAACAAAATTTTGAAATATTATATATATATATATATATATATATATATATATTGTTATGTGTTGATATCTACACAGACATAACATACTGATAGTTTAAACATAATACTACAATGTTTATAAATATTTTTATATATGTATTTACATATTGTTGTTTCATCAATACTTTTTTTTCTTATAAAATAAAAGGGGATTCTTAGAATAAAATTATAACTTTTCTGAACATATATTCTGGAAACTAACAGAAGTCAAGAACAACCTTTTGTGAAATCTAAATGTGAACAAGTGCATTATTATTCTAAAAATAAAGATTAAATCCTCTTGTAATCTTCTTCTTCTAAAGTAATACAGAATTAATACATATGCATATTTTTCCTTCTAAATGAGTAATGCAATTTAATACTTGCTATATATCAATATTCATTTCTGTGCTTTTGTATGATCAATGAAACAAAATTTAAAGGGCAACTTTATAAAAGACTAAATATTCTAAAATCTGGAACTAATTTCTGAAACAGAGGCATTTCTTTATGTAATCAATAAACAAGATTTGAATCATCTTAAATAAAACATAATTTTATGCATTTCTCTGCTTTTGAAAAATCAAAGAAAAAAGAATTAAAGAAGATCTAAGACATGAGAAAGAGGTTTAATTTATGCAAAATTTTACATAAGGAAACTTTTACAAAAGATTTAAGGCATAATAAACTTAAAAATCCTTTCTTTTTCCTTCTCTTTGAAAACAACAACAACAACAACTTCAATACAAATTTTTACATGATTAAAACATAATTTCCTTCATCTTATGAGATATAATAATACAAAGGATTCAACCTTTAAGTCTTAAAATAAAATTTGCATTTACAAAAACAATTAGTAAACAACAATTTTCTTCTTCCAAGCTTGAGCATCATCCCTTTCCAAGTAAATGAGACAGCTACAAAATCTGTAAATAACAAGGGTTTGAATAAACCATGGGAGCTCATCTCCCATCCTAGGTCTCTATGAGACCACCCCAAAGCTAGGGGAAACAAGAAAGGTCTGGGTGACATTCAAGCAAACCACCACACAAATAACCAGCTCAAAACAACACATAACTCTCTCCCAAGCTTATGCACAATTGGGTCACAATGGACTCAAAAAGGCGTGAAGGTGGAATAACCATATAGGAGAAAGCCATAACTATAATTCTTCAATATGCACAAACTCACATGCCTTCCCAAGGATATCACTACAACCAAATAATCTCCATAAATACAACCATAAAACCCTTATCACCCCCCATGAGAAATCATAGGAAAATTTGTCACATGGAGCCCATAACATCCATGATACATCCCTCTTCTTTCCAAGAAGAGACTCTACACTACCATGGTTTCCCAACTAATCCCTTCACCCACAATGACTCTCTTCCTTCCCAAGGTTGAGAAATTGCATTCACTCTCATGTACAACACAAACATAAAACAAAAAAATAAAAGAACAAATGTAATTTTTTTCACTAACATTCTATCATAAGAACAAACATTTAGACAACATGAAATTTGTAATCACTAAATTCAACAAGGTTTTAAAACAAGCAAAACAAAGAATACCACACATAAAATTTTAGTAGTACCAACCTTACTCCTAGAAAATGGATTGAAAATTGAGATGAGCCCTCCTCTCCTAGCTTCCTTCCATTAGCTTCCCACTAGAAACTCCTTCCAAACACAACTCTAATTCTCCAAAAAAATGCAGAGTGGGCAATCAATCCCAAATCTCCTCTCTCTTCTCCCACAAAGGCTCTCTCCCTTACTATACCTCTTTCCAAAAAAGAAGAGATATGACACATGAGTCCTCTTCTCTTACACTTGGCCAAATTCATGCATGGAAGAGACTCCACTATCTTGAAGAAGGTCATGGTCTTTCCATTTCCCCATTTTCGCCACTTATCAAGAAAGGTATTTAAGAAGGCCCTTAAATGAGATTTTGACGCTCAAAACAATAAAAAAAAAACCCTAACCCATAGTACTACTAATAGGCTAGACATTTCTAACTCTAACTACCCTAAAGGACTCATAATAACCCTTCAAAAAATCACTTAGAGTTTACCTTTGAATTTCAAGGATTGTACTCAAGATTTTGGATTTCCAAGACAAGCTTACCCCACATGGTAACACTACATAAACCTAGGGTGAAACTAAACTTGAAAATACACATGGGCATGCCATCTCACAAAACATGTGTCAATTGACACTACAAAAGCACCTCACATTTACACAATGGCATGCTTAAAAGAAAAATAGCAAAAATATAAGGAAATAAATTTAAAACCATGCAAAATTCACATTTACAATATATATAATGTTTACAATTAGGTTATATCCCTTTCTAGGGTTAACCTTGGCTTCACAAGGGTATTCACAATAGCCCAATCTTGTTTCCCCAGTTGACACCATGGTTTATTCACCTACACACTTGAACAGAGCATCAGTAGTCCAAGGAAGAAATAACACATTCATAATATTATACATTATAATATACTCATCTAACCATAAATTATACATCACTTTTCAGAACTAGGTCATCCATATACATATATCTGATAATCACAAAAATCCTTTGAATCACTTATCTAACATACAAAAATTGCCAATATAGATCATTTGTAGAATTCAAATCTGTAATCCTCATTTATATGTCACATGATCGAATTGAAAATTCAAAAACATAGAATGGAAACTTGTCACAACATGTCATCAAGATCTAAGAGTCATAAGCATATAATAATATATCCAAACATCATCAAAATAGAGTCATCATATGATATCTATGCAATAAAATCTTTTTCCAATTAGTCAATGCATCTAAAAATAATGTACCATACTGATAAAATAATATTAAAGTATTAGTTATGAAAGATGGTTGGTGTATAACCTCACATTCTCCCCCTCTAGGCATAAAATTCCTCTTGGATTTCATCTAATAGATGGGGGTACTAATGTCTCATGCATGTTGTATCCTCCCATGAGGCTATGACCTCATCATAGAAATCTTACTAGACCCTATCCTAGTCTAGGTCTTGGCCTCAAAGGGCCAATGTCCACCGAGCCAAAATGTGACTAGGATCCAAAGTTGTATGTTCTTATGAGTCTAGCTGCAGCCTCTATAATCATATCTTGATGCTCTACCTAATGGTCATCAACTGCCACAAAAACCTTGTGAGATCTTCCAATGTCTTCTACTATAGGCTCTAATGTGGCTGCTCTCTGAATGACTAATGTCTATCCCTGTGAACACTCCCTATCTAGATGACCCATGGCACCACATGTATAACATGACCATTGTGTCCAAACATGTATCTCTTGAGGCCTGGAAAACTGTGAGCCATTTGTCCTATCAGAGCCACTAAATCCACTTTAATAGGATTATTGATTCCTAGTAGGAGGTGTCTCTGGTGCCTGTGACATCTGACTCTGGTGAGTCTACTATGGCTGAGGCTATGGGGATCTACAGGTCCCTAATGAGTGCCTCTAATTCCCCTTACAAGGGGGGTCTCTGATATCCTGAACTCTATGACGCGGGATTTCTATTTTGAGACCATTCCTGTGTATCCTATCCTCTACCATGTACCTCCTCTGAGATCAAAGCCTTCTCTACGGCTTCCCATAGACCCCCTAGTGCTGCCATGCACACTAGTCTAGAAATAGCTGCATTCAACCCCTTCATAAATCAGTTGACATGGAGCTTCTCACCCTTCATTTACTCTACGTAAGGTAGAAGCTCAAGAAATCTTCTCTCATACTAAGCAACAGATAAGCCTCTCTACTTCAGATCCTGAAACTCATCTATATGACAATGTTTGTAATGCTCTGAGAGGTAATGGTCCTTGAACCTCTCTAAAAAATATTCCCAAGTAAGGATGTCAATCACCAGGTTACCTTGAATACTTTGTGTCGTCACCAAAATGAGGCTTCCCCTCTCAACAATTGGATGGAAAATCAAGCTCTCATGTTTCTCTCATATGCATGAAAACCAAAGCATCTATCTAAACTCAATAACCATGCCTTAGCCTTGATCCCATCTGTGGCTCTTGAAAAAGGTGGTTTCCTAAGGCAAAGAAAATACTTAATGTGATCCCCCACATCCTGGGGTGCTCCTCTACCTATCTGAGGTACAAACCCTAGTGGTGGACCTACCATGTGAATAGATTCACCTTCCTACTCTACCTGCTCCTCGTCTTATCAAGGAGGAGGGATCCTACTACACTCATGGGTTGCTCCTCCTAGCCCTTCTATTTGATCTCCAAGTGGTAACCTATCCATAAGAATCCATAGAAGATTCTGGAGGGAATTCAATACTCCCTTATTCAGATTTGGTGGCAAAAAAGGTGGAGGTTCTTGCCCCTCTTCTGCATGCCCCCTAGCACCCTCTACATCTCTCTCAACACAATTTGGTGCCACACGGGTGGGACCACGACCTCTCCCACATCGGTGAGCCTGCCAAGTAATGGGAGGCATCCTACAAGTTTAAGAAACATTTAAGGGTTAATAAGGTTAAACGTAATGGGCTTAAGGTTCCAAGGTTTGAAACCTAGCTCTAATACCAAAATGTCAATGCCCAAATGTGCAAGATAAAACACAACCTTTTTTTAAAAAAGGGTTTAACGAAAGTGATGAAGTGTTTGTTATCTCATGCTTAAATTTGTCCTCATGAGTAAAAAAATTTAGAAAAAGGGGTTTAGGTCAAGAGGGATAGTTTGTCCAATGTCAATATTAGGGTTGAGTGGAAATCATGACATGAGTCAATGTCCTTTAACCCATGAGATTACAAGGTTCTAGTTAGATCGAATGAAATTTCATAAGTTTCCTAGAGTTACTTAAACTTGGATAACATTTACCTCTACATTATAGTTTAATAATAAAACTAAGATTTATATCCTATAGTTATTTAATTGTATCATAACATTATTTTTACACTCGCCTATAGATTGACCATATGAATTGACCATGTAAAAATAACATTACCAAGTTAAGTACACTAAATTATTCTTGACCATTAACTTCCTAGGTGTTTAAATTCATTTTAATTAAATATGATTAAATGTGTTTATAGGTAATGATGAATAATTAATGAACTCTAATCTATCAAAAGACTAACCATTGGGTCATAATGAACTAAAAAAAGGGTGGAGGTGGAATAACCATGTAGGAGAAAACCAAAATTAGAATTCTTCAATATGTACAAACTCACATGCCTTCCCAAGGCTATCACTACAACCAAAGAATATCCATAAACACAACCATAAAACCCTTATCACCCCCCCCCCCAGATGATAAATCACAAGAAAATTTGGCACGTGGAAACCATAACATCCATGATACATCCCTCTTCTTCCCAAGAAGAGACTCTACACTACCATGGTTTCCCAACTAAGCCCTTCACCCACAATGACTCTCTTCCCTCCCAAGGGTGAGAAATTTCATTCACTCCCATGTACAAAACAAACATAAAACAACAAAATAGAAGAACAAATGTAATTCTTTTCACTAACATTCTATCACAAGAACAAACATTTAGACAACATAAAATTTGTGATCACTAAATTCAACAAGGTTTTGAAACAAGCAAAACAAATAATACCTCACATAAAATTTTAGGAGTACCATCCTTACTCCTAGAAAATGGATTAAAAATTGAGATGAGCCCTCCTCTCCTAGGTTCCTTCCCTTAGCTTCCCACTAGCAACTCCTTCCAAACAAAACTCTAAGTCTACAAAAAAATGCAAAGTGGGCAATCAATCCCAACTCTCCTCTCCCTTCTCCCTAAAAGGCTCTCTCCCCAAATCTACTTCTTTTCCAACAAGAATAGATATGACACATGAGTCCTCTTCTCTTACACTTGGCCAAATTCATGCATGGAAGAGACTCCACTATCTTGAAGAAGGTCATGGTCTTTCCATTTCCCCATTTTGGCCACTTATCAAGAAAGGTATTTAATAAGGCCCTTAAATGAGATTTTGACACTCAAAACAATAAAAAAATAACCACTAACCCATAGTACTACTAAAATACTAGACATTTCTAACTCTAACTACCCTAAAGGACTCATAATAACCCTTCAAAAACTCACTTAGAGTTTACCTTCGAATTTCAAGGATAGTACTAAAGATTTTGGGTTTCCAAGATAAGCTTGCCCCACATGGTAACAATACATAAACCCAACGTGAAACTAAACCTTAAAATCCACATGGGCATGTCATATCACAAAACATGTGCCAATTGACACTACAAAAGCACCTCACATTTACACAATGGCATGCTTAAAAGGAAAATAGCAAAAATAGAAGGAAATAAATTTAAGACCATGCAAAATTCACATTTACAATATATATAATGTTTACAATTAGGTTATATCCCTTTCTAGGGTTAACCTTGGCTTCACAAGGATATTCACAATAGCCCAATCTTGTTTCCCCAATTGACACCATGGTTTATTCACCTACACACTTGAACAGAGCATCAGTAGTCCGAGGAAGAAATCACACATTCATAATATTATAGTCATCTAACCATAAATTATACATCACTTTTCAGAACTAGGTCATCCATATAAATATATTTTATAATTACAAAAATCCTTTGACTCACTTATCTAACATACAAAATTAACCAATATAGATCATTTGCAGAATTCAAATCTGTAATCCACATTTATATGTCACATGATCAAATTGAAAATTCAAAAACATAGAATGGAAACTTGTCACAACATGTCATCAAGATCTAATAATCATAAGAAGATAATAATATATCCAAACATCATAAAAATAGAGTCATCATATGATGTCTATGTTATAAAATCTTTGTCCAATAAGTCAATGCATCCAAAAATAATGTGCCATCCTGATAAAATAATATAAAAGTATTAGTTCTGAAAGATGGTTGGGGTAGGACCTCACAGGAATATAATCAATAAGGTTAAAAATAGTAGAACATTGATTCAGCCCCCTCTCAATGTTCCTTGATTCCAACAATTGGTATTAGGTATTTTTACCTTGGAGAAAGTATAACATCTTGAGGAATATCCTAATGGTAGATTCAATAGTTTCTAGCATTGTTCAGATTTGGCTCTTTATTTCACTTGAAGATCTTGACCAGTCTAATGCTCAAAACCTTGAATTGGATGAAAGACTCAAGGAGGCTGAAATTTTTATAGAGAATTTGAAGGAAAGCTTGAAAAAATATAGGAAAAAAAGGAAGTTGAAGTAGAAAGGAAGCACTGATGATTCACAAGCCCTAAAAGAAAAATCTGATGAATGTGAACAAATTGCAAAAGATAGAGATAATTCAAAGCATGTGATGGAAGCCATGGTAATGAAGATGAATACGGAGATAGAAGATAAGAAAATTCTTGAGAAATTTGTTGGTTCTTTTCTTGTTGATCATTTTATACCTGTGACTCAAATATATTCCTCTATATGCTGAAACACTTATTCAACAAGAAAAAAAAATAACGTTCAACAAGGTTCATAAACCTTCTACACTTTGAGCTCCATATCACTCAGGAGGGTATACCTAATCTGAAAACACATGAATCCTTTTACACACAAACAAATTGAAGATATATAACTATGGAATAGCTTTCAGACCTATAGGTAACAGATACCTTAGTGTTTACCAGATCTTATGCAGTGTCCCACTTGCATACAATATGCTTGTAAACAAGACCTACTCTAACTCCTTCCTATAAACATGAAGGGAAAAAATTTTCTTTTATGTGTTTTGATTAATAAATATCTAAAAATACCCCAGATCCCACATAGACTAGTGCCTTATCCAATGGGTAGTAGAGTCAAACATAACATTACAAAAGGAAGATTATGAACAAAGAAACCAATAGAGTCTAATATGCCCAAATGCCTTACATCTAACATACCCTATCAGTCTATTTATACTTTTGAATCCACCTATGTGTTCAAATATGCAACTACCTATTCAAAGTATTTAACCCTCCCCTTGGAAAAGACCTAAGAATAGACAATACATTAATCAGTATCCACTGAAAGACAAGCTTGAAATATCCTTAATACCCCAAACTCATACATATCTAAAAGAAATCCCAAACCATAGTTATCCTTTAAATAAATCTATTGCATATCTACAATAGAAAAAACTAAAACACCCTTGATGTCTTAATCTATATGATTTGGAATGCAAAATAGAGACAACTTGATGATAGTACAACAAAACTAAAATGTGTATTCTTAAAGCTAACTATTACAACTTCTGCTCTTCTCTGAAACTAGAAATAGATCAAGAACACCCTATATGCAGAGAAAATGGAAGAATATTTTATAGAAGGAACCACACTTGGAACCTTCCCTCAGAACAAAGGATTTGAAACCCTTACAATAGAGAAAAGAAAGGAAATTATAGAAGGAAACCCTAGAAATTGATACCCATTTGACACCTATCATTCTATGAGATTTGATTTGTTGTAATACTTCCTTTCTCCAACCTACCAACTGATCTTTCTCCAAAAGATCAAAAATGAATGATTTGATCTAATCTACACAACTACCAAGACTCGCGAACAGACCCAACATCAAGGAAGAAAAGACAAGGAGTCGAATAAGAGTTACAAAATATGTGAAAATATGATTAGAAACCCAACTCATCACCTCACAACATAAATGAATCCATATTAATCAAATTCTATCCCTTCAGCATTGTACGACTGCATAAATGCAAACCAAAAGATCAGATCCTCCTACCTACTTTTATGCAACCTAGAAGAGCACCACCATGGCCAAAAGTGCTTTGGAAACATTTAAATATTCAAATAAAACCCATTTAAATAGTCACCCCTAGCACAGAAACCCCATTGAAACCCTAGATCACAATCCTATTTATATTTAAAATGTGACCGTTGATCTCCCTTTAAATTACCTAGGCACCAAGCAAAAGAATAAATCAACACAGCTAACTCGCCAGACATCCACATGGGACCACCCTATTGGTACTCAAAATTACCATTATCACTTGGATAGGTATCACTCAAGTGTGATTCCTTGATGAGTATCCCTATGGAAGATTTGGATCAAGGCATTAGGCCTACAGTTGGATTAAAATAGATCTGACCCCACCTTTATCACTTTTCAAAGTCCCAGACCCATGATCTCAAATTGGATACATGTCAATAAGGTGTGATCGTGTGATAAATAAAACCATGTGAAAATTTTATTATTAGAATCACACCAACCATTACATTAAAATATATCTAACTAACCTTTACCTTTTAGCCCTACTTGGGTGAGATCTCCGATGGCCACCTCTCAGCTAGGTGTGATCCTGCAATGAATAAAAAATGTGCATCTTATTTTCACGGGATTGCGCCCATCGTCCCATAAAAAAATTCCATGTCTTACCTTTATCTTCCTTTAGCCCGACTAGTTCCCACCACTAGCCATGTGTTTCTTAGGAGTTATTCCTTGAAGATAAACCTCCTTGCATCATTTGATCATGGAACTGTGCCTACCATTGGATTAAATCTTATCTGACAATGATTCTTTCTTGCTTTCAACTTTGAAGGTGTTGGCCTCACAATCTTAAGATGGACAATTGGTGTTTAGGCACGATTCCTTGATGAGTATCTTTAGTAAAAATTTTGATCAAGGAATTATGCTTGTTGTTGGATTAAAATCAAACTGCCCAACATCTTAAAAAGAAAAAGATACCACAGGGACTTTCAACTTAGGAAAAAATTAATACACGGTCCCTGCTAGGACTTAGGATTTAAAAAGGAATGGCCTCCTGCATGATGACTTAAGGAACATGGTTTAAAAATACTTAAGGGCTCCCAAAAAGGTAATGTAATAAAATAAGAAGCATGAGAGACTTAGGGTTTAGGAAAAACTAAAACCAAGGCCTAGACCAAAAGGTAATTAGGGCCTAAGAACATGGATCGAATACACCAAAAAAATAGGTAGGACCGAGATCCATGGAAATAATTTACAGTCCTAGCAAAAACCTTGAAGGAAAAATTTGAGGAGTGTTATAAACTAAATTATGAGATTGGATAACTGCAACTTGATCTTGATGAATCCAGACATAATGAGAAAGAACTTGAAAGAGTTAATTAGATACTTAGGAGTGAGCTTGTTATTTATAATGAGTTCAAAGAAAAATTCAAAGCTAGTTCAATGAAGCTTGATGCACAACTTGAGAGGCAAAGGCCAAATGAGATACACAAGGAATTTGATTTGAAATAAGAGAAATCTCTAGATCTAGTCAAAATAACACTTTATCAGACGATCAGACTGAGAGAACTGGGAGGACTCCTATTGGACAACCTAATGCAAAAAAATTCAATGGGAAATACTTTGTATGCAAAAAATCTATTCATATGAAAAATTGGTATAGGGATAAAGCCAATTATAAGTTATTCTTAGGTCAATGTTTCAAATGCAATGACTATGGATACAAATCTAGCGATTGCACATTTGTACTGAAAAAATCTATAAAGTGCTACAAATGCAATAACTTTAGTTATATGGAAAATAAATGCATATTGAGGACAAAAAAAGTGAAGTTAAGGAATGTTAATCCTAATGTGATATGTTTCAAATGAAATAATCAAGGTCATATCAATAGGTATTGGAGATTCAATAATGTTGATATGTGTTGGGATTAATGGGAAGTAGTACTAAGAGGGGAGGGGTGAATTGGTACCTCTAAAAAATTTAACTCTTTTCACCATTCATCATTAGTGATCATTCTTTACTGTATTACTAACCATTACTGTTGTTCTTTCTTATGCATGTAACATTAAATCATAATCTTTAATTGTTTGAAACATTCATGAAAGTAATAAACACATAACATAAGATATGATATCATAGAAAACTCTTGTTGGGAAGTAAAAACTGTGGTGGGGATGGCACCCACAAAAATTTACTATCTGTAGGATGGAAGGGAGTTGGTAAAGGCTTACAATTGATCACTTCTGATGATCTACCATGTTAGGAGTATTAAAGTGGAGACCTATTAACATATACTCTATTAAGAGCTTTAGCAACACTGATTTAAGTGTGCACTTGGTTAAGAGATTTACAATAGGATTGTTAAGTCCACCTTTCTTGAAAGGATTTCTTAAGTGTACTACAATTGTTAGAATGAGTACAAATGTTTGACCTGACTGTATGCAATCTACAATTTCTAATTACAAATCCATTGAATCTCTCACAATAAGAATATCACCTTAAGTGACTGATTAATACCTTTCTCTGCTCGTCGGTAACCTATGTTCTTGTTCTTGAAACTAATTTGATTCTTTTATGTCCTTCTGCATGAAATCTCTTGTCTGGTTCTTAGATGCTTTTAGTGCCTGCAATATTCATTGAACAAAAACATGTTCACAATAGATTGAGCATCTATTTATACAATTATTTGACCTATCTTAGAATCATGCATTACAATGTTAACTCTTAGATCCAAGGTTTACAACTTTACCTTGATCTTTAGTTTGCATGTTTTGAATTAGTAAAACTAATTTAAAAAAATAATAAATACATTTCTTCCTCCACACATAATGGTTTTAAAACAAACCAAGAAGCTATATATATAAATTCCATGATTTATCTTACATGGAAAGTCAGATCCACTTTTTGCAGGATGTAACTGACTGTCGGTTCATAGTCATCGGGTTGAACTAAAAGTCTATCAGTGTTCCTCTATTGGGTTCCTCTCTTTTCTATTTTGTCAGGTTGCACTATTATTACTTGTCAGGTTCCTTTAATCATTTTTTCATTGGGTAACACTAAATAGTATTTTTTGAGATGCTTTAAATTTGGTAGTATCGGGTAACCTTGGCATTGGGTAGTGTTGTTCCCTATCTATTAGTGTAGTGTAAACCAATGGTGTAGATAATGTTTTACCTTGTGTATACTAATGGAAAAATATAATGCCTTCAATCTCCCCCTTTGACATTAGTATCAAAAATTGATATGTGCATAATACTAAAGTGTTTAGTATGTACACCATGTCTATATCCTTGTCATTAT
>MU225625.1:795925-811722 GCA_018584345.1 Thuja plicata | reverse complement strand
CAATTCTACTACTTGCTAGCATTCTTATTTCAAATATTGATTTCAAGGTTAATTCCTAAATCAGGGTTTGACTAAGGAAAACCCCTCCCCCACAACAAACAAACATTTTTCTTGTAGGTACAGGTTCAGGACTGTAGATCCAAGGCAAGATCTGGATACCCTTTTTGGTTTTCTTTCAGACTGTGTGAATAGGGACACTTTCAGAGTTGAGCAGATAGAGTTGGAAAAAGTGGTACAAGGTCGACCTTTTTCATAAGATGACATTGAAATGGAAAAATATTTCTGGGTTTTGTCCGTCTCTATGTTCTGGTTCGGTTTCAACTATCAGCATCTCTAGAAATAGTCTACAGATCTCAAAAAATAGCAATCTTTGATTTGCAATTTTGTAAGGTTTGTACTTTCTCCTATTCTTTTCAATTACTGTCATTAATCATATTAATCAATCAATTTATAGAATTTAAGATCCCCTTTCTTGGTCTCTTTCCAAGTAGTGGATTCATTTGTGTATTAACCCTTTGGGGTTGATCAAAATTGGATCTCTTATTTGTGTATTTGAGGGTGAAAGAAAGGAGCACCTTATCTTCCCTTAATCACAATCACAATTGCAATATACGATCAATCAAATTCAAGTAAGTGTAAAGTGGGGTTAAGGAAATCAACACAAATAATAATTAACAATTCAAACCCTCCTCTTAACCAAACTTTTTCATCTTTACATCTCCTAAAACCCCCAATGTTTTTCTTTACAGGTACCATGTTCATCGGTTGCCTCTATTTTTTCTTGTTCCTCCTCATTGACCAATAGAATCTATTTAAGATTCTTGACCATCTTATTTTTCTTATTTCTTCTTAATTTCTAGGCCTCTTTTTATCTTTGATCTGACCTCTTCATAGGTTCCAAACCTTGGTTGCTTGTTGTCAATAGGCTCATTGATCAATGCATCGATTGCATTTGTAGCTTGATCTTGTTGGAAATACAATATGGGAAAGCAATATGTTGAGAGGGGTGGTGAATCAGATCTTCAACTTTTATCTTCTTAAAACATACTGATCCACAATCATACATAAATGTAATTGATATATCATCTAGTAGCATTCATGAGAGTAAATAAATAACACAAGACATAGAATTTTGGTAACCCATAAACACAATAAGGTAAAACTGGGGTGGGGATGACACCCACAAGATCTTCACTACTACAACAATAAAGTGTGTCTATTAGGGCTACAACATTTGATCACAATATGTAATCTACCTAGTTAAAGGTCTGCCCGGTTAAGAGCTATAGATCATTACAATCTACCTTGTAAAAGGATTTAAACTTACAACAAAGTAAGCACTTAGCTAAGAGATTTAGAAAGGTCTATTAGAACCACTCTGTTAAGAGATTTCACCTGATACACTTGTAATAATGTTTCAAGATCTTATCCTTCAATATGCACTCTGATGCTGATAACAAATCTCCTCTTTTCAATACCTTCTCTGATCTAATAATCTGATATATCTTTACTTTGCTGCTCACTACACTTTCACTCTACTACATCTATGCTTCCTCTATTAAAACAACCCTTCACACATCTCTCATGTATGCATACACCTTCTCTGTCTATGTAATCTCTTAATTAGGGTAAAAGGCAATCTTCATATACTTTACAGATTTGGCAATTAGATCCAGATCAACGATCATGATCAAATGCTTATGCCACTTAGGCAATCCAATTTTATGATTTCCTACATGCCACTTAGTGGGATCAAATAATTAAATACATAATTATCCTGTTCAAAATATTAAATGCTTAGATAAATCAGCCCAAAATAGTTTACCTCAAAATTGGTGTCAATCCTGACATACATAACAAAATTGTCTTGCTTTGCACAAAAAGACTCTGGCGCTCGGCATGAATTGAACTTGGTAACCGTGTGACTTGGAAACTATTATCTGCTCAAAAATGATAGTGCCAAATAGAGTGGCCTATACTAGATAGCTCGGCTATAGTGATGACCAGCTAAAACTACCAAGATAAATGACTAAGTGTGGGACACTAATGATCAACAAAACTTAGAGATCAACAATCTCCCCCTTTGATATTAGTGGCAAAAACACTTATCATTTACATTTACAAAAATTTCCTAAGTACACAATGTACTCCCCCTTAGATTATACTTCATACTTCATTCCTTATCTATATAATATGCATGCCTTCAGGAAAGATATTTATACCTGTTTTGGTACATCTTTTTCTATTTCCTATCTTTTGCCTATTTCCTATCCTATTTCCCCCTTGTTTTTGTCACTGATAGCTGTGGGGGTTAAGTTGTGTTTGTCCAAAAATGGTTTATGAAGCTGTAGAATCAATGCGAAAGATGTATGCCAACTATCCTTAACAAACTTCATAACTTCCAACTTAACTTCTAGCTCAGAAGCTAGACTTACCAAACTATCTACAGTAGAGAGATGAGAATCTCTCTTGACCAATTCTCTTGTAGTTGTGAGTTCCTTCTGAATAACCCCTAGACAAGGTATCAAATTATCCTAGATTGTTATTAGTTTGGCCCTGAATTGGCCATCTTCATCCATAAGCTTGGCTAATCTCCTCTGTCCATGAGTTAATCTATCAAAATGGATGGAGCTAGAACTAGCATCCATGCTCAATGAACTTGTTGTTGACTTCATATCTAAATTCAAATTCTCAATAAGCTATTGATTCTCCTTTGTAAAGAATGTAACATCATAGAATCTTTTGTATAATGAAAAGACATTATTTGCAACTTCCTCAAGAATCTCAACAAGAGAAGAAAGTTCAACCTATTTGGTAGCAATCTCTCCAGATATCTTCTCCAAGACTTTGTTCTCAAATATTCTCTTGGACCATTGCATCAATTTTTCATTGGCCTCATTATTTTCATCAGTCACTTTTTGCACAATATGAACTAACTGTTCTAGTATTGGTGCTTGTTGATTTTCATCTTCCATATCAAAAGATTTAACAAAAATATCCTTTATGTCATGCAGAACTTGCTTCTGCTTTTGTTCCCTCTTCATTTCCTCTTGTCTCTTCTTCCTCTTCAACATGTCTTGAAGGGTCTGAATTTTCTCATATGTTAAACTCTCAAGATCCCATTTAGGAATCACAATGACTTCATCTAATGTGACATTTAAGCTTGGTCACTTTTTCTTGTTTAAATTCCTCTTCTTGAGCTCTGGTGAACTAGAACTCGGCTCAGGTTTTGTGATCTCTTTACCTTTGTCAGTATGAATTTCAATTGCTGCCTTCATCTGAGTCAATATTTCTTGCGGATCAGGTATACTTTCTATTTTGGTTCCAATGGGAGTAGATGTTATAGAGTGTGGCAGATCCACCAACACTTGTATAGCCTCTTGTTCTATAGGTTTATTTTCAATTTCTTCTATCTTATCTACACTCTCTACAACTATTTGTACAACCTCTAAAATAGGTGGATTAGTATTGATTACCTCCTTTTATCCTTCTATCGACTCTATCTTGGCATCAGTTGTACAAGTGGGTGATTGTACACCTGTGTCTTCCAGCTCATTCTGATCCTTGGCATCCACATTGATGTTCTCTCTAAGTGTAGTGTCAATGGGACTATCCATTGTCAAATCTACAATTTTCCCATCTCTTGTTTTCTCTTGTGTTATGTCTCAGTTTCTTCTTGATCATTAGTATTTTCTTCTTACATTTGCTTCAGCTCTAAGGTGCCTTCACCTTTCACATCGGCCTTCTTAGTGATTAACCCAAAGGTTTCCTTCCATATTATGGTTCTCTATTGAACTACTCCTTCAACATCATTATTGAATATTGCATAGGCTCTTTTTTTAGGAATAAACTTCCTTTGATATTGTTCAATGAATTTTGCTATCTATTTCTTGGTTAGATCAGGGATAACCTTAGCTAGTGTTCCTTCCCTTATCTGTCTTTCAGTCATTAAAGTATTCTACTAATTTTGTGATAAAATATCATAAAGGTTTGTAGGAATAATATTTCCTATTTCTACAGGTGTCATCTTGTATATGCACATCATAGCTAGCAATGCTTCCTGAATCTTGTGTTTATTATCTATGCTTTGCTTCCCATACTTGATAAATTTAAATCCTCCTAAACCAGTTGTACTCCTAATATTCTTGCATACCTCATCAATATTGGACATTGGTTTATGTGATGCTATAGGTATGTTGCTAGGTTCATGAGTATTTTTCTTCTCCTCATCTTCTTCATCACTCAGGATTTGTTTTCTCCTTGGTCTTTTCTCAAGTATGCTCGGCAGTGCCTTAGTTTGAACTTCTTTTCTCTTTCCTGAACTTCTCTCACAAGCATTCTTCTTTGTATACACTTTTTTTGACTCAGCTTGTGCTAAAATAGTTGATGCCCTTGTCCTAGGCCGGTTAGCAACATGAGGGGTAGCCTTAGGTTTTTCTTGATTGGGTTTAGTTTCCTTGGCAACTATTGGCTGCTTCCCTTTCCCTGACTCTCTTCTTCTTCACTAGACATATCTTCTCCATGTCCTTTTGATAAACCTGAAGGTTCATCCTCTACTTCTTCATCACTCTCAATTCCAACCATTTTCTTTAGAGTTTTGATAATATTTTCCTTTTCCTCTCCATAGTGCCTGCCTTCAAATCCATAGAGATTTTGGACTTTGCTTCTTCATAGTTTCCAAAATCATTTGTTGCACTATCAATTTCCTCTGCCAATAGAGCTATTATAGCTACAAATGTTTCATCAACATTCACTTCATAAGGTAATGGCCTTAGCCATGATACCCTCGACACTACTTCCTACACATAGGTGAAATCTATGTCTACTAGGAAACATACATCCTCATAATGTTTCTCAACAAGTGATCTGGGATTCTACTCTCATCTTATACTTGAATTCAATGAAATATGTTCCCATTACATTGTCAAAATTATCACCTAATAGCTGAATAAATGCATTGATTTTCTGTGTGATAGGTCTATCTATTTTCCACACTATGTTCCCAAAGGTAGGAAATGTATTCTGTATGTAGAAAAATATACAAGTGAGAAGAGATCCAAACTTACATATTGAATTCTTTGCCTTTCTGATTGAAGCAATATTCTCAGCCAATTGCATTAGTTGAAGTTTGGCAAGGTCATAAGTATGATCCTTCTTCACAATCTTCCAAGCTTGGTCAACTGCATTGTATGGGACACTGTCTAGTCGGCTCAACTGATAAAACTTGTGAGCAATAACCCTAATCACAAAATCAAGCTCCAAATCTATGATAGTAGAGATTGTCATCCCTCTTTTGTTCCAAACAGCTCCAATGAATTCTTCTATGTTTTCCTTACTTTGACATCTCATTGTCCTCTTTCTGTTAAGAATTGGATAACCAATTACACAATGGATGATTTCCTTTGTAATATTAACTAGTCCATTTTCAAGCCATACATTCATGTCATGTATTCAACTAAGAACAATCTTGATCCATTCCAATCTGAAATCCCATGGAAATTCTAGGGAATGAGTTAACCCTCTCTCAGATAAATGTTTGTGTTCATCTTTTAGGGCTGTGTCTTTGCACAATTTGTTGAAAGATTCTCTTAGCTTGTGATTGCCAACTTCACTTATCTTGCACATATAAGAAAACCTAATACCATGAATCATGAGTACATTAGGTGGAATTGATGATAGGGCTCCAGTTAGATCACCCTAGATGGTGCTATTAGAAACTTCTCAGAAATTAGGAGGCGCACAGGTGTCACTCCTTACCAATTGAACATTTAGAAACTCCTTCTCCATACTCTTTGCTACTATGGAAGAACTAGCAGCCATGATTCCTAATGAAATAGGGTTCTAGAAGATGATGAACATAATACCTTGGTAGATGTTGAAATTCACACTTTTACTTAGGGTAGCCGACAACACAATGTAGAAGTCTTCAAAAGATCTTTTCAGTAATCAAGTCTGCCAATTGCTCCAACACTCTATGAAATTTTCAATCGCAAGATGAAAAATAGGTAATGAACAAATCATTCATTTATAGGCTCCAATAGTTCATAAGTTAGGTTTGCAATAAATTTTTTGTCTATTGAGTGAGTGGCAAACAGCTGTCCTTGGCCGACTCACAAAACTCTTCTATCTCTCAGTCACAACCCATACCAGCTCAGCATACACTAGATAACTCGATCTTAGTGTACAACAACACTATTTCTCAGCACCCATAGTGCATATTGACTTTGCTAGGTACATGTTTCAAAATTTTGTCCTGATGCATCTCAACATATGTAGATATGGAATTTTGCACTATATATGTTATGAACTGATAAAAGATATGAGATATAAACATAGTTCCTTACATACCTTTGTTGCTTAATTGGTGATGGTGTGATCACCTGATCCATTGGATTGGGTGACCTCAACTTCATTAGCTTCACTATTGCTTGGTTCTATTTTTCTTACCCATGTTTGATTCATCTGTGCTCTAATTTCCTCAACAGTAGGAGCAGGTACTCTTGTCTTGCAATCCTTTCTAGTGTGACCAATTTTAAGACAATTATAGAAAACTAGGCTTCTATTCATCCAACTCTTAGATTTTCCTCTAAAATGTGTCTTTATGCAGTTTTCTGGAACATGCCCATACTCACCATAGTAGTGAAAACTATGCCATGTGTTGTAATCCCAATTGTAAGTGTTACCTTTCCTTGGTACTTTTTCTTGTGTCTTTGATGTCCATTGTTGTTTAGCATTAGATCTGTAATCTTGTTCTCTATGTCCAATTTTTTTACAATTCTAACAATACCCATTGAATCTAGGTGTGGGAGGTGCATTATTTGCCTTTGCCCAAAATTCATGTGCTTGATGTCCAAACTTTTTATAGTTAAAGAAATAACCATTGAACTTAGGTTTAGGATTGGACTTACCATTCTTGCTTCGACAGATGTTTGCAGTGTATCCTGGTTTTCCATAGTGATGGCATACAGGCTTGTTGTTCTTTGACTTTGCATTCCTCTTTTCACCAATCTTAGATGATTTTCCTTTCTCAGTAGATGTCTATTGTTTGATGTGACCTAATCCATAAGAATCTCTAGATCTCCTTGACGCTTCCATCAGATTTTTGAAATGAGTCAAAGCTTCATTGGGTTTGTTCAATCTTTCATTTAGTTCTTTCTCAGATATCAATTCATCTTTCAATTGACTATTCTCAGATCTCAAATTCACAATTTCCATGTCTTTCCTACTGATCTCCTAATTTGCAAGTAGGAGTTGATTCACCATGTCAACCTGATTATTTGTCATCATTTGTACTTCATGTGTCCTTTCATCAAGTTTGATACTTATCATTTTTTTTGTCTTCTTCATCCATAGCTTTGTCATCTTCAAAAATTTATTGTTTTGTCCCACTACTTCACATAGTCTTATTATTTGCATTTCTTGTTCTCTTTTTAGGTTTTTAACTTCTTCATACAATGTGTTATTCCTTTCTAGTAGATCTAAAATTTCTGCATCGCTCTTAGTAGAGTTTCCATTCTAAAATAGGCTTGCAATGTCTTCTTCCTGATAATGAGTGTCATTCATTTGTTTGGCCAAATCTTTCCTAAATATCAAGGATTTTCTCAATTCTTGTCTTGTTGTCTCAAACTGATGTAATGCTAGCTGAATTTCAATCTTTTGATTCTCAATGACTTTACCCAATTTGTAAATCTCCATCTCAAGATCTGTACTTCTCAAGTTGATTAAAACCTTTTGTAGGAGAACTGTGCTTTGATACCAATTGTTGGAAATACAATATGTGAAAGCAAGATGGTGAGAGGGGGGGGGTGAATCAGATCTTCAACTTTTATCTCCTTAAAACAAACTGATCCATAATCATACATAAATGTAATTGACCTATCATTTAGTATCATTCATGACAATAAATAAATAACACAAGACACATATTTTTGGTAACCCAAAAACCCAATAAGGTAAAACTAGGGTGGGAATGACACCCACAAAATACTCACTACTATAGCAATAAAGTGTTCCTATTAAAGCTACAAGATTTGATCACAATATGTAATCTACCTGGTTAAAGGTCTACCCGATTAAGAGCTATAGATCATTACAATCTATCTTGTAAAATGATTTAAAATTACAACAAATTAAGTACTCAACTAAGAGATTTAGAAAGGTCTGTTAGAACCACTCTATTAAAATATTTCACATGATACACTTGTTAGAATGTTTCAAGATCTGATCCTTCAATATGTACTCTGATGCTGATAATGCATCTCCTCTATTCAATACCTTCTCTGATCTAATAATCTAATATATCTTTACTCTGCTGCTCATTGCACTTTCACTCTACTAGATTTATGCTTCCAGATCAAAATAACCCTTCACACATCTCTCATGTATGCATACAACTTCTCTGTCTATGTACTCTCTTAATTAGGGTAAGAAGCAATCTTTATATACTTTATAGATCTGGCAATTAGATCTATATCTAGATCAAGATCAAATGCTTATGCCTCTTAGGCAATCCAAATTTAAATTGGCTACATGCAACGTAGTGGGATCAAATAATTAAATGCATAATTATCCCATTGAAAATATTAAATGCTTAGATAAGTCGGCCCAAAATAGTTTACCTTAAAATTGGTGTCAATCCTAACATACATAACAAAACTATCTTTCTTGGCACAAAAAGACTTTGGTTCTCATAATTAAATGAACTTGGTAACCGTGTGACTCAGAAACTATTATCTACTTAGCAATGACTGTGCTAGATAGCTCGGCCTATACTAGATAGCTCAGTCGCAGTGATGACCAGCTAAAACTGCCTAGATAAATGACTAAGTGTGGGACATTAATGATCAACAAAACTTAGAGATCAACAGATCTATGTTAATTTCATAATCTAGTGGTGCTAACCAAGCCATCCTTGGTACAATCGGTTTGGTTTGGGTGAAATCTATGTCCATCAAAAAACATATTTCATCCCTATGTTTTTCAATAAGTTGTTCAGGGATCTTTTTTCTTTCCATTATCTTTTCCTTGAATTCAAGGAAGTATGCAGTCATAATAGATTCAAAATTATCTCCTAGTGACTTAATTAGTTCACTAATATGTAATGTCACTGATTTTGTGGTGTCCCATTTCACTGTTCCTATTGAAGGAAAGTATTCTTGAAAGTAGAAAAAGATACACATGATAAGTGAGCCGAAATTACATGTGTTGGTCTTTGCAGACCTAATTGTGTTCATGTTCTCATCAAGTTGTTTCAACAGGATCTCACACAGATCCATCTAAATTACTTTGGTTACTATTTTGTAAGTTGTGCTTACTGATGTTACCAATATGTTGTTCAGTTTGCTTGCCTAAAATATCTTGTACCCAATCACACATGCACCGAATCTCAGTTCTTTGTCGGTGATGGTGTTCACTTTCAGACCTCTATTATCCCATTCAGCTTTAGTAATATTTTCAACTTCTTGACTAGAAGGATGTTTGTGACCCTTAGGCTTGTCGGTTATTAGATAACCATTGACAATGTGAAGGACATTATTAGTGATTTTCTTGGGTTGATCTAGCCACAAATTTTGGTCATGCATTCTGCTAAGTACCAGTTTGATCCAGTCAGTTTTGAATTCCCTTAGGAAATATAGGGCATTAGTTATCCCTTTAACCTCTAAGTATTTGTGCTCTTCCTTTAGGTTTCCTTCTACATCAAAAATCTTCTTATAAGCTTCATCCATCTCTAGATATCCTATTTCGACAATCTTGTAGTGAATATAAGACCTAACGTGTTCTATAAGAAAAACCCTAGGTGGAATCTTAGAAAATGGGTCAGTTTCATCGAGTTGCAATGCAATCTCTGAGAATATCTTGTATTTGGGCTCTACATAGGTGCTATTCTTGATTAGCCTAACCACATTCTTCTTATCACTCTTGATCTTAGCGGTTCTTGACATGGTTGCCATCATTTTTCAAGTTTTAGGGCTTTCTTAAAATTTAGGGCTTTCTTGATAAATAATGAAAAAGTACTTTTGGTGCCCTCGGTACTTAATTCAATCTGTGATAATGGTGAATGATCTATTTGTTGTGTGTGGATAGAGTTGAGGGTGCTCTACTTTCTTCTCTTCAATCACTCTATTTTTTGCTCTGCTTTTCTCTTCAAATCACGGGTGCAAAATGAAGTGCTCCCATTGACTATTTATAGACCTTTTTTCCCTAAGTCTTTGTCATAAATTCTCAAAGACTCATCGGGACATGAAGACGGATTTCATTAGGAAGACTTTCAAAATCATCATCAATGTTGACAGAATGCTCTAGATAGTTGTTAACATTTTTTTTCTTTTATCGACGGATATCGATATTCTGTCATGACAACTTTGTAAATTTGCTTCCTTACCAATGGGTGTCAAGTTACATTGGCAACTTGACCATTTTATGTGTTGACTGACAATTTTTGGTAAGTGTAAACATCTCATCCATTATGTTCACCTATGATTATCAGTATGTGTATACCGACGAGGATATTTTCTCAGAATTGGAACAAGTAACATAGTATGCATCTTTATTATGTAGATTTTGACTATCTATCAATTTGTATAATGGAACTGATGCAAAATATGACTTGATGTAGTGTAGTTTCATACTTACTTATTCAGCTTAAGTGGGGGTGGTGATGTCACTAGATCCATTAGATGGGGTGTCACCATTTGCATTTCTTGGTCTAGCTTCATCATTGCTTGAAGCTTTTCTCCACATTTTGTCTCTAGCCCTTCGAATATCTTCAATAGTGTTTCCATTGGGATATGTGCTTGTCTCTATCATTCGATCTTTGCAATATTTTTTGAGATGACCAACTTTGTGACAGTATAAGCATGCCATTCTAGGGTTTGACTAGCCTCTAGACATTTTGGTCCATGCCCTCATGCAATTTTTAGGAATGTGACCATATCTACCACATGATGTACAATTTTTCCATGTATTGTAGTCACATACATATTGATTACTGATTCTCTTTGGTTGATAGGGAGTTTCTTTACCTTTAGGCTTCCATGATTTGATGATTCTCCATTTTTTGTAAAGCCTAAATTGTTGTTGTTGTTGACTCTTCGTTGTCCTTCAAGAAAATCATCCATTATTTTATTTTTCTCTTCAACCTTTCTGATAAATTCATTATGTTGTTGCTGAATTCTAACCTCATGCTTTAGTTTTTCATTCTCTTCTCTTAGTTCACCGATAGCCTGCACTCTTTCAATCAGTTCTATATTCATTATGTTTTCTTCTTGACTCATTAGAATAATCTAATTTGTGATCTCATGGTGATGCTTAGCATGTATTTTAATTTCTAACTCCTTTTCATGTAGCTTCTCTATAATCTTCCTTCTGTTATCAATAGCAAGTGTTCTTTCTGTTTCAGCTTGTCTAGCAGAACTCATCACACGAATCATTCTTATCATCTTAGACTCTTGGCCAATTTGTAGCATCTTTATTTTCTCTGTCAGATGTTGATTGATCTCCTTCATATTTGTGATGTTCTCTTCTGATGTATCTGATGCATTACTTGTGTTTGATCCTAAAGATTCAAAGAAATTTGGAATCTCATCTTCTTGATAATATTTTTAATTACTCTGGGTTGCCATACCTTTCCTCTCATCTAGTAGCTCTCTCATCTTTATCCTCACTTCTTTATACTATTCATAGAACATCTATTTCTCAAGATTTTTATTCTTAATATTCTTATCAAGTTTGTACTTCTCCATTGTATGATCTTTTCTCTTAAGCCTTTAAGATTTTCCAAGAAGAGACTAAGCTCTGATACCAATTGTTGGGATTAATGGGAAGTAGTACTGAGAGGGGAGGGGTAAATCAGTACCTCTAAAACTTTTAACTCTTTTCACCATTCATCATTAGTGATCATTCTTTACTATATTACCAACCATTACTGTTGTTCTTTCTTATGCATGTAACATTAAATCATAATCTTTAACTGTTTGCAACATTCATAGAAACATTCATGAAAGTAATAAACACACAACACAAGATATGATATCACAAAAAACTCCTATTAGGAAGTAAAAACTATGGTGGGGATGGAACCCACAAAACTTCACTATCTGCAGAATGGAAAGGAGCTAGTAAAGGCTTACAATTGATCACTTCTAATGATCTACCATGTTAGGAGTATTAAAGTGGAGACCTGTTAAGATATACTCTATTAAGAGATTTACCAGCACTGATTTTAGTTTGCAATCAGTTAAGAAATTTACAATAGGATTGTTAAGTCCACCTTTCTTGAAAGGATTTCTTAAGTGTACTATACTTGTTAGAATGAGTAAAAATGTTTGACCTAACTGTACGCAATCTACAATTTCTGATTACAGATCCATTAAAGCTCTCATAATAAGAATATCACCTTAAGTGACTAATTAATACATTTCTCTACTCATCGGTAGCCTATGTTCTTATTCTTGAAATTGATTTGATTCTTTTCCATCCTTCTGCATGAAATCTCTTGTCTGGTTCTTAGATGCTCTCAATGGCTACAATCTTCATCGAACAAAAACATGTTCACAATAGATTGAGCATCTATTTATACAATTATTTGACCTATCTTAGAATCATGCATTACAATGTTAACTCTTAGATCCAAGGTTTACAACTTGACCTTGATCTTTAGTTTGCATGTTTTAAATTAGTAAAACTAATTAAAACAATAATAAATACATTTCTTCCTCCGCACATAATGGTTTTAAAACAAATCAAGAAGCTATATATACAACTTCCATGATTTATCTAATGTGGAAAGTCAGATCCACTTTTTGTGGGATGTAACTGACTATCGTATCATGGTCGTTGGGTTGAACTGAAATTCTATCGGCATTCCTTTGTTGAACTGATCATCGGGTTCCCTTCATCTATCGGGTTCCTCTCTTTTTTGTTCTATCGGGTTGCACTGCTATTACTCATTGGGTTCCTTTAATCTTTTTGTCATCGGGTAACACTAAATAGTGGTTGTCAGGATGCTTTGAATTTGGTAGTATCAGGTAACCTTGGCATCGGGTAGTGTTGCGCCCTATCTGTAAGTGTAGTGTAAATCGATGGTGTAGATCATGTTTTTCCTTGTGTATACTAATGGAAAAATATAATACCTTCAATATGAATATGAGAGGTTCAGTTGAAAGAAACAATGTGCAAAACAATGATAAAGGAAAACAAATGGTAAATGTTGAAGAAGTTAGAAAGTTGATGAGTAACACATGGGTGAGAAAAGAGAAGTATGATGTTAATAGTGAGACCGCACCTAGATTTGTTGTAGAAATTTCATCAGCAAAATGAGTAAGGTCTTTTGACCTAAAAGGGGTATTACAATGAAAAAAATTTATAATCCCTTGATTTGGAAGAATCAATGGATGTGATCAGCATATTCAGATGAAAAAATGAGTATCGAACACATTTCAATCATTCATAAGATTTTTTGCAGAAGTTTCATGGGTTTGATAATAGATTTTTGATTCTTTTTTCTAAGAGAGTATGAAGTTTGGGTTCAGTGCATTATTTACTTTTCACTTTTTGGGTATGCGAAGTTACAAAAAGGCATTTCTTATTTTATTTCACACCTTGCAAGTTGAAGAAAGAGACAGTAGAGCATTTTAAGGTGATTTCAAAATGTTTAAATGAAAATTACATCATTATCATGATCAAACCCTAATCCATTGTAAAAGGTATTTTTCTTGGTTCAAGTCTGTTATTCGGAGTTGAAATCATGGATATGCATTGTGTAGTTGATATTACCAAGCATCCAAGACCTATTTAAAAAAAAAAATCCTTACAAATCTATGGAAGATGATTTGGATGGTGTTTTTTTATCGGTTCCCCATGGTGTTTTACATGTGGAGGACATTAGAGCTTATATTCACTGTAATTTGGAGGAATTGGGTGACATTGCAATATTTGAGCTATAAGAAGCTATCTATGTGTAATCACCTAAATTGGTCTAGTCTAAATCAGAGGGCTAAATATCAATTGAATTGCCTTGGGGCCTAATCCAGGTATCAAAATCCAACCTCAATCTCGATTATGTGAGTGAATCAGAATCGCTTATATAATTCATCAAAAATCAGAAATCAAATGGTCAAGCATCAAAGGCTCATCATCAAAGAAGAGTGAATTAATTGATTAACTAATTAATTAATCCTATCATAATTAATTTAATCAAACTCAAAAATAGCTTGGCTAGAGATATTAATTAAGTGAATTAAATAAATATCCTATTATCTACTCAAGCACAAAAGGATAAACAAGTTAATTCTAACCAATGAGCTTCAATCACATGGACCACTCAAGGTTCTAATCTCAATCACTAGTTGAGGATCAATCTCAACCATCCAATTCAAATTCAAATTTGAATCACTTTCCCTCCAAGGATAAATGTATATAATCAGCTCCTCTTAGCTCATTTGCATAGAGTGCATTCATAGTAACAAGGTCATGCTAGTTTTATAATTGAGCCATTTCAACATCATTTGTAGCTATTGGAGCTTAGTTGCAACATTATTAAATTATAATTTTATTGTAATTCATCAATTAGAATGATAATTGCAGCATTTTATATTGCATTCTTAGCTTAATTCATCTTAAATTGCATCAAAATCATCAAAATCATCATAATTAGGTGCATCTATGCATTGAATATTGATTCTTCCATCATATAATTGTCAATTCAAGTTGAATTTGTGCATAATATGAGAGCCTTAATAGAATTAAATATGATATTTCCTTGTAGGAAGAAATAGGATAGTTTTAGTAAGTTGTTTGATTAATTTGATTTATTTTTATGGACTAACTTGCTAATATAATGTTCTATTGAGTGTTGTGTTGAATATTTCTAGATAAAAAATCAAAACACATCACATTTTGGCACCCACCATGGGGATTTTGCCCTCATTTTCATGATTTTATCACATTTATTTTTATTGCAGGACAAGTTGCAAGTTATAAAAGGTCATTTCTAGGAGAGGATACATCATTTATGGCTCGCATTTCATCATTTCCTGATAGGTAAAATTGTTAAGGAAATCTTCATTTCATCACTTTCAAGGAATATTTCATCATTTACGGATCATTTAGTAGTTTCTGGTAAATATTGCGTCATCTCTTATGTATTTAGTTTTTTCAAGAAATGATTAGTCATTTTCGGTAATTATGTCATTTTAGATTACTATTTCATTGTCTTGACCAATTATTGATAGACCAATGATGATTTTTTATCAGATTTATGCTATAATGTCTAATGATTTCTCTTTTAGTGATCTGATTTGATTTTCCAGCGCAGAATGAAGGAGTTAACACATCTTTACAAGTCGATTGTCAAATATTATATCAAATTCCAAAACTACTAATACAATATGTAGTGTAGGTTGCCTAAGTCATCTCTAAGCAAACACAGTGTTTTCAATAACTTGATTTTTAGGCACCTAGATCTAATTATAAGAATAATTAGTACTTGATTTGTGGATATTAGGGGATTATGTTCTTTTCCTTTTAGGAAAATTAGAAACCTTGACATATCCATTTAGTCATTTTCAAAAGGTATTTGGTAAATGAATGTGTTAGGGATTTTTCTTGTATGAACTATACTGCTTGATATACTTGTTTGAATCTTGTTACCTCTTAATCCTGATTCACAGTCCAGAGACAAGAAAAGCCTAATTGCTAAGGATTAAACAACATCCTTCTTCATTTTTGAGCTCCACAGATGCTCAGGCAGGTTTTACCTTATAAGATGACTGATAACACAGTATTTGTTAATGTGGACA
>MU225625.1:771348-790859 GCA_018584345.1 Thuja plicata | reverse complement strand
GATTCATTACCATGGCTTAACCCAAGTCTTCTAGTGATTAGGCGACTGCGTGAAAATCTTAGTCGCTGGGAGTTAACCTTAACTCATCATTTATCTCCAGACTACGCGACAAGCTTTTCATCTTTTATCATAATCTGTTTGGTCGCTTAGTCGGGAGATCCATATAACTTAATCCTTACTGAAAGCACGTGCCCTTTTCTGTTTCAGTGACTTCGCGACATACCTTAATCGCTTAGTCGGGGGTACTTTTTACTTGAGGCACTTTTATCATCCGACTTAGCGACCACCGTCAGATTTTGGCATTTGTTCATCATACGGCTATCTTGTAATCGCCTTAGAATCTGACATACTCTTAAAAAATCAAGAGACTTCGCGACCGAAGGGTAACATAACTTAGTCTCTTTATCGCTTGATCCCAAATTTACATCAAGCAACCCAGCGACATCCATTAGCTTTTTGACAGATGTCATCTTTTACTTCGTCCATTTAATACATACTGAAAATCTGAGCAATCCTTCCGATCTGGCGACATCCCGACTGAGGGAAATCATATAACACATAACTGTTAGTCGCATGGTCATGGCTGTTTTCTCTTAACTGCCAAATATCACGAGACCACGTGACTAAAGAGAAACCTTAACTGTTTGACTGGGTGGATCAAGTGATCACACGACATGAAGAAAGGCGCAAGGTCGGAGGACATTTTGTTGACTTGCCTTAACATCATGCGATCACCCGACTGAGGTGGGTCCCATTCTTTCTTTAAAACTTCATCAACAATATCAGGCGACAACCCGACCAAAGGAAGATCGCCAAGTCTGGAGACACTTATAGAATATTCTGTTTTTCACGAGACTAAGCGACACAAGGCAAAATCGAAGTCGGGAGATCATTTGGCATATTCATTTTTATTCACGCGATCAAGCGACCTGACTTAACTTGTTAAATAGCACATGCCTTAAGTGACTTGAAAAAGGTAATGAAGGAATATAAGACATGGCTGAGGGTTTTAAAATGCATCATTTAACATTAGGTCTTAGGGATTTTGCAGGGTTTTTTAGGATTTTGACATGGAATAGGCATGAAAACCTGCAAACTTTCAGAGAACAAGGCAAGGAACAGGGAAAAACACAAAATACAACCAACAGAATGTATGCATGGCATATTTGGGATAAAGGACTTGAATAGGAGATTTTGATCTTTTCCCTTTTTGGGAAAATCAGGAATCTAGACCTCAAGTTGCAATCCAATTTTCATTTCATCCATTATCTTTAGAGGGCCTGCTAGCTAGTTGAGGTAAAAATATCATGGGAATGACCCATGTGAGGAAAAGGTAGAAGCCAACCCTTCCACCTCACTAGAATAAAGACACTTCCTTGAGATTAAAGTCTCAAAAGAATTAATCATTCTTGTCTTTCGATCACTTTATTGGTCTTTAAACGTGCTTGGATGTTTGTAGAGTTGAGAGGATTTAATCTTTCTTGTGAGACTACACTCATTTTGGGTACTCACAAGGTTATAGGCCTCAATCTTGTTTTGCGAGACTATGTGAGACAGTTATGAACAAATGCCCTCACTAGAATCCATAGAGTAGAAGCTCACCCAGTTCACCTCCAAAAGGGTGATAATATTTGTGTAAGGAAGATAGTAACCTCTCCAAGACACTCTCCATATCATGTGCTCATTAGCACTTGGAGACAAATAATATGGTATTGATTGATCTATTGCGTGCTCTTTAGTGACTGTATTCTAATTATTTTTTGAGTGTGTACCTAAGTGAGTGAGAAAAGGTTTTCATGCTCACACAATTTTGTAGAGATAAGTGTGTTTGATCATATTTGCATTTGTGATTGTAGACATAAAAAAACATCCTTATATTAATTTAATTAATATTCATGTACCATTATAGTTTATTTTAATTAATTAACTATATTTGTTATGTTCTTCTATTTTATTTAATTAAATATAGTTCATTCTCTATAGTATTTAAATTTAACTTAGATACTATACCTTTCTAATGTATTAAATTATATTTAATACATGGCCTCTATAAATCCCCTTTTAAATAAATTTTAATTTATTTATTCCTCACATTTTCCTAAAAATCTTCTAGACCTTGATTTATTTGAATTTAATTTGAGTTAGTCTTAAACCCCACCTAGAAATCTATGCTACCACCCATCACACTCACCCTAATAAAGCTGCTTGTTAGTTAATCTCACTTACTAGGCTAAAAAGGTGATTCCTACACGTTTTTAGTGCTAATGAGTTGCTTACATGTCCATCCCAAGGAAGACACCCAACTTCCTTAAATGCAACCACTTTTGGTCCCCCATTCCATTCTCCAAGGTTTTCTCACACATTTGTGAGAAACCTTGAGCCACTCAAACCTTAAAGGCTTGAGGTTGACTTTTGTGCAACATGTCCTTTTTCCCTTGTGTCCCTCGTGTGGCATCTATGTTTATGCCACATGTGCTCCACCTCATCCAAACCCTTCCCTTCCCTCCAAAAATCTATAAATAGGGCTCTTTTCAAGAGAAAATCTATCTCACTTTTGCATTGTTATCATGATAGTTTATCTCTAGAACTTCTTAAGCATTTTAACATTTATAGCTCATTTTCATACTTTCATGCTTTCATTTCATGTTTGAATCTAGAAATCACATTCTAGGATTAATGGAAGGAACCTTAGTTTTATTTTCTCATGCATATCAATCTTAGTTTAGTTTTGCATTCTCATTCTCAATCATGGTGAAAGCTTGAGACAAGTTCCTTATACTATCTCTTGAGTTCTTCATCCTTTAGCTTGCATTTAATATATTTTAGTGGGATTTAGTTATTATGTTGGGAGATCACACCCACATACTTCTCTAAGAGAAAAACAACAAGGCTTGGCTGCCCTTGTTTGGCTCATCAAATGTTGTGGTGGAAGTTCTTGTTTTTGAGTTTATTTAAAGTATGCTAACCCTTTGATCTTGTTTCTAATGGCTAACTCTAATGTTTGCATGTTTTAGTGCTGTTCTTGGTAGGTATAATTTCTATCACATACATTTTGGCATGCCTGGTGAGACCCACATCCCTTCAAAATTTCAAAATTTTGAAAATTGCCACATTTTTCTGCAATTCTAGAAATCGTCATGCAGAGCCATCTCCACCATGAGACTACCATTTGCATTTACATACCATTTTCTGTGTAGATCACTATCTATGGAGTTATTCCATCTACACCCTACAACTACCATCTCTGCTTGTTAAAAAATCTTTAGCTAATATTTGTTTTAAAAATGCTTCTTAATACATTTTACAATTTTAACTCTCAGTTTTTTGACAGGGTATCAATTTTTAAGAGTTAAACGATGGCAAAAAATTTTAAAATGAATATGCTTATTATCTTAAGTTTTTGGTTAACTTGCCCCTTTCTATTTTTTTGTCTATGCAGGTCTTCCACCATCTCTGTAGATTCACCATCTGTGCATTTCAACATCTTCTGCAAGCATAATGTTTTATGTTTCTGTAAATTGTCATCTATCATTTATTTTCACCTTCTGCGCATATTTATATTTAGGCATCTACTCCTGTCAATAGTCATCTACGTAGATCCGTCATCTGGGTCTGTCACTATTGGCTATTCAGATTTACAATTCTTTATCATTTTTAGTCAGATTTTTGTGTTACTAATCTTTTGTGAGGTTTTTACAGCATCATTTTTGAAGACCAAAACCATGAAAACTATTGACTTTTTTTGTTGTAGGACATTGAGAGAAGACATAAGCATTAAAATTACTCACTTGTGTTCTTGTAGGTTGCCTTATATATTTGACCAAATGATCATGATTTTTACCATATTATTTTTAGGCACCTAGATTAATTAGAAGATCTTTTGTGTGATTCAAAATAAGCAATAGGGGAGTATGCTCTCTTCCTTTTGGAAGATCGAAAACCTAGACATGTTTATTTTGTTTTAGACAAATAAATATTTTGGGAAAGAACAAAGTGTTTTATTTGTTTGGGAGAAAATGACATTGGGTAGGAGACTATACTCTTTTCCCCTTGTGGGAAAATCAGAAATCTAGACCCCTCTCATTGCCAATCCATTATTTTATGTTAATCCTTTAGAGGGCTTTCCAAGAGAGAAATCTTTTGGGAATGAACCAAGTGGAGAACAAGCCGACCTGGCTACTCCACCCCACTATAATCAAAATCTTTATTCAATCCAAAGAAAGGAAAGGCGTGACTATTTTTATCTCTAATGATCATTCATTTGTAAGGCCTCACTGCCTGAATCTTGCTACACAAGACTAAAATTGACTGGGCGCTTGTATGGCCATCTTGGTCTCAACCATGTTTACAAGACTACAAGGGGGATAGATTCAAATTGTGTAGGGCCAAGAGGTCTCAATATTTCTTGCAAGACTACACATTTTGGGTGCTTGTAGGGCTATAGACCTCAATTTCACTTGTAAAACTACAAGGGGTAGCCACAAATGAAGGACCTTTTTAAGAACTATTAAACTAGAGGCCCACCCGGTTCACCCCCGAAAGGTGATAATGTTTGTGCAAGGAAGAGAGTAACTTCCCCATAATCACTCATACATTCATTCCACCTTGAGCAATTGGATTCGGCTAATACGGTGTCATGACTGGAGCCATTGCGTGCTTGGAGACAGTTGTATTCTGATTAGCTCTTGTGTGTGTGCCTATGTTTATGGGAATCATGCTACGCCAATTTCCTTAGGTAGGTTTTGGTTGAAGTGCTTGAAGAACATTAACAAATCAAAACACAAACAGAATCCTCAACAAACAAATTTGTTACACTTTCTTGTATCCTTGAAGGTTGCTTTGTCCCTTGTTGAATTGTTTTTGAGATACATGCTTGTTATTTTCTAGATGTAATATAATGAAATTGGTTCTTGCCATTGAAAAAATCCACTAAAAATTAGACTGAGATCAAAGTTTTCCAAAATCATCAAAATGATGTCCTGCTCACAGAGCATCATCTCCAACCTGGTATTATTTTTTGTGAAGATTGGTCGTTAGCAAATTTTTTTCATCTACGACCTGCAATTACTGTATGCATCTAAGAACCATTGTCTCTACTTTAAAACAGTGATCTTAAAAATTTACCAATACATTCAAAATTTGGTCTTTTATAGTATCCTAAAATGATTTTTCCTAAAACACTCAATTTCTCGTCCAAAATCAGATTTTTTGCTATAGGACATGACTGATTCCAAGAAACACAAAAATTTTAAGCTTTCGGTTCCTCCAGTTTATCAAGAATAGAAAGAGACCAATCACAAATCCAAGGAATATCAACACATTACCCAATCAATCAAGCAAGAAATCAATAATCATGAGAAATTCTATGTCATCATATACAACAAAAAAATTTGCAACTTCATGGCCAAATATCACATAAATTGTGCTTTTATTACCCTTGAGAAATACGACTAGATCAATCTCTTGTTTCTAAAATCAATTTCTCATTCTTCCATCATCATCAAACATCACCCTCTCTCTCGAAGCATTAAATAAAACTTCTTTGGACTTCAAATCAAATCACAATCAAATCAATCTCTTCTTAGGTTCGACGACCTTAATCAAAAGTATTTTAGACCTTCATCCTTAGACAAACACAACATTTCTTGTAGACCACTAGTCTATCTTAAGTAATTTAAATCCATTGGTAATGTCTTATTTTTCTTTAGATCACAAGTATATCTTCAAGTAAGAAAAGATATCATCCAATTCAATCCTTTTTTGTTTGTGTCATCACAAGGTCTTGTTATACCTAGGTTTTATTATAAAACCTTTAAATCAAAATCGATTTCAATCAATCCAATCCAATCAATAAAAATCAAATCAATCCAAGAAAAATATCTTTGCTCCATCCACTTTCATCTTTCAATCTCGCATTTCCCATCTTCTATTCTTTTAAGTTTTCCATTGTATGGTAATTACTCGATCCCAAGCTAGAAACATGAGGTGTACAACAATCGACACTTCCTTTGATGAGGAGAATCCTTTTTTTCATCAATTCTTTAAAAGCCATATGACACAAATCAATGACATAACAAATGTGCCCAAAGAAACTGAGTTAGAGGATCAATAAGAAAGACTTAAACAAGTGATTTAATTTCTTAGAGATCCATATAACTTAGAAATGGTTGAAAAGGCCATTAGTTAAAATAGCAGAGAAATCTTCTTAAAACTCATTCAAAATGGCATTACGGTGCCCGCTGACTTTTATGAATCACTTCTCACTAGTAACATCACTAAGGATATGGCTAATGCAAGCACAATCATGGCCTCTAATTCAAATGCAACATCATCATGTGACACCGGTAAGGTAGCTGCTAGTGGGCCTTCTACATCATTTCTCACATCAACACCCATATCAACAACTGCATCAACAATCCAATTAACCAACAAAAAAATCCAATAGATCCTAAGTGTTTTTCCCAGCATTACTTCACACAATAGCACTCATACGACAATGAATACCTCTCAAGGTGTAAGTTCTAATGTCAAAAACATAGGGCAGGTATTCATGCCTAAATATACATCATTTACATTCCCAACAATTGGCATGAAGACATCTACAATCAATACATCTTGAGCTTACCAATACACAACCCCTCCCATAGTCGGTATGATCTCAACTGAGTTTTTGACTGCACAATTTGGAGGAGGAAAAGCTTATGGGAAGAAATATACTTCGTACAATGCTCTAGATTTATCCCAGAAAGTTAAAAAGCTCAAAAGTCTTGTGTATGGTTTGCAGAATGGGGAAAAAAGGAGTTTTCCTTCAACAAGATTTGTCCCTATACATTCGACAATTCTATCATGATGCAACCATTCCCTCTAAACTTTGATATCCCTAAATTCAAGAAATACAAGGGAGAGACATGTCCTCTACAACATCTCAAACAATTTTACATTGCATGTCAAGAAGTTGCCTAAAATGAAAACAACGCAAGGAGGGAAAGTAGATGGGGCCAAGAGCACTCCCAACTACCTAACTAACTTGCCAAGACAATGCGGAAACAACAACACACAGTGAGAGAAGAAAACACAGTGATCCTTTTCCATTAATTGATCAAACTAATTACATGCTACGCTGTAAGGCCTTCCCACTTTAGGCTAGATATTCAATGAATTTCTATATAAGATTCATACATGTGAGGTCACAGACCCACCTTCAAATCTTCTAGGTGCTACCCAAAACTACCACCTAAACTAAGAACAATGAACCAAATATATACAAGGGTTCAACAAGGAAGTTGGTGCTCAAATCCATAAGAGAGACCTAGATTTAGGTCCACACAGGTCCCAAGGAGAGACCCCAAATCAATTCAAAAATAGAAATTAAATGAAGAAGTCAGCCAAAGATCTAACTCCCAAAATAAGCGTCTCAGGTAAAAGATCACCAAAAATCAGAAACTATCAGTAAGAGCATACTTGAGGAACAAAATACCAACCCGAGTGACAGAGATAAGCATGCCTAAGCAATAGGGAACAAAACCTGAGTGACATAAGAGAAACCTAAGAAGCAAAACCTGAGCGACAGAATAGGCATGCCTGAGAAACAAAACTTGAGCGATAGAGACAAGCATGCCCGAGAGATAGAACCTGAGTGACAGACAAAAAATTAAAGAACAAAAGCAAACATCTTTTTGGTTGATCAGGATTGCCAACGACCCAAGATGCTCTTGCATCAAAAAATTACCTAAAAAGACTCTTCACTGGGAGTCTTGAAGGTGTGACTTTAGAATGGCTCATGGCCCTTCCTTATGGGACAATATCTACTTTATCTGATCTCATAGAGAAATTTGTTGGAAAACATTCATATAACATTGAACATCAAGTGACACTCAGTGATTTATGCAATACCAAGAAAAAGAATGGTGAAACCTTTGCTAGAACTTGGTCTCTGAGATTTCATTCCATATAAAAATGGCTTCACCTAACACCTTTGAATCCCTTGTCAAGAAGGGAAAATACATCAAAGATGGGATTTTGCAAAAAGGTAGCATCAAACACTATACTCCTTTTGACAATGACAAACCAAAATTATGGAGTAAAAACAAAGGAGTTGTTAACGATGGAGTGATTGATGCTAAACATGTTCAAAATTTTCAAGCATCCAACAACAATAATCAAAGTAATCACAAAAATAATCTAAATCAAAACCAGAATCAAAATTAGAATCAAAACCAAAATCATAATCAGAACAATAATCAAAATAACAATTGACAACAACAATCTCAACCGTGCAATCAATCTTATTTGTTCTCTTACAACAACAACAACAACAACAACAACAACAACAATAACAACAACAGTGGTAATAACAACAATAAACAATGATGATAGATCACAGCATTGATAGAACCATTGGATGTGATCTTTAAATAAATTTATGGTCAAGGAATGATAGTCTATCCAAATACTCAGCCTTTCAATGAGAATCAACCCAAGCCTGCTTGCTATAAAGAGAATGAATACTGTCATTATCATCGTATTAAAGTACATGATACCAAGAAGTTTGTGAAACTGAGGCACTTTGTGCAAGATCTTATTGATGATGGAAAATTTGAAGTCGAAGGACAAAATGCTTCCTCGTCCAATGCAAAGCTAAAAGTCTACAACCAACCTTTTTCGCAACATAATCAAAGCAATGCATCTAATGTAATCCCATATGATTACTCCACCAAAACTATGATAGGTATTGAAAAAACATCTGGTAGTCTAGAAGAAGATTATATATTTGTTTTTGATCAACTTTGTGGACATATCAAAGGATGGAAGGAGCGGGAGCTGGAGAGAATGGGTGGGCAGGAGGGAATTTGAAAACCTGCGATGGCGAGAAACACAAAGCTGGAGGAAACCTAGTATCTGCAACTATAGGAGACCAATAGAAAGTGGGAGGATCAACAGAAGAGGGCTCCACTAAAGATTCATATGAAGTCAAGGACCCTCCTTTGTGAGATGGTGGGCCAGGAGAAACCTCATCTGAAGGTAAGAGCTCTTTGGCCGTTAAAAATGATCATGCTTTAAAAAGGAATCTAATTAAAGGTAGCTGGTTGTCATTATTTGGGATTAAACCTTTAGGAAAATCTACTTTTCCTAGTATCAACAACATTTCAAAACCTAGTAAGGGTTATTTTGGTATTTCCATTCCTGACCCCCTTGTGGAACATATTGTTTCTACCATGGCTATTACTCTGGTTGGTAGGTTTATGGGGGTAAGACCTAATATTGAGCTTGTCAGAGAGTTTACTTATCATAAATGGAAACTCAAGGGACAAGTGGATATTTCAGCAATGCCAAAGGGGTTTTTCTCATTTGGCTTTTCAAATATGGAAGACCTATCAAAAGTGCTATGTGGAGGACCCTGGATGTTTGGCAAATCATCTTTGTCGCTTCAAAAATGGGTCATGAATCTGGATCTAAATGCTAAGATATTTGAAACGACCCCTGTATGGGTGATATTACCTAGCCTCCCAATGGAATACTGGCATGAGGATGTCTTTATTGGTCTCGCGAGTACATTTGGTGAACTCCTATCAATAGACCTGATGACAACCACCAAATCTAGATTGGTCTATGCTAGAATCTGTGTGAACATACACCATAAGATGGATCTACCTGAGGTCATCACTATCAACGCTAAACTAGGTAAGCACATCCAAACTATTGAATATGAATCGGTTCCCTTTTCTTGTTTCTCCTGTAAAAAAGTTGGTCATTGGGCTAAACAGTGTCCGCTGAATAAACTAAAAGAAAAAGTAGAAAATAAAAGGGAAAAAAAATTATGGAAGCAGAAAATCAATCCAAATGAAATTTCTTTAGGGAATCCATCTTTAGGTCAATAGGAGAACAAAATAGAGAGTTTAATCAGTAATGAATCAGAGGAAAATCTGTTATTTGAAAATCATATCACCTTGGAAAAATAGCCTAATATTGATCAAGAAGCTAGAGTAGAACCTAGACAAGAGAAAGAAAAACCTAAAGTGAAGGATCTAGAAGCTGCTAATAATATAACCAATTTGAAGGGTCCAAAAAGCATGCCCCCTATAAGAGCTAAAACTCCTAATCCTGAAGAAGGAATTATCGGGGAACATGAACACAATGGTAACACTTCTGAAGATAGTGATGATGATTCCTCATCACCTATTGCAAATCTATAGAGCGAAGAAATATTGGAGAGATATGTGATACCAGAGATAAACCTAGAAACCAAGGAAGCTCCATGGTCACAGGTAAAGGAAAAAAAACTTCAATAAAAAATCAAGAAAAAAGGGGGAGTAAAACTACAGTAATATGAGTGAATCAGCTAAAAACCAAGAAAACCAAAGTAAAGCGGGAGTACAAACGAGAAGACAATACAAGGAAGATGTGGGCACTCCTAAAAGTAAAAAAGGAAGGGAATCACATAAGAAAAAAAGAGAACAGGAAGAAAAAAAAAATATAGTGGATGGAAAACAACGCACCATCCCTGAGATATGTTCCCCAAGTCTTTAATATGAAAATTATTTCTTGGAACATAAGAGGGCTTAATAGCCCCCATAAACAGGATGTTCTTAGGAACATGGTTAGAGATCGAAAACCTAATGTCTTACTTATTCAAGAAACTAAAATGCCTAAAGAAAAACTGGAAAAAATGCATGTGTCTAAAGATTATGGGAGTATAGGAGGTGATTCTGATGGTGCTTCAAGAGGCATTGGGATTTTTTGGAGAAATAAAAATGTTGTGTGCAACTTAATCCTGAGTGAAATGAACATTTTAGTGGTCAAGATTAATTTCCTCAAGGAGAATTTTAGTTGGAACCTAATCAATATATATGCCCCTAACACTAGAAGAGGTAGACAGAAGTATATGCAAAGACTGAAAGAAATCCATAATCTTTATCAAGAAGCTAGCTGGATTCAATCATGGGAGACTTTAATACTCCTCTTAAAAATGAGGAAAAAAAGGGTGGTATTACTTCCCAGCTTGATAGAAGATATGATCTTGTGGACTATTTCAATGACAAAGCCATATTAGATATTGACCTAGAAAGCATTGACTATACATGGTCAAATAGACGTACTAGGAAGGATATGATCCATGTTAAACTAGATAGAGCCCTCTTAACCCATGATTGGCTTTCCAGGTACTTTTGTACTCTTTGTGCTGAACTCCATATAGGATCTGACCACTATCCTATATCTTTAAATATTAATTAGATCAAGGGTAGAAAGAACATTCCCTTTAGATTTGAAAAAATGTGGCTAGCCCACCCTAAATTAAAAGAGAAGATTGAGGAATGGTGGAACTACAATATTGAAGGGGGGGGGAATGTATAGATTTTCTAAGAAACTAAACATAATTACAAGTAATCTGAAAAGCTAGAATAAGGGTGTGTTTGGGGATATCTTCCAATTGAAAGGGAAGCTGCAGAATGAAATTAAGGAAATTCAGGACAAAATCCAGAAGGATGGTCTTTCAGAGGAAAAAAAACTAAGGAAAACAATCTTCTAGAAGATTATCATATCATTATTACCAAGGAGGAATACTTCTGGAGACAGAGATCTAGAGCTCTTTGGCTTAAGGTTAGGAATAAAAAACACAATATTATTCCACATGATGGCCATGAAACATAAAACCATTAATAGGATTATGAATCTCCAATCTAAAGGTAAGTCCATAAGGAAGGAGGAAGATATTAGATCAGGAATGCTAAGATAATTTTCAGAGCTGCTGGCTAAGGAAAATAATTTGAATAGATCTGATCAGGATGAAATTCTCTCAGCCATTCCCAAGTTGGTTGATGATCCTTCTAACAAAATGCTCCAAGCTATTCCCTCAAACAAGGAAATTAGGAATGTTATTTTTTCTTTTGAAGGGGAAAAATCCCCTTGTCCAGATGGATTCCCTATGTTGTTCTTCCAATAATTTTGTAATATAATTGGTCAAGATGTGCAGGATGCAATCAAATAATTCTTTGGCACTAAATGTCTCCTAGGGGAACTCAATGCCACTTTCTTGGTTCTTATTCCTAAAAATCTAGGAGCTAACATTATGGAAGAATTTATACCTATTAGCTTGTGCAACTCTTTATACAATATTATTTCTAAAGTTATTACTTCCAGACTGCTTCATTTTCTTCTGAATATTATCTCCTCCTAGAAAAATGGATTTGTTCCTAGGAGACAAATCCTTGATTCTATAATTATGGCTCATGAGAATATCCATTCTCTGGAAAAGGCTAAAAAATAGGCTTTCATGATGAAACTAGATCTTTCTAGGACTTATGATAGAGTCGATTGACACTTCATGTAGAAGGTTTGGTACTCTTTTGGTTTTAACAAAGATGTTATCAAAATCATTATGCAACTTGTGACTACTATTTCTTATTCAGTCATTGTTAATGGGGGATCTTCTACCTTTTTTAAACCTACCAAAGGTCTAAGACAAGGAGATCCTATCTCTCCTATACTCTTTGCTATACTTGCTAAATGTCTTGGGAGGTACATCCATAAAATGGTGGAAAAAGGTGAAATAAGTGGTATTCAACCCTCTTCAGCTAGATTCATCTGCTCCCATGAGAAATTTGTTAATGATACTCTTATCATGGGAGAGTCAACTATTAAAGAAGCCAAAAACATGAAGAAAGGCATTTCTATCTATACTACGACAAGTGGCTAGTTAGTCAATTGGACTAAGAGCTCTATTTTCTTCATAAATACTCTAGAAGAAAGACAGAAGAAAATGTCAACTATTCTTGGATGTACTATTGGGAAAATTCCTTCTTCTTACTTGGGTTTACCTCTCTGCTCCAATCCTTCAGAAAGCTTCTAGAATACACTTATAGACAGATATAACAATAAACTTTCTAGTTGGAAAGGGGCGCTCCTTAGCAATGCAAGAAAGCTCCAATTATTGAAATATACTCTTCAGAACCTCCCAGTTTATGCTATGAGCTTGTTTACAATACCCTACAAAATTGCTACTGAGATAGAGAAAATCTAGAAAAGATTTCTTTGGTCAGGGGTTGAAGAAAAGAAAATATTTAGCCTTGTTTCTTGGGAGAAAGTTTGCAAGCCCAAAAAGATGGGAGGTCTCGTGCTGTGAACCATAAAAAAATAAAATAAAGCCCTTATGGAAAAAAAAATTTGGAGGATTTATGGAGATCAAAAAGAATGGAACTGTATTATTAAAAGAAAATATCTCTTCCTCAATAATTCTTTGGAGGACTTTATAAGTGATGATAATAGTACTAATGGCCCCTTCATTTGGAATAGTATTAAGTCAACCAAAGACCTAATTGTCAAAGAAAAAAGATGGAAGATGGGGGAGGGAAGTAGAATTGATTTTTGGGATGATGAATGGATCCATTCAGTGCCTCTGTCCAACAACCAAGAATGCAAGAAAATAATTGATAGGTACAAAGCATCTATTGGTACTAAAGCTATTGATTATTGGAAGGACAATAAATGGAAGAATATGGGAGAAATTGATGTTAGATTTATTTACCTCTAGCATGAATTTCAAACCTAGTATATCAAAGATAACATCCAAGACTCAATTGTTTGGAATCCTACTTCTGATGGCAAGTACACTGTGGCTTCTGCCATCAAAATCTTTACTAGAAGAGAGGAAAGGCCTCCTTTCTCCTTTGTGTGGTATTAAAATCTCATACCTAAAATCAAATTTTTCTATTGGATTCTCATTCAGAATAAACCATTGACTCTTGATAATCTTACTAGAAGGGGTTTCAATATTGTTAATAGATGTAGTCTTTGTTTTGAAAATTCTGAATCTTGTGATCATATCATGCTCCATTGTCCCTTCACTCGTAAAGTTTGGGATACCATCTTTAGAAAATGGAATCTTTGTTGGTGTTTCCCCTCTATTTGGCAGGATTTTGTTGCTTAATGAAGTTATCTGCCTCAAAACTTTATTAACAAAGATTGTTGGCACCTCATACCTCTTCACTTTTGCTCAAGAATATGGAAAGAATGAAACAATAGAATTTTTAGAGAAAATCACTCTATCCCTGAAGTGGTAGGAAACCAAATTTGCAGGGCAGTGGAAGAAAACTTTCTTTCATCAAAATTAGAGTCTAATTATAGTAAGAGAGAAAGTGACAAAAATGACAGAGTACCAAAATCTATCAATCAGAGGTCTATGGCTACTTGGACTTCTCCCCCTAAAGACTGGGTTAAAGTAAAATTTGATGGGGTTGCGAAGGGTGATCTGGGAATTGCTAGAGGAGGCATAATAAGAGATCAGAATGGTAATTTTGTTGGTGTGATTGCTTCTCCTCTAGGAAATCAATCTAACCATAGGGCAGAGGCTATGGCGGCTCTCAATGTTATTTTTCTGGTGGAGGAACTGACCTGTAAGAAAGTATGGATGGAGGGAGACTCTTTAAATATTATTAATAATATCAAAGGAAGAAGTAAGTCATCTTGGAAAATTGATCATTTAATTGTCAAAATTAAAGAAGTGGCTTCGAACTTTACCTCCTTTCATGTCACTCATGATTATTGGGAAACTAACCAAGTGGTGGATAGTCTTGCCAACCTTGGATTTAAAAATGATGTCACTTGCAAGTAGAATGGAAATGCTAAAATTAATGATGAGGTTAATTTATTGCTCAATTATGACTGGGTTAATCACAAGGCAGGTGAGATTAATCAAATTAATCATTTCTATTAATGTTGTTTCAAGCTGGGGTATGGCGATGGTGTCGTGCCGTGTGAAGTGTCAAATTTATGATGACTTCCTTTAGTTGCAAGCTTTTTGGGTTATCATTTATCACTCTATGCATTTGAAGTTTTGTATGCATCTTGGGCTGAATATTAGCAAAAACCATAATAGTGTGAGAGATTGTACACTAATACGGAGGTGAACAAAGAAATGGGAGGAGATCTAAAGAGAGAAGAACCCGCGGTGTGCAAATGGAGGAAGGAAAAAGAAGTGTGGAGCAAGCTCAAGAAGGGTAAAGTGCACTGATACTTAAAACATCTCCATGGAAACAATAAGGAGGTGACAAAAGAATTTTTGAATGGTTGGGAGAATGAGACAGTGAACACTCTGGGAAAATCCTTAACCCTCACTTTGGATCATCTTGTTGAGATTATGTGTCTCCCATTAGAGGGAATGAATTTTTTAAAAGACAAAAAAGAGGGAAATAAAGCCTATAAAAATTTCCCCAAGACTGATGAGGAGCGGGCAATGCTCATGAAGGGTGATCTAGAATATGTTATGTTGTCAAACATAAAGTGTATATGGGCATATGTTATCAAGGCTATCAAGGAGTACTTCACACTCAAAGGCAAGTACTCAAAGGTATACAATTACCATTTCATTCTGGTTAACCATTTTTGGTGGAAATGATATCTTGATCTTGCTTGGGAGATGTAGGGTTATCTTCTTGGAAGAAATGGAAAGAGATGAGAGGGTCATCAGAAGACTCTTGAGATATGTGATTTTGGTCAACCATTGGATAAGGATGGATGGTATCTTGATCTTGATCATTACTGATATATGTTTCTTCACATTCTGGATTCTCCTCTTGACATGGAGCCACTTCTAAGGACGAGGTAGGAGTTTTGATCTGCATATGGGATTCTTGACACACTAATGGATAGTCATTTGGAATAGGTATGATAAGTGTTGAAGCACATGAAAGCTTTGGGTTGATGATATTTGAAGCCTGAGAAATACTTGCAGTCGTATGTCGATTAGCTTGGATCTCTTTTAGAGGTAGTCCTTGAGGGTAGACATAGTCAACAATAGGCTCATTTCTTGATAGATATGGTGTATCTAGTTATGAAGCTTTAGCAGATGGAGGAATGGTGGAAGAAGTAGATGTGATATGTGAACCATTGCTAGACATGGATTCTGGATATTGATCATGCTTGAGATTAGTATCTTGTTCTTCTTTAGATAAATCATTAGGATTGTTCGGTTTAATTATGCCATCATCAAGAATATCTTGGATTTTATGTTTCAACTCCATGAAATATGAAGTTTTATGCTTGGTATGTTGATGATATGCACAATAGTTACTCAAGAATTTGAATCCACATGATGTGGCTCGAGGTAATGTGATGAGGTCATGCTCAAGAAGTTCTGCCAATGTAGATTCATAAGATTGTCATAAAGAAGTAAAGACTCTCTCTAAAGGATAATTAGATGTTTCTTGACTTGTAATATCCTTGTTTTGTGAATAGAAAAGGATTTCATCTGATTCTATCATAGTTTCCTCTATATTCTCTTGATCAAAGTTAGGATTGTCATAAAACTGTTCTTGATCAAACATGGGATTGTCATACCAAGATTTATCCATGTTGGAAGAAAGTGAAGAGATGTGAGAATCATGATCAAATAGCAAAGGACAGGTTGATCTTAATGAGGATTCATCGGATGAAGTATCCTTTTCCCCCTCTAATTCTTGGAGTTGAGATTGTATAGTTTGAAGCTATTTCCATAAAGATGCCATAAGAATCTCTTCGTTCACCTTGTTAGGACCATAAGGTTTAGCCCATTTGCTTGTAGACATTGTAAGATTATCTAAATGTGTGCTTGCTTAGAAGATTGAAGAGAAGGTATGATGAATCATTTGATTGGCTGACACGTCCTAAAGTGATATCTAAAGTGCTGATTAAGTCCAAGACCAAAGGACAAAGGAGATAATGTCCAACTGAGATAGAGGTAGCAATGACTTTGATCTTGAGTCAAGGTTGACGAACCTACTTTTGCAACTCAGGATAAGGACAATGCAAACACAGATGATAAGATTGAAATAGATAGTGGGTCACTTGGACTAGCACAACAAAGTCAGATTTTGAAATAGTGACGAGTCAGGCTGTCAATAGATTGCAGTAAAAGATAGACTAGTAGTGATGTTGATGAAAGCATGGATTTGTGAAAACTCAGATAGAACCTTCACAACAGAATACAGAATGTGGACAACAAGTTGATAGATTTCCAGAGTTTGGTAGCAGATTCAGAAACTTGGACATGAGTTGATAGCTAACACCTAGAAGTGTAGATTTCATAATAGACTAGATGTAGTAGGATAGACCAATGAAAGACCAATTTTTGACAAGTTTTTGAAACAAATTTGACAGATTTTTCAACAGAGTTTTGATAGAGTTTCGACAGAGTTTCGACAGAATTTTGGCAGAGTTTCGACAGAGTTTTAGACAAGACATGATAGGAAAATATCCAAAGTTTATAGTTTTCCAGATCATTTGATTATTTAAATGATTCACCCACGTAAAATGCATCAAGAAGAATGTTTGTAGTACCAGAACAGACACATCACAATCCTAGGATAGCCAGGGCAATATCTATTGAATCCCCACTTGAACCAAAGTACAACTACACTTACTCATAGCGGACAACTTAGAATCTTGGAGGAATGGGCTCCTCCTTACATGTGCACTCACTTCTTAGGCACACCAAGCTTTGAACCCCAAAGGAATTTCTTCCCAAAGGGTTGGTGTCTCTACTAGGGGCTGTAAGAGTTTGGGGCGTCTTAGTCAGTCTCTAACCTTTTGCGCCAATAGATAGAGGGTTTTTGGAAACTAGAATAATAGTTTGTAGTAAGGACATCCATTTAGGTGGTTGTGATCAAGTCATTTTCCCAATAAATGACTCTCCCAGTCCGTTCAAAGCAAGGCTTTCACCTTAAGGATGTCGGGACTTTAACGCACCACTAGGGTACTGGAGGAGATTTTGGTTGCTACAATGAATTCACACCTGTCTATTGTGACACTAATCACAATAGCATTTTTTGTATACCAGTTTGGAAGGGCTTGGCTTTAGCTTGTTACCAGTTGGGCATCCATTATCACCGGCTCTACTAAAGCTCTTGAGAGGTAGCCACTCTAGAAGAATCACATGAATTTCTCTTACACCCAAGATCCATAAAGGTGAGGGGAGAGGATACATTCATGTAGTTCTTAGGATTACAATCTAAAAAACACTTCAATCACGCAAGATAGTGATTCATTTTAAGCACCAACTGAAGTGTGTTTTAACTACTAAAAATAGATATAAGAATTTGTGAAAACATGCAAGGTCTTTGACAAATATCCTGCAATAAACCCATTAGTAGTTTGTAATGTCTTTCTTCATTTCAACATCCTGCAATAAATGCGTTAGAAGTTTTATGATGGCTTTTTCTTTATCTCAGCGTCCAGCAAACCATTGCTAGGCTGTACACAAAAGATAATCACATGAAAATCAAAGCCAAAGATTAGTCCACATTATCAAAATCTACAAATCAAAAAATAGATAACAAATTCAGAAATTAAATAGAAAATCACGTACTTTAAAAAAAAAATTGCACTCAAAAACATTATCGTATGAGCCCGTACGAGGCTCTGGAAGTTGCAAAACGCAGGATTAGGCAGGTACAGTGATGAAAACCTACAATTTCTGATAAATCTATGACTAAAATCTAGAAACTAAGAAAAACCTAGAAATCTTTAGACAATTCTACCTAAAATCAAAAAGAATTGCACTCAATTTGGACCTAAAATGAGCAAGATATGATCGTTTAAAGTCAAACTACAAATTCAAAAAGCTCAATGGTGAAGGCTAAAAAATTTTCAAACCCTGCTGATGTCATCAACCTGCAATTTTAAATTTGATGGTTTTGTGGCTGTCATAGAAGGTCATGGGGAATGGTGGTTTGATGGCCGTCAAATTTAACATAGTGAAAAAACTTTGATTATTTTTTTTTTCAGATTTTTTTTGAAAATCTGCCTTAGGCTGCGTGCAAAAAAATCTGAAATCTGCCTTGATTTCCATGCAACGGGTTGTACGGCCTCTTTGGGCAAAATATTTTTGCCACAGATTCAACTTTTGACAAGTATAGGCATATTTACAGTCATTTTCAACCGAAACAATGTTCCAGACGCAATGGTGCAGTCAGATTTGGCTCAAAATAAGAGCTTTAAAGACACTAAGAGAATAATAGACAGAAGATAGAAGAAATTTTTGAACTTACTCCACACTAAAACAAAGATGAAATGCATTGTTTTACCTGCAAAATCAGAGTACAAACATGATCCAAGATTTTCAAAACTAATTCAAATGTGATGACAGAAATAGATGTTCTACCCCACGGTGGGCGCCAGAAATGTATGTGGTAAATTTGGCCTTGTTAATTCACCATACACTTCAACATAGTCCTTCTTCATCAGATGCACACAAGACTGAATATGAGATTATTCATCCTATCTGTCTGCATGATTCGACCTATTGCCCTCTATCCAGACGAGGTTTTCAAAATTGCTCTAAGAACAAGAGTCTCACAACCATAGACCAATCTAGGGATGAAGGATTTTTCTCCATAAATGCAACGCAATGCATAGTTATTCTAAGAATTGAAAAGATGTAAAATAATCTAAGACATGATTTCAATGCAATTATTCTAGAAATTGAAACTATCTTATTGCAAAAATGAGATTATTCTATATGAGATTATCAAGAAATGTGA
>MU225625.1:714920-730306 GCA_018584345.1 Thuja plicata | reverse complement strand
GCAGCCACCACCATGATTCATCTCAGACCATTTTTTGATACACATTTTTGTATGATTTATGTGACACATTATGTACGACTGACATTTTGAGATATATACATGGACTTTGTGGACTTATTTGGACTTTATGGACTTTATTTATGATGTGATGTGATGTTTATGCAGGATGTATGGATGCATTATGATTTTATATGATGTGTTATATTATGTTTATGACTAACATACAAGATGAGATGAATGTATATGATTATGCTGACTTATTTGTGATGCAGGGATGGGATATATATATATATATATATATATATGTTAGATGTGATGTGTTAATGTTTATAGATAGATGTATTTGGACATGTATTGATGTAATATGATGGTAAATAAATGTAAATGCATATGTGATTTGTGAAATGTGTAATAAATCCTAAAATGAATGAATCCTAAAATGATGCAAATGACTTAACAATGCAACTAAATAAGTAATGGATAATGAATGAAGTAACAATGCAACTAAATAATGAATGAAATGAATTAATGAAAAGAAGATGTAATGGAACTAAATGCAACCATAATGAATAATGATACAAATTATAATGAATAATGATTAATGAATGATCTTAATGAAGAGCATAAGTAACCTAATGAATGCAATATGATACATATGAGGACACTCTTTTTGTGTGTATCAAATAGGTCTAATAAAATCACTTAGGTGACTAGATAGGGGGAATAAATAGGAACAGTGCCAAGAGCAAAATCAAAATGTGATATGACCTAACTACAATACAATCTTAACTACATGATGATAGTGGGATTGATACCATGTTGATGTTGGAGAGCACACCCTAGTTTGATATTGCAAAAGGAGTTATGCACCATGTGCTAGAAAACACAAGTGACATAGTTCCTTTGCATGGACTACACTCTCAGACAAATAGGTTGTTAGGAAAAAGAATGCAAAATATCAAGTATGATGGGACCTATGAAATGTTACTCATGAGGAGACACAGTACATCCAGATCTTTTGAGGGATTTGAGATGCATGAATCCTACCCCTAGTGAGGCATACATAGTCATAACTAAATATCAAACATAAATGCAATAACAATCTATGACAAGCATATCATACCACAAATCACACACATTTCAATATATACTCACCATAACGAACCAAGATATAAAAGATCAAAGCTGTCGTGATAAGGACATATTAAAACACAAGATAAAATTAACAAAAAGACATCCTGACCAAGGGGTCATTCAGTCTAAAAGTTCTTTCCATGAACAATTTTGATGTGAGAATTGATAGAACAACCGACACTGAAAAGATACATCCTGATGGGCCAAAGATTGATTGATAAAAATGGGAATTCGCTGGCAATTGCTTGTGAATAGAATGATCATTAGGAAAGTCAATCTATTTGTTGATTTGTTGGAAATGTTTATGGCCACTATGTCTAGAACAAAGCTCAGTATTGATATGGTAAGCTCACTCATGCAGGAATGCAATTTTATTGCTGAGGTGGAAAATGGTCAAGGAACTACCTGCACAGATATGGTTAGTGGCTTTTATTATGGAAGGCGATGTAGGCTACTTAGAAAAAATGTTGAAACAGATGGTGGATCTGACTACTCATGGTGCCTAAAATAGGTTTTCACCATGGTACTTATCCATTGCACCACCAAAGTGGTTTTCACAGATGGAAAGATTTATTTCTCTTTCTCTTTTGATATTTTTGATACTTTTTCAAGCTTTTATATTTTTTATTCTTTCTTAATTTTTTCTTTTTTTGCTTTTTCTTTCTTTTTTAATGTTTTTGGATTTTTGACTTTTCTGATTTTTTTGGATTTTTGAAAATTTTGGCTGTATAATAGACTACTGACGGATCAAGCATAGAAGCACTTGAGATGTACAATATTTACAGGATCAGGGATAGGATCTCCCTCGGGTGACACAATTTGATAAGTGCCAGAACCATACTTTGTTGTGATGATGAAGGTCCCCAACCAATTAGGTTCAACCTTTCCTTTCTTTTCACAGTTCTAGAGGTTCTTCATATTGTGCTGCAGGACAAGATCACCAACCTCAAACTGATGAGGCTTGATCCTTTTTTTGAACTGAAGGTGAAGACAATTTTGATACACATAGAGGTGGTCTAGGGCATTGAGGCATCTCTCATCAAGGATTTCTAGCTCTTGTAAGTGGGAAACTCTATATTCTTCTTCGGATAAAAAATTCTTGAGAGAAATTCTGAGGGAAGGGAGCTCAATTTCAATGGGTAGAATATCCTTAGTACCATAAACAAGGAAAAAGGGGGTGGCTCTAGTTGGGGTTTGAATGGAGGTGTGGTAGGCCCAAAGGGTAGGATTGAGGCAAAGGTGTCAATCGCGACTAGCTTCATCAACTATTTTCTTGAGGATTCTGAGGATGGTTTTATTCGTAGCCTCAGCTTGACTGTTGCCTTTGCAGAAAGTACTTGGAAGAGGTATGGTGGGTAATGCTGAATTTCCTACATAGCTCTATGACATCCTTGTTCTTGAAAGGTCCTCAATTATCAGTAACAATGTCCTAAGGAATGCCATAGCAAAAGATAAGATAGTTCAAAATGAACTTCAAAATCTATTTTCCAATGGTGTAGGTGAGAGAAACAACTTTGACCCACTTGGTAAAGTACTCAGTAGTAGCATGGATGTATTTATGGTCATTGGAAGAATTAGGGAAAATCTGGCCAATGAGGTCCAGACCCAACGTGAAAAAGGCCAAGGGGTGATGGTGGGCTGAAGGGATTGGGAGGGAGTGTGTATCAAATCACCATGCTACTGACAAGGCACACACTTCTTCACATAGTTGTAGGCATCTTGTTTCATAGTAGGCCAGCAATATCCAGTGCGTAACAACTTTTTGGCCAAAGTAAGTCCACTAGAATGAGCCCCACAGATTCCTTGATGTATCTCCTCCAAGGATGTTTGTGCTTCATCAGAATACAGACACCTTAAAAGAGTTCCATTGAAATGCTTGCGGAAAAGGTTATCACCAAGGATTTTGTATCAGTAAGTGTGGTGAATGAAGGTTTTACATTGATTGGGAGTTAAGGTAAGTGGGGTATGTCCATTGCGAAGGTAGGAATATACTTCTTGGTACCATGGGGAGTTAGGATCAGCAATTTCACACACCATTCTCGAATTTGGTTTGTCACAGGCAGGGACCGTAAGATTCTCAACAAGAAACTCACACCGTGTATTGTGTTCTAGCATGGTGATCAAGGACCCAAATTTTGCCATGGCATCTGCTTCTTTGTTGTTTTTGCGAGGGATCTATTGGAAGATCAATTCAGTGAAATGTGTTTTGAGATCTTCAACTGTACGACAATAGGGAAGCAACTTGTCATCCTTTTTTTGATATTCATCCATTAATTGTTTGATAACCAATTGTGAATCACCAAGCACCAACAAATTGAGAATCTTCCATTGTATGGCCTGTTGGAGTCCAAGTACAAGGGCTTCATATTATACAATGTTGTTAGTGCAAGGAAATTGTAATTTATAAGATTTAGGGATGAGATCCCCTTTTGGTGTAACAAACAAGATTCCTACCCCTGATCCTTTCTAAGTGAAGGATCCATCAAAATAAAGCTTCCATGGGGTACTTAGGGAAAGATTGAGGACTGATTCATCTGAAAAATCTATGATCAAAGGATGTGTACCATAAACAGGTGCTTTGGCTAGCTGATCTGCAATTACTTGTCCTTTGATAGCTTTGCGATCCACATAAACAATGTCAAACTCACTAAGGATCATGACCCATTTTGTTGTATGACTAGTAAGAGAAGCGCGTGCCAAGAGATACTTGAGTGGATCAATTTTGGCAACAAGATGAATCTTATGATTGAGCATATAATGCCATAGTTTCTATGTATAGAAAATAATAGCTAAACATGTTTTCTCAATTAGGGAATAATTCAACTCATAACCAACAAGAGTCCTGATGAGATAGTCAATTGCTCGCTCTTTGTCAGTATCATCTAATTGTGCCAGAAGGGCTCCAAACGTGACCTCTATAGAAGATATGTACAAAATCAAAGGATGACGAGCAAAAGGTGGCACCAACATAGTTGGATTATCCAGATAGCCTTTTAGTTTCTCAAATGCATTTTGACATAAGAAATCCCACTGAAACCTGATATTCTTGGGTAGGAGATGAGAGAACGAATGCACTTTATCTACTAGTTGTGACATGAATCTTTTGATTGATTGCAATTTTCCTTGTAAAATGCATAATTTCTTCAAGGTTTTGGGTGGTGGCATCTCAAGAATTTCTTTCACTTTCTTTGGATCAACTTCTATTCCACACCGTGACACAATGTATCCCAGTAGCTTACTAGATTGTACTCCAAAGACACACTTCTTGGGATTTAGCCTAAGCTTATACTTCTCCAACCGCTCAAAAATGGTAGTAAGGATAGGAATATGTGATTCCCTTTTCTTGGATTTTCCTAAAAGATTTTCCACATAATCTTCCATGATGACATGTAAAAGGTCATGAAAGATGGTAGTCATTGCTTGCTGATAAGTGGGTCTTGCATTCTTAAGGCCAAAGGGCATCACCTAATAACAGAAAGTGACCCAAGGGGTTGTGAATGTGGTTTTGTGTTGGTATTTTGGTGATATCCATATCTGATTGTAACCTAAGAAGTCATCCATAAGCGACAACATTTCATGTCCGACAGTCAAATCCACTATAATGTTAATATTTGGGAGTGGAAAATCATCCTTGGGACATGCAAGCTTTAGATCTCTGAAACTGGTGCAGATGTGAATGCCCCCAATAGGCTTGCCTACTAGTACAATATTAGAAACCCATTCAAGATAATCAATTGGTCTGATTACTTCAGCATCCAGCATTTTTTGAAGCTCTACTTTGACTACCAGTGTGACTTGCGGATGCATCTTGTGAAGTTTATGCTTAATAGGTTTTACACTTGGATCTATAGCAAGATGATGCATGACAAGTTTTGTATCTAGCCTAGGAACATCTTTGTAAGTCTAGGAAAATTTGATTTTATGTTTATGCAGGAACGTTGTCATGTCTTTCTTTTCCTGATCACTGAGAGAAACTACAATGTAGGTGATGCGTGGATCTGTTTCTATGCCCAGATTGATTGGAATAGTGTCTTTGATAATCATAGAGGAAACTTTTGGTTCTGAGGATATAAATGGCAAGTTAGCCTCTCCCTCCTCTAGCACCTCAGAAAGGTTTTCACTACAAGAAGCATCCTTTATTTTATCTTTTTCTTCATCCAAAGGTGCCTGTGAGAGGTTTTCACCAGAGCATGTATTTTCATTTTTTTGATATTTATTTTATTTTTCATTTTAGCATCTGAGAGAGTTGACTTGGCTACCAAAGTAGACTTGTTCACTATAGTGGATCTAATGTTCATACTCTCAGAGATTCTTAAGTCCAAAGAGGGCTAAAACTGCCTCATCCGAATCACACAATGTCCAAAGTTGGTGATGAGTCTTGTTGATCCCAGTCAATTAATTTAGGGTTTGTGAGGGTTAGATGAGGGGATGAAAGGTCAGCTTGGGTGATAGTGAAGATATGGTGATTTTCATTTAGGTCATCTTCAACATAGTGGAAAGGAATTTTGAAGAACTCTTCCTTAGTGTCTGAATCTAAGGTAGCTAAATAGTAATCCTTAGCGAAGTTGGTCTTGGTCTCTACGGAACCCAATCCATGTCCTTTAGGATAGCCATTGGCTGTTATGATCTTCTTCTTACCTATTTCATTAGCTCCAAGACCAGTACCCTGATATCCCATGCTTTCAACAATGGGAGTAACCTTGGGATAATTTCCTTTTGGGAAGTTACAGGTCTTTCTTCTTCATCATTATAGAGCCAATCAAGGACATTGTGTTCCAAGTGTTCATCTAATAAAGACCCCCAATGTTCAAAAGTGGTTGTTTTTCAATGCATGAGCTCTTTGTCTTTAGAGGGGGGTAAAGATGATGGTCTTCCATAAGAATTTGGAGACAAAGAGAGTTTCCCAATACATAGAGCACTTTAAAATTTATACTCTCCCATGCCTTTATCTGTAAAAGTAACCTTTGCTTCAGATGAGGAGGGTTTGTCTTCAATAACCTTTGGATTGCTTAGCTGGTGTTTTTGATGTCTTTTCTAGAATTGATAGAGTGTTTGAAATAGGGTTTTCTTGATTAGAATATCAACCAAACTCATTTAATGGACAATAGCTAGATTGTTTGCCTTCCAGTCTCTTGTAGTATTGAAAGGGCTCAGGATCTCCAGGAATTGTGATTTCTCTACCGTGATGTGGGAAATTTAGACATTGATGATAAGTAGAGGGTACACCTTTGATAACGTGTATCCATGGTCATCCTAGCAAGATATTATAAGGTAGATCTAGATCCAACACATGGAAAATAGTTTCAATCAAGGTCAGGCCCACTTGTAAGGGTAGTGTGATCAGACCCTTGCTTTCTCACTCTCAATCATCATATGCCTTTATTGTGATTCATTTGTCTACATCCAAGAGGTCCTCAGAAAGACCAATGTTACAAATCATCTTTAATGTGCACAAATTCAAGCCAAATCCACCATCTATAAGAACTCATTTTATTTTTGTGGATTGGATTTTTCCTTCTATATGGAGGGACTTATTATTATGCAAGTCAAGACCATGAAAGTCCTTATCAGTGAAGACAAGATGTTCTTGTGTGACTAAGTTCCCTATCATAGCTTGGAATTGTGCAACATTGATATTTTTAGGGACGCATGATTCAATTAGATATTTATCAAGGATTTCTCTGTGAATTGGTGAGGTTTTCAAGAGCTCTAGAATGGATATTTGTGTAGGCATCTTCCCTAACTGAGCCAATAGGTCATAACATAAGGTAGGCCAAGCAGTGGTAGATGGTGGAGCTAATGGATTTGTAGAGGTAGAAGGTTTATCAGTAGCTTGGACAGTGACTCTAGGTCTACGTGTGGTAGCATTACAATCTACAGCTTTGAGGATTATGGTGTTAACATGTGTGTCAGCTTCTTCAATGTGGCCACAAAGAGCATCAAACCCAAAGATATCATTTTCACTTAGACTCCCACATGTTTGATCATGGCCTGTGATGGTATTGGTAGATTAATCATATGGGATCATGTTTAATGCATTGTTTTGATTGTGTGGTGGGAAGGGCTGATTATAGACTTTAAGTTTTGCATTAGATGAGGATGCATGTTGACCTTCAACTTCAATTTTTCCATTTTCAATAAGGTCTTGCACAAAGTGTCTAAGCTTCATGAATTTCTTGGTATCATGTCCTTTGATGTGATGATAATCACAATATTCATTATCTCTATACCAAACAAGCTTGGGTTGATTTTCATCGAAAGGCCAAGTATTTATATAGATTATCATCCCTTGATCTGCAAGGTTTTTTAAGATTACGTTTAGAGGTTCTGCCAATGCTGTAAATTGTCATCATTGTCGATTGTTGTTATTATTGTTGTTTTTGTTATTTTTGTTGTTGTAGTTGTTGTGAGGAAACAAGAATGATTGATTGCGCTGTTGTTGATTGTTGTTCTGATTGTTGTTTTGATTCTGATTCTTATTATGGTTGTTATTGTGATTCTAATTTTGGTTTTGATTGGTGTTGCAATTGTTTTGATTGTTATTGTTGGATTCTTGAATAGTTTGAACATGCTTCACATCAGTCACTCCATCATTGAAAACTCCTTTGTTTTTACTCCAAAATTTTGGTTTATCATTATTGGAAGGAGTATAATGTTTGATGCTACCTCTTTGCAAAAGGTCATCTTCAATATCTTTTCCCTTCTTCAAAAGGGATTCAAAGGTGTTAGGTGAAGCCATTTTCATTTGGAAAGACATATCAGAGATCAAATTCTTTGTGAAGATGTCAATTAAGTGACTATCAGGTGTTTTCCATGGCATGCAATTTGCAATATGTTTCCATCATTGTAAGAAACTAGCAAAGGTTTCTCCATTCTTTTGTTTAGTATTTCACAAATCGCTGAGTGTTGCTTGATGCTCAATGTTATACGAATATTGTCCAACAAACTTCTCTGCAAGATCAGAGAAAGTAGAGATTGACCCATAAGGAAGGGCCATGAACCATTCTAAAGTTGCACCCCCAAGACTCCTAGTGAAGAGCCTTTTTTAGTAATTCTCATTATAGGCAACTTCTTGACATACAATGTAAAACTCTTTGAGATGTTGTAGAGGGCATGTTTCACCTTTGCATTTCTTGAATTTAGGCATCTCAAAGTTTGGTGGGAATGGTTGCATTGTGAAAACCTTGTCAAATGAATAGGGACAAATCTCCTCAAAAGAAAACTCATTCTTTCCCCCATTTTCTAAACCTTGTACAATGCTTTTGATCTCTTTGAATTGTTGGGTGAAATCTAGAGTATTCTATGGAATAAATGGTGGTACATAAGCTCCTCCTCCTCCAAACTATGCAGCTGAAAACCCTGTGGAGGTCATACCAATAGTAGGAGGAGGTATGTATTGATAAGCTCTAGATGTGTCGATTGTAGATGTATTCATTCCTATTGTTTGAAACAAAGATGATGTAGGCAAAGGCTTGGAAATCTGCCCTATGTTGTTGACATTAGTGCTTTCTCCTTGAGTTTTCATCGTTTGAGTGTTGTTATGTGTAGTATTGTTTAGAAAGGCACTAAGGATTTGTTGAATTGGTTCTTGTATCAATTGGGGTATCGATGAAGTTTTTGATATAGGTGCTGAGTGGAAGGTTCTTTATCAGGTCCTTTATCGGTGTCATGTGATGAAATAGCATTTAAAGTAGAAGTCATGGCTGCATTAGTGGCAGTGGCAACTTTGGTGATGTTTCAGGTAAGGAGTGTATCATCAAAGTTAGTTGGTACTGTGACACCATTTTGAATAATATTCAAGAATATTTCACCGTTGTTTTGCATAATGGCTTTCTCAACCATTTCCACGTTGTAAGGATCATTGAGGAAATCATTCACTTGGGTAGGTCGTTCCTCTTGTTCTACTAACTCAGCTTCTTCGAGAATTTCCTTAGCTTGTACTTTAGTACCTTGAAAGTATTGACTTCCAAAAGGGTTCACTTCATAGGTAGTAGTGTTGAGTGTTCCACGCCTCATGTTTCTATCTTGGGATCGAGTGACTACCATACAATGGTGGACTTAGAAGAATGAAAGACAAGAAGGTGTAAGATTGAAATGGAATGGAGAAAATATCTTGATTCTGGATTTGATTGATTGATGTTTGATTAAGGATTGATTGATTGATTGATTTGATTAAGGATTGATGATTGATTTAAAGGTTTTTGGAACAAAACCTAAGCATGACAAAACCTTGTGATGATACAAACACAAAAGGATTTGAAGTGATACTTGTTCTACTTGAAGATGGACTTGTGATCTCAAGAAAGATGGCACATCACTAAGGGATTAAAAACACTTGAGACAGACTAATGGTCTACAAGTAACATTGTGTTTGTTTGAGGATGAAGATTTATAATAATTTGATTAAGGTCTTTCAACCTAAAAGGATTGATTTGATTTGATGATTTGATCTAATGCTCCAAGAGAAGGAAGAATGATGATAGAAGAATGGAAGAATGATCCTAGAAGCAAGAGTTTATCTAATCATATTACTCAATGGAAACAGAAGCACTGTTGATAGAATACTTGGTCATGAAGTTGCAGATCTTGTTGTTGTAAAGGATTTTATCAACTTTGTCATGATATTTGATCTCTTGTTTGATAGATGTGGTAATATGTTGATATTCCTTAGATTTGTGAGTGGTTTCCTTCTGCTCTCTATAGATTGGAGGTGTTGGAAGCTTAACCTTCTTATGTTTCTTGAATCTGGTCATGTCATGTGAAAAAGTTGATTCTGGCTAAATGAATAAATGATCTAGGACAAATGATTTTAGGGTCCTATAGAAAACCAAATTTCAGATGTCTTAGTAGATTTGGAAGCTCACTATTTTTAAGTAGAGACATCAATCCTAGATGCAACTAGTGATATGTGCAGACGGTGATCTACGTAGATGGTAATTTGCGCAGATGGTAATCTACACAGACGACGGATCCAGAGCGTAGATGGTCGACTGTTGGTAAGGTAGTGTGTTGAAATTTTGGGCAGATTTTGGTCTTTATTTTGATCTTGGAAATTTTTTTTCGATGGAAAGAACCAATTTCAACACATTCAAACTAGAAAAATAACACACATATGTCTCAAAACAATCCAACAAGGGACAAAGCAACCTTGAGGGATACAAGTAAAAGTGACTTTGGGGAACTTTGATTCAAATTGCAAGATCTCGTTTGTGTATGTTCAAGTGACCCTTTCAAGCCACTTATGTGTTTACTTGGTTTATCACAACGAAGATAGTTTAAACAATAACTACCTTAGGAAATTGGCTTCACATGAAATATTATAGGCCCATTTCTTGGTAGTCCTTTAGCTCACATAGCAATGTCACCCCTGGAAGTGCGCCCGTGTTTTTGACTTTTGCTAGGTATTATTGTCGTGGTACGAAGATATTTTTCACAACATAATACCCTAGGACACATATGATGGGAATCTTGGGGGAGAATCTTCCTTCCCCTTGCACTATAATAAATCACCGTTTGGAGGTGAATCGGGTAGGCTACTAAGTTACAGTTACTAATAATATTTTGTGGCATCCCCACAATCGGTTTCTACAGCATGAGACACTTAAGTCTCTAGTTCAACCATGAAAATATGCTGAGGATATTCACTCAGTATGGAATACCATTGAACATGACCCACCTGAGCTTGAAGGGATAAAAAGGACCTTTGGGTCGCACTTTATTTCTATACCAGCTGAAGGGATTACCAGTTTGAGGTCATCCTCTAAAGGGGAAGCACACCCTCTAGACAGACCTCTCTAGAAGCTTGATTAAGCTAAGCTTTCTCTTCACCCAAGTTCCACGAAGGTGAGGGGAGAGGATATGGCTATAACTTAATCATAGTTTCGCTTATATTAAGGGATTTAATCTAATGAAAAATAGCTCAAAAAAGTGTTGAAAAACACTTCTTCAAACACACCAAAAATAATTCATTCCAAATTGAACCTAGTTAAAGAAAAATTGTGTTTTCTACCTAAGAAAAAGACACAATAGTGTGATTAAACATACGTGTTCAATTCTTTTCCCACACAGCAAAAAGAAAAGCTTGTAAAGGTGTGTTGATTCATTTTAAGTCATTCAAGAGTGATGAAGTTCATTCCCTTAAACATTCAAGATTGGGTGAGGCTCATTTTTCTTAAGCAACATACATTCCAAGACAAATGATTAAACATACAAGTTCATTCCAAAAAAAATCTGTTAAAACTTCTAGGGAACCTGCATGAAATAGTTAGTAGTTTTCTGATCTTTAAAATGTAAAATGTTGTAAAACATGTTAACTACAGAAAAAGAAACACAGATGGCAATCCGCATAGATGATGATCTGCGCAGATAGTGATCTGCGCAGACGGTGATCTGCGGATATAGTCGTTCACCTGTATAGATGGCCTAATGAAAGACACAGTCAGATTATGCTTACAAAAATGACTTAGCACATCTAAAAATAAAATTTTGATCAGATTTTAACAGCAGTTAACTCCTAAAAAGTGCCTTCCTGTCAAAAACCCAAGAGTTAAAAAGTCTAGAATCTGATAAAAAATAGTTTTAAACCATGTTACTAAAGTCTATTTTTTAGCAGGCTTAGGCAGTGATTTATATGCGCAGATGATAGTGTGCACAGATGTCGTTCTGGAAACATGGATGACAAAATTAGAGCGCAGATGTGTCTACATAAAAATTTCCAGAATCAAGAAAACTACAAGAAAATTGTTAGAAAAAAGGGACGTGGGTCCCATCAGGCGTGTGAAAATATATGTGATAAAAGCTATACCTAATAAGAACAACACTAAAACATGCAAACATCAAGGTTAGTCATTAGAAACAAGATTCAAGGAGTTAGCATATTTAAAATAAAATCCAAAACAAAGACTTTCACCACAACCTTCGATGAGCCAAACAAGGGCACCCAATGCCTTGTTGATTTTCTCTTAGAGATTATTGTGGGTGTGCTCTCCCAATACAATAACTTAATCCCACTTGATCCATGGATGAAAACTAAATGAAACTAATGGATATAATAAACTAAGTATGAGGAACTTATCTCAAGCCTTCATCAAATGTATGAAAATTATAATGCAAAACTATGTTAAGAATGATATGCAAGATCCAATGAAAAGAAACTAGGTTCATTCCATTAATCCTAAAATGTAATAACTAGATTTGAAATTATCTACAAGCATGAAAGAATGAACATGAAAACTAAGCTTAAGAATTCAAAAGTTAAACTAGCATGATAACAATGCAAAAAAGGGAGATGATTTGCTCTTGACAATGGCCTCTATTTATAGATTTTTTGGAGGAGAGAGAGGGCTTGGATGAGTTGGAGCTCATGTAGAATCCACATAGGTGCCACATGAGAGACACAAAAGCCATGCAAGAGGTCCACTTTTCTCACACATGTGTGAGAAAATTTGGATGTGATGGGTCAAAGTGTACTTAAAGTACACATGTGAAGGATCTTGTAAGAGGTGTAAGAGATTTGGGCCAATGAGACACTTTTAGAAAGTGTAAGAGTGTGTCATCATAGGTGTAAGAAACCTTGTTGGCATCAAATAAGGATTATTTGGAAAAGGAAATTTTTGGAAATTTGCTTACACGTGTGAGCAAATAATTAGGACTAATTATTGTAGGAATCAAGAAATTAGCCTAATTAACCTTAGTTAATTAGTGAGTAGGTTTATTTGGTGAGAGTGATGTGAAGTAGGGTAGGATCTAGGTTCAAGTTAGCTTAATCCAAATTTAAAATTTAGATTAATTATAGTTTAGTATAATTTAAGTCATTTGAAGGAATAAATAAATTAAAAATTTATTTAAAAGGGATTAATGAGGGGTAATGTATATAAATGAAATTTAATACATTAAAGAGGATAGTATTTAAATTAAATTTAAATACTAAGGAAAGTGAATTATATTTAATTAAATAAATTTAATTAAATAAATAGAAGAATATAAAAAATATAATTAATTAATTAAAATTAATTATAATGTTAAGGGAATATTAATTAAATTAATATAAGGATGATTGTAGACGTCTACACTTTCGATCGGAAGTACTTACCTAATTTTGATTGAAATTAAAAAACACTTTCGATTGAAAGTACCCATTTTTGGTACATTTGATCGTAAGTTACTCACTTCTGATCGAAAGTTTTATCTTGTTCTGATCGAAAGTATGCTTTTTTTTTGTGGGCCACACTTTTCGGGGTGAATTCCTTCCTCTCAAAAAGTGTAACCCACTATTGTGTGATCACCCTACAACAACATAATAATTTACAACGTGGGTTGAAGCTATTCCATAGATCACCTCTAGGGAAAAAAAATCTCAATGTTTATCCTTAACTATATTATCTACAGATATGATATTCCCTCATCAATAGTGACAAATAATGGAAAATAGTTCCACAACAAAGATGTAATAGAACTCTGTGACAAGTTTCATATTACTCAACACTTCTCTTCTATATATTAACCTTGGGGAAAAGGATAGGTTGAGGCCAACAATAAAACATTTTTAAAATTCTAATGCGCACAGTTAATGAGTTTGGATAAGACTGACATGTATAGATAAATCCCACTTTATGGGCCTATCACACAAGTATTAAAAAACAATGGGAGACACCCTCTATTCTTTGATTTATGGTGGAGAAGTAGTTTTGATGTAGATAAATTAGGGCTATCCAACTTTGATCCAAAAACTTTTAATAATGCACTAAGGATATGTAACTTCACAATGTTCCTTGATACTCCTTGTGACTCCAATATGTCAACTAAGGAAATCCACCCTCACAAAGACCCAAAATGACTTATAGGGATCTCTACACACCCAAACCAACTAGAACAACCTACTTTCCAAGTTATATATGATCAAATCATTGGCAAAACCAAAAATTGTCCTAACAGGTTTATCTTCCTAGTAGCCCTACAATGACTATTTTTTAGAATGTTTGTACAAAAATTCCAAAAAAAAAGTGTTTCAAACATCCATTAAGCTCCTACAATACATATCTAAAATTCAATATCAAGTACTTTCAACCAAAACTCCCAATTGGCCAACTGAGACTTAATTTGAGGGCTAACTACCCAACCTTTACAAAGCAACTACTAGATCCCTTGATCCCCTGACCTTAGCTTCTTCAAAAAGGTTATAAAATGATTCCAATTAAAGGATATGAAACCAATTTGACCCTATGGTCTCTCTAGACATAAAATCCCTAAATTGCTCCTTAAAACCACTACAAACTAGGGCCTTCTCAATATCGACCCGCTGAGCACTATTTAAACCAAAAAGTGGTTGATTCACCATTAGGGTTACATATTATAATGTATTTAAACATAAAAGGATGCCCTCCTTTGGACAAAACCTCTATTGCTACACTTTAGCCTCCAATTCTAGTGTTCCTTCAACACAATGACTTAGTGATCACCTTCAATCCTTCATTTCTCTGCACATTTACTTGTTATAAAATTATCATACATGTTATTCTAATTTCATTCCATGATAATCATGATTTTTCATTCATGGAATGCCATTTAATCCATAAAAACACTCAAAACTGTTACAAAATATGTAAACCTCTGAGAATATCAACAAGTACAGTGAATAGCTAGAAAAAAATAAAATCTTCGAACATGTGTAATGCTTCCAAAATTTCTTATTTTAGTTACTCAAAAAATTAGAGAAGCATTAAAAGAAGAAACAAATCAAACTATCATGAGAGTATCATAGAAATTGGTTATTTTATTGCTCCCTAAGACAGAATCCTTACATTCTCTATCTTGTCCATACTACCCCCCATCCATATGCTACATCTAGGCTATATAGGATTTTTCAAAACTTCTCCGACCAATTCTAATAATTTGGAGTCCATTAGCCTTCAAAACAACCATTAACCATGCTTTTCCTCCTAATGACAACTTGTTGTTAATATTTGAATTTTCAAATTAAAAACCCTTTATTTTGCTTAAAAACAAATAAATCTTATCCTCTATTAATTACCCCTTAAGGATCAATATGAAATTTCTAAATTCCTTATATGCCTTGGAGGCTCTTATCAAACCAAATCCTATTAAACCCACAATTTGGTCCTATGGTCTTTGTTGTCACTGAGGTTTGCACCCTTGCTGAAAGCTTCTCTAACAGCAACCTAGTGAAACATGGAATCAACCTCCAAGCTGTGGGACTTGAACTACGAGGTTGAATCTCCGGAGAAGGCCGGCTT